>RPOG01000020.1:1185383-1491862 GCA_008086565.1 Thalassoma bifasciatum
AAATTATCTATTCAGACTAGAATTAGATAGAACATGTTTATTTCTGCTGTTCACAGGCTTTTTGAATAGGTGTGTGTATGTGGCTACTGCCAACAATCCCTAGTGGACAGTAGAGGAACTGCAGCTTTTAACACTTCAGCATCAACTTCACATCGTCAAACTGGAGTTTTCTGCTCCAGTAAAAAAGAAAGGGTAAAAATGTGGTGATTTTCAACAAAATAAAAGTAGCACAACAGATTTTAGAGAGGTGTTTTTTTATTTTGATCAAGTACAGAATTTATCAAATGATCAGTGGTCACAATTAAAAACAGAAACCAAAGTAAAAAAGGACTTGAAGTACACAGTTTAAGGCATCAACATCTCCTCTGCCAGTTTCTCCTTAAATGAACCTCAAAGAGAGTGATACAAAAATAAACTCAAAAGAATTCAAGTTTTACGATAGAAAGGTCGCAGGAAGAAAAGAAATGTTTCACAAGAATAAAACAAGGATGGAGACCGACGACCAATCACTGCACAGGAAAACTACGAATACAGAAACTTCCAGGTTTAATACGGTAAGGTTAATGTTGTGATGGTTGGAGAGACCCAGTCCAAAGACACTTTGAGCAGTTTGCCTATTTAATGCTTGTTTTCTGTTCTTAGCTGAGAGAATTGACATAAAAAGGCAAGTTCTGCTTTATGAGGACATCATTGTATTAACAGAGGCTTCCTTCAGTTTTCCTGACACGCAACCGACCAAGAAATAAGCTTTGAAGAGTTAATCCTGGATTTCAGAAGTATCTTTACATTTTAATCCAAACACAATATAAAAACTTCCAATTAAAAATATGCAGGATCTCATGAAAATATCTTTTTTTTTACACCAGCGACACAGGAGTCTAATGTGTCTCTTGGGTCAACTGTTGGTCCCCAAGAAGCCAGTTTTGATGCAAATGGGTTTGAAAGTTACACATGATGCTTAAAAGTTATCTATTTTTTCTATTTCACTTTATAAGAAATTTCTGGGAAAATCTGCCTTCTTTGCTCTGAGTTTAGCTTGGCATGATCACTGAAAGCAGAGAAATACAGTTTGCATGGATCGATCTTAATTGATCAGTTACCAGCAACCCTTGATTAAAGTTTTGGTGACTTTCACTATGACTATAAATATTTAAATATTTATACCTGCAGCCATAAGAACATTTAAGTGCATCTAAATACATTTTTAGCCTTTCCAAAACTATGAGCATGAACAACATAAAGAGTAGATTCAACACAGATGGCTTGCTGTGTCAATTTTGGTTCCTAAAGGTGCTTTTCAACTGCAGGAACTACCCCTAGAAATTAAGGAGTTTTTTAGGAACTTGGTGCTTTCCAACCCCAGAAAATACACTCTAACTTTGGTTCTGGGGTAACTGCTCAATCCCTTGAAGTAGCCCAGCCTGAGGAGTGGTGCAGGAACTTTAGGGGGCGGGGCCTGTATGAGCTAAGTGTTTCTGATTGATAAAACAAAGCTGTGATTGACTTAGTTTACTAAGGAACAATTAAAACTAGGTTTTTCATAAATAGATCATGAGTATATATTTCCTGCTGACATTCACATAATCCTATGTATATGGACAACAAAATTAAATTAATGTTAAGCAGGTTGGTAAAAAACAGGTACTACCTAAATTATATGTTTTTTAAAAGTTTAAGCTTTAGAGGGGACCAGGCGATCTGTTTTCCATGCTTTCAGTCTTAATGCAAAGCTAACAGGCAAACTAACCTTCAGACTCAACTCCAACAAGCATAAGAGTCTTATCACTAAACTCTCAGTAGGATCCATGAGGCAAATTTCTCTCACACTTTAATCTCTCAATGCTGCTGTACATATTTACTCATCAGCTCTTTATTTACACTTTTCTTCTCAGGAGCTCAGAAAGTTTCATGTCTCTTCCCTTTTTAACGTGTTCTTTCATGATGGTGTGAAACAGCACAGACAAAGATCACCATCACAAGTCACAAAAAATGTTTACGAAGCAATACTTGAGGTAATCATTAACAAAGAGGAGGGTTTCTGAAACGCTGGTTTGAAATTCAGCATAGGATCTTCTATTGTTTCCAGTCGGCAGGAGAAGAGGAGCCGAACACCCAGACAGGAGAGTGATGCACAGCTCTGAACGCTGCTTCTCTCCTGTGGTCCAGGCAGTTGGTAGCTTTAGCAACGGCACATTTGTGGTATTTTCTCTCACTGCTCATCTACTCTATATATGCTCCATGTACTGGATAATAAACTATGACTACGAGTGCTACTCCTGACAGCTAACAGTCACTTCAAAGTTGGAGTGGTAAAACTAGAGGTTTCTGAGTGTCAATGATGGGTGTAACATCATTTGGACTGGGTTATATACTCTTCAAGGAGGTATGGAGGATTTAATCAGTGATTTTTATTCCAGGTGTAGTATATACAAAAAACTAAACTCAGTGTTATACTGCTGTACTCCAGGTTTACCCATCAATAAACATCAAGGAATGTGGGGAAATGTCATGTCAGTTGACAGTAAATTGGAAATAATGACTTTAAAAAAATCTTTCAGACACCACATTCTGCTTTCCCATGTTCTAAACATGCATATAATATACCAATGCTGGATGTTCACACTCAACATATAGATTTTCACACCTCAAACATCTTCGAATGTTTTAAAATCTATGAATCTGTCTCTAAACTGGTCAAAACGCCTGTGTTCATCATGAGGATTGCTGAAATCACATTAGGATTTCTCAACTGATTGATGACCCAACAGAGTGAATTGGTATTAGTCCATCTGGGTAAGGGGCGCTAGAGAGTGCTTTCAGAGGCGGGACTTAAAAAAATTTAGCAGCTGGTGATTGGACAATGTGCTCATCACAGACCAATCCACATCAAGCCACGGTGGCGTAGCAGATTTGTAACCTGACACCAGATAGAAAGTTCATATATCTGCTGCAGAGATATTTCACTAGTCCGGTTTTGCTCTTCTCCCGACCGATGAGGAGCAAAAACATTTTTTTCCCATCAAAAAGGCTTTAAGTGACATTCTGTGTTCTTCATTTAGAGAAGATTTTGAGTCTATTTCTGATAAAACTTCAGATATCGCCGCATCCACGAAGACCGCCTCACACTCCGCCATTATTTTCAAACATTCAGACGCTTCGCGCTGACGTCACGGTCAATATTGGAGCGGGTGAAATCGGTTGTGGTTGGATCATAGCAAGATGGATCTGCAGGATTTCAGAAATGAATCAGGCAGCTCCATCTGCTTTGCAAGGTTAAGGAATCAGGGGCTCCCTGCTCTTTGAGTCCTGATACATGCAGGACTGAAAACACAGCCCATGTTCATGAGGGATGAGAGAGCATGCAGTCAGCACACAATGGAGCAGAGGTGGCTACTGGGGTTACCCTGTGTCCATGATGTATAGCACAAGAGTCAAGTGGCTCTGTGAAGTTGCTCCAACAATAAATTTAAAATTTAACGAGAAGCTTTGGATTGATGGACGTTTGATGTGTAATCTTTCCTTTTGTTTGCAACAAAATACAGCAGCACAACAACAAAACTGAATTGTGTTATCATCAAGAAGAAATGTTCATCATTGCATTAATTTCTGAAATGCATTTACGTAGAAAATCCTCCATCTCTCCTCACACTGATCCAGTCCAAACGGCCTTGAATTTGACTGATTTAGTTCCAAGTATCCCACAAATACTCAAATACAAAATATTTAATTTAACAGAGAAAACAGCATTCTATGTGTTGATATATATCTTGTACAGATTCTCACAACAGCATAAATTTAAAGTCAACAGGCTACATAACTGTGCTGGTTCAGACCTGGGCTACAACTAGTTCATGAGATCTCCTTAATGACACTTGCTGAATACAAAAAGGAAGTCGAGGGAAGACCGGCATATACTGAAACAGTGCTGAACCGTCTTTTCAAGCACAACAGCACTGATTTTACTTTAGCTATATAGCATTTTTTATACAGTCGTGGAATGATCTTTACACGCACACTGAACTGTCACAACACGACTGTATATACTGACACATTTCTGCTATTCTACGCTGACAGAAACATTTCCAAAATAAGAGGAAATGTACCAAAAAGAGAAGAGATTATCATTGACCAACATCCAATTTTTGTTTTGTTTTTATGTTTTTTGTGGGTAATACTGTTATAAAAGGTTCAAGCCGATTGGAATGGTTTGAAGATTGATTAGAAAGTTGAGGAAGTTGTCTTAATCAGGAAAACACTATCAGCAATCAAATATCATCTAACTCTTCATCAACAACAGAGGGCATCTCAAAGCCAGAGGTTGAATGTTTCTATAAGATGTGAACAGTCTGACCTTTTGTTGTAGCTGTTATGTATTTATTTTCTCATCATCTTGTCTTGGCAGTGAGTTTTAGAAAGGCAGACAAGAAAATATGAGGAAACAGCTTTTTGGAGTAGAAATTTCACAGGGGTTTGAGGTTATGTGGTGCATTTTTTTGGACACCTGGTGACACCTTGACTGCTCTTCTTTCAGTTCTCAAAGGCCAAAAATGTTGTGTGCACTTAAAGAGCATATTGCAGGTTACATACAACTTCAAATAAAATCATAGTTAAGTTACTCAAAAATAATGTTCCTAAGGAATTTTTGAAACTTGTGAACCACGGTCCTGGCTCTGGTACCTGATCCAGAACTCCATCATATCACCAGGAACATAATCTTCCTACCACCACAGATGATCGCTTTCTTCTGTGACTGATGCAGAGATAAAGTCCCGTTTCTTTACCTGCACTGAAACGAGCACAAGCACAATATTCGGGGTGTGGGGTACAGATGTAATAACCTCCAAATGGGTAGGACCTCCAATTTATTGTGATCACCATTCGAGTGATTCTTTCACTAACTACGATTTTTCGGTCAAGTAAACTGTAAACCAAACTTAGTGGCTGGTGTTTATACGTTGATGATGTCAGAGGAACAGCAAATGGGCCACCAACGCTCTGGTAGAGTATAAGAGGTTGATCAAAAAGAAATTTAACCTGCAATATGCTCTTCAAATTCTCTCATTATGATAAAGCAGAGATCTAACAATGAGATATGGTTCAAAAAACTTTAGAGTTTTCAAAGAAGTTGGGTTTTTTTTGCTTTGAAGTATTGCACATTGTTGCACGACAGTAGAGACTGTCTACTTTTCTGAATCTACGAGGTGAAAGGGGCCTCACACCTGACCAAAAAGGGGATATTGAAGAACAAGTAATTAAATGATTGGAAGATATTGTTAAACCTTGGGATCACTTGCTGCTACATGGCCGTAGACTCAGAACCACATTTTGTGGCTGATTGGTCCCATTTTCTCTGAGCGATGTGTCTAGACTGCTACCTCAAGTTTTTGGTGTATTTCTATGTGTGTGTGTGTGCATGTGAGTGTTTTTTCAGCTCTGTGGAGACGTCTTACGGCTCTCTCTCAAGATGCCGTCCAAGCCGTTGAGCTGACGAAGGAAGCCCCGGTTGGGGATGACCCCTCGGTGGTCCTTCACGGTCTTGATTGCCTCCACCAGCGTCAGGTTCTGTCTGATCATCAGGTAGGCCAGCACCAGAGTGGCCGAGCGACTCACTCCCACAGTGCAGTGGACTAGCACCTTACCTGAGGCAAAAACACAACACGAAATGAAATCTGACGATCTGCTTCTATTTCACGCCTATATTTCTTCTATTATTCCACTAAAGCAGACCTTTTTACACTATAAAGATGTAAAACTCTTGGAATAGAAGATTACCAAGAGGAGATGAACCTGTGGAGACTTCTGTGAAACTTTGAAACCAGTTTTAGCTCAGTGTTTTTCTGTTTGAATATTAGACAGAAATGTTCTGAATTTTGTGTTGGTCATTTTCGGCTTTATTAAGGGAAATAAAGCCGAAAATGACTTTATTTATGTAATTTTCTTGGTGGAGACTAAAAATATAGTTTACAGATGATATGTACTGGACTACATTTGTGATGCCGTGACTCTGAATGTGTGCAGGATCTGACTGTGAACTTAAAACAGCTGGAGATTTTTAATATAGATCTATATCTGCTTCACCAGTGAGTTGAAAGTAAATAAACAAAAATAAAGCACAGTGGTTGCTAATGGAGAATTTCGCGATTCTGACCTAAAATGCTTTTTGGAGTGTCTTATATCACTGTTAGCATGCTAACATAACTTTAACATTAACACAGTCAAATCAACAGCTTCAGTCGCTTTAGCAACTATCTCATTTCTCTATGCAAGTTTGATGAATCCCTGTTTAAATCTCAGTTTGTCTTTAACTTCTCCATTAAGCTCTGCTCCTGTTCACAATATGAGAGAAATTTTTGAAAGCAAAAAACAAGACTTTTAGACTCTCTCCAAACCAAGAAGAACAAGCTACAGGCAAACAGTTTATCTTAATATACCTGTTCTCTTTATCCTCTGAGTCCCATGCAGCCAAAGCTCGAGTCCAATTTGAGTCGTGGACTACAACACTACCTCTAGCTCATATCTACTTTTACTGGAAGATAATAGCTGCAGACAAATTTGCCCTTTAAATTTTTGTTTGGATAATTATGTGTATCTTTCTTTAGAGGATAAATTGAGATAAATACTTTAAGTGAAGTGACGGAGCTCTTCACTGACGCAGGGTCTTAAAAGAAAGAACTGGCCGGTCTGAATTTGTCATGTGAAGAAAACCTCAAAAAACAGTCTCAAGGACTTGAAACCCTGCCTGCCACGCTGTCTGACTTGCTCGGAGCTGTCACTGTTGCTTTCAGGAATCCTGACAGTTCAGAGCAGCTTTGAAGCAGCCTCAGGGGAGTTAAACTGATTCATCTTTCTACCTTTGCTCTGACTCAGGTTTCGTATGAAATTCCACAATCAAAACCCTTAATACAAAAAGACAAACACAAGTTGAATACTTCAGTGGACTGTTTGGAATAAATAACCAAAGCCACAAGTGTTGTCAGACACTGTTAAACCAGAGCAGAAGAATGAACCTGATGAGGTGAGAAACAGAGAGTGATGTCCCCGTGTCTGCACACTGACCTCCACTCGTGAGGGCTTTGTGGATGAACTCAGCAGCAGGATAGAAGTTGACACTCATGTCAAAGGTCGGGGAGTCGTGAGCCTCGATGCCATGGTAGGTGATGTTCATCCCAGCGTAATACTCGGCTCCACCTCGCCACTTACTCTGAGCACAGTTCAGGATGTGTGTAATACCAAGTTTGGCCAGCTCCCGGCGGTCTGATGCAATATCTCTGCAGGAGAAAGGAGATTTCAAACAGCTTATATTGGTTTCCTAGACACCTTAACTTATTTTCTTTTCTTGGTTATTTTGTAAAACGAACTTCTTGTAAGATATTTTAATGCAAATAATACAATTCTAATGTGTTTTCCTGAGTTATTTATTCCAGAATGTATTTTATGAGGGATTGTTTCTTATAAACATTCAAACTTGTGAATAAAGTCGACAACCTGATCAGGCAAAATAAAACGCTCACTGTGCACTAATCTTGGCTACTCTGTAATTTGCAACTGTATTAAAAAACATGGCCAAAATTTAAGTCGGGAAATGAAATGAAATTTGTGATTTCAAAATGGGGTCACGAACCAATAAGGTTATAGGTACTTCTGATTTAGTCAAATCATTTAAAATCTTGAGGGAAAACATAAATAAATTTCATTGTTTTGTTGCAGCCGATAGGAAAGCACAAGACATTTCAGCAAAGTTGATCTTCTGTGTGGTATTTTGAAATGCTGATATTCCCTTCATTTTTGGTCGGGAAAAAATGTGTTGCAGCTATCCCCGGTCTCCCGTATTTCAACAGTTTGGCATCCCTGCTAAGAAAAAATATGCTGAGGGTTTTATATGTGAAGCAGGTGAGTTTCTTTCTTTGTGTACTCACTGATCTCCGATGTATAGCCGTGGCCAGACTTCATCGGCATGGTTGCAGGCAGTCTTCCCCGTGCAGAGCAGCCTCTCCAGCTCGGACACGCTCAGGACCGGGGAGACGCGCTCCGAGTCTTTTCGGTTCGGAGACCTGGAGCTGCTCCGGGACCGGGAGAACCGGGACATGAACGCCATTTCATCTGTAAAGAAAAGAATGAAAATGGTGACGTTTGTGTCTCATGAAATATTAAAGCAGAGAAGCATGACTGGAATAAGGAGAACAATAGAAAAGCAGGATGGTGCGTTCACTGGAATAATAACAGCATCCTTCATTTGAAGACATCAATTACCTGTGGCTTGTTTTGGTGAGTCTCTTTGTGGCTGATGATACACACCTCTAACATGTGAGGCAGAAACACACAGGCCTAGAATATTCTCCCATATTTTGCTGACAGTTTTAATTACCTGTCTTGTTTTGTTGCAGCTGTCTGTGGTGCTACAGGACCAGCTGCTCCGCGGTCATGCTGCCTCTTTGATCCGCTGGAGGAGGAGGATGAATGAGGGGATGATGGAGCTCAGCATCCACCAGACATCTTCACCTCCGACCGCAGCATCACCATCTTCTTCTCAACAAGTCCTCATATAACGACACATGACCGAGCAAACATGGTTGCCACAGACACACACACACACTTCAATGCTCCAAATAAACCTTCACAACAAAGAAGTGACTCTCACTCCCATGTGAAGCATTTTGATGCAATGATTCCGCTTTTCTCTGGATTAAATTCTCAATGACTGTCTGCGCGACGGTGGTGTTTCAGTCTGAGTTTGACTTGGTCGCCATCTGCTGGTGAGATGTTGAAAAAGGCGGGAAAAAAGTCCATTCAGGAATGATCTGGAACTTTCCTCAGCCCCTCACTGTGAAAGGGGTGTTAAATATGCGCCCCATGGATGAGCAAAGCATAGACTGTATAAAGCAAAGTGATTCAGGACATTTTCTGGCAAATATCCAAAGAAATGCTATTATTGGACACTCAATTGGCTGCGATTCAACATAAGATTTCTTCTAAAAACAACAAGAAGAAGAAAAAAAAAGAAAGTGGGAGTTTTTCACAGGACCAATTTTTTTGGAAAAATTACCTTTTTTCAGATTTTTTAAAAATTTGGTCAAAACTCTGGGAGATGTTAACCTGACATGCAAGACATACCTAGAGGGCCTAAATACTCCAAGGGTGTCATTGTTAGGTCTTGAGGAAGGTCCCCAACTATGGTCCCCACTGTGCTTCTCAAAAAACAAACAAACAAACAAACTACATTGCTGGCCGTTATTCAGTCTTTTTTCAATTTGGTCAAGCCCCCTAGAAGATATAGCCCAAGGGCTGTAATACTCCTTGCGTATCACTGACAGGTCCCTAGGAGTGTCTCGTGTTTTCTTTAAGCCCTTAAGTTATTTTTCTCATAACTCAAAACAAGGGTTTTTGCTCTCAGGCTTGATTCAGAATACATTTTTAGCCACTGGATGGCATTTGCTATGCTAGGGGAAAATATTTCAGACAATTTCACTCAACAATGGGAAATCAAAATTTTGACCAAAACTTTATCAATTGATCAACTCAGTCTCTGAGTATGTTTGACACCCATATCACACATAAACAATCCATTAACAAAGGTGTTTTCTCTTAGTCTGACACTTTTTTCCCCCCATGTACAAAGCTAAACTTCTTTGCATTTAGCAGAAACTGAAACTCTTTTACTCCTGAAGTGTTAAAAGGAATGTTTTTTATTATATTGTGAAAATGAGCATCCAGGGCTTGTGTGGGTTAAAAAAAACCCCAACAGAATGCAGCATAAAAAAACATGTGGGGCTAAAAATTGTGTTTTTTTATCTGTAGTTTAGGGTGCAATTTCCACCAAAGGGGGTAGTCTAGTGTTTTTTGACAACCCAGCGGGCAGTTAATGGTGTTAGTGGGCAGCTTCAGTGTGTTTTGGCCCTCAACGGGACCAATTAGCCGCAAAATGTGGTTCTGAGTCTACGGCCATGTAGCAGCAAGTGATCACAAGGTTTAACAATATCTTCCAATCATTTAATTCTTTTTTCCTCATTATCCCCTTTTTGGTCAGGTGTAAGGCCCCTGAAGAAAACAGCGAAATAAGTAAAATGTCACATTTTGGAGCTACAAGGATCTGGAAAATAGCAAAAAAGGGATTCATTCTTTCTTATAGATTCAGAAAAGTGGACAGTCTCTGCTGTCATGCAACAATGTGCAATGTGTCTTCTTTAACGTGTGTTCCGGCTCCCAAGCAGCCACTTGAGTGCATGTTTTTCAACAACTGAGCTGTAACTCTGTAATGATTACACAAGTATGTTTGGGAGTAAATGATTTTCTTTTTCTGAGAAACTGACATAAAAAATATTACACTTTCTCTTATTACTGGTGTAATACTTGCTTCAAAAGCTTAATTAGTTTGCACAGACTGAGTGTTAAATTATTTTGTATTTTATCAAAAACTGTTGAAGTTACTGATGGATATTTTAGTTGCTATAAAATGATTGAAAATAGTAGAGTAAGCGTAACCAAACTATATAATTGGACAATTATCATTAATCGTAAAGACCATTAGTACGCCAATCCAAGCAGAATACGATGTTTATATATATGAAATATTCATCACGCAGCACGGTATAAGTGAATGCCACTAATGTTTCACCTGTGAATGTCTGCAAAATGGGAACAAAGAGAAATGTTTAACATGGGATTCACAAAAGATACTATTGGTGTGAATAAGTGACACATTGGAGAGGCATAAATAAAACACACAAATTCAGATACAATGCATTTCCTCTGAAATTTCTGTTGCTTTTAATTATAAAGTAGTCCCATATAAAGTCAAACATATAGACAGAAATACTGTCCACACTGTGAATCCAGTTAATTTTTTTAATGAATTCAATCCAGGCAGAAATGCTGTCCCAAAACATCGCCTTTCAGTAACTGTGTGGCAGTTTCAAACTCCAGGGGAACACTTTTGGTCTGAGACTGCTTCAGGTCTCTCTCCATCAGCTGGGGACAAAAAGCATGACACGCTGATGTTATTCATGGTAAATAAAAACATAATAGCAACAATAACCAGTATTTGCATTCGTTTGGTTTGTGTGCGGTGTTGGATGTTGACACAGACAAAGACAGAGATGCTGCATCACCTCATATGTTGTGATCTCCAACACCTCACTGATGTCGTCCTCCTGTTCTGAAAGGGGCGAGTTGATTAGCATGGCAGCTTTAGCCACATCAGGATGATGATGCTTCTGCAGAGTCTGGACAAGAGGAGAGGAAAAAAGTCAGCTGTAAATCAAAACATAGCATACTTTTGTTGAAGCTGCTTTGGGGAATTTTGAGCTTGATGTAATTTTGGCACCACCCTGAGGACAAAAATGTAAATCTTTTCTCACTTTGTCCTGTTGGTAAGAATGATTGTTTTTTATATTCTTATTGTTGACAAATAAAATCCCATTCTACTCCCTTTTCGTGGTAAAATGTTGCATTCATGGCATAAATTTATTGTTGAAAATGTACTGAAAGGAAGTTTCTGCAGTTCTTTAAAAATAATTAAGTCTGACGCCAACTTCGTGTGGTGGTTTCAAGCTTTGACAGTTTAATTACAGGAATCATCTTGTCTGATGGTCTCTGCTTTTGAGCATCATAAAGAATCATCAGTATTTGATTCAATCTCTTTCACAACCACTTAAAAAGTCTTCATTGGAGCTGATCACAGATTATCAATATGTACACACCTTAATCTCCCACAAGCTGCTCTCTAAGGCACAGCACTGAGCAGGGTCCTCTTCATCCATGAGATAGGGATCCTCTAAAAGCTCTGACAACATCAACAGAAGCAAACACTTATCCATTTATCTGTTAATACTTTGAAAGAAAAATGTGCATTCCTGTAAAATCCTTCAGAGGCAGTTCAATATGATAACAAATAACACAAATCTAAAACTGCTGATGACCTAAATAGCTATTTGCTAGTGAAGTTGTCATGTCTCACCATCTCCTTTGCTGGGTCTGTGGATGAGGACTCTGCAGGACGGGTGGCGGCGGATCAGGTTGTAGATGAAGGGCAGCACCATGAGGAGAGCTGTTGGAGGTGCTGTGAGCGCCAGACGAGCCAGCCGTTTGGCAAAGGCGGCAACAAGGTACACTGGCAAGTGACTGAAGCCACAAACAAACATTCAACAGTTATTGTCGGACACTGACATGCATCAGCTTTTGTGTTAGTTTTTTAACAAGTGGTGTTGACGATGGTAAGGAAAATATTTACAACATACAAAAGCACTTGATCTCTATGTAGTGAGCTAACACTGCAGCGAAAAAAAACAGAATGACACCTGAATTACTTAAAATGAGTAAAAACAATCAAAAGAAAACATAATTATATTTGTTTAGTTTCTTGTATAAAGAAATTCTGATTTCAAGCCGCTTCACATGCAACTTTCTCAACCCATTTTTTCCTCTTTAAAAGAAAATCAGGCATCACGTTTCCCTTGTAACGTCTAAAAAAATACATTTTTCTGAATTTTTGTCAGAAAATAAGTGATACACTTTCTTTGATTTTTTTTTTTTTGCATTGTTTAACAGACTAACAAAGATGTGGCCGTCCTGAGAAAATTCATCTTGGAATCTAGCACTTGTCAGTTGGTCAACAACAAAAAGTTTAGCTGAAAAGTTTTTTTTACAAAAAGACAAATGTAGAAATTATAACAGAAGGTGTAATCAAAACTTTCAGAGTGGCTCTGATAATCTTACCTGGAGCTGAGGAAGAGGTTAGCCAGGTGGAAGAAGCGAGCTCTGTACTTCACGTGGAAAACAGAAGGCTCAAGCAGATTATACAATTTCTTGTAAAAGTCAGGGTAGTCTCTGAAAATTAAAACAACACATGCACTCAGCTCTCTTTTACAGGGCGGAGTGGTGATCAAAGATTCTTACATACAGTACTGTTATAATATTCTGAAATAGTATTAAATTCATACTCACAGGTTGTGTTGATGTATGAGGACAAACAGGCCATTGAGAGCCAGCAAACTGATAGCCCCACCTGTTGAACAAAGTATGGCTAATTTTCAGATCATTACTGTTTTCCTTAACTTCTCACACAACACACAACACAAGAGACCAGAGGGGTGTAACATGAAATGAGCCTTAACCCAGAGTTCCATGTCACAAAGTGGGGAACTTTTCCATTCTTATATCATACTGAACTAGCCTTCAACAATAAACAATTATTCAATGTATCATGACCTTCTTCACTCAGCATGGGGAGTAGGAAGTATTTGAACAATCATGGAACACTTAGCAGGGACCAATGAATACTATTTTCACTTGAGCTGGTCATATCTAACCTGACTCGTCCAACGGACAATTCCATATATCCGCCGCAGATATTTCACTCGTCTGATTTTGCTCTTCTCCCAACTGGTTTCGGTTGGGAGAAGAGCATTTCAGAAAATGAATCAGGCAGGTCCATCTGCTCTGCAAGGTTAGGTCATATCTACTTCTTAGATTTCTATTAAACTAATCCTTGCTTTATTTCCCTGTTCCTTTACTCCATGGAGGTATCCAAAAAGTCACAGTTTCTGTCTGTTCAACATGTGTATCTTTGTTAAATTTCAGAGTTACATTGTCAGTGGTTGTTAAATAAATAACAAACAGGATGCAGTGTATCTGTGATAAAATCAATAATTCATAACATTTTAAAAAATAACACATTAGAGACAACCTTATTCCTTCCTTCCTTTCTTTCTTTAATTTCAGCAGCAGGAATGATTTGATTTAACCACTCAAGCAACTTACCAACTTCATACGCAGCGGTCAAGAAGTCAATCATCAACGTGGGTTTACTCATATGCGGCAAAATGGAGTCATGGAGGATGATCAGGATCTTTTTATACATGTTACTTGGCAGCTACAAAAAACAGACAAACCTTAGTTTTAGTATCGAAATTTTGCAGACATATACAGAACAGTCATCAAATGGAAGATATAACTCAAGTCCTGTTTGTGTCATACCTTGTACTTGAGAAAGCCGAGCCACATCCTTTCAAAGACACGCTTTTGTTCCTGTAATGAGGTATAACTCCATCAAGAATTGATTATAGGACATAATATAAATGTGTGAAAATAAAAATTTTACTTACAAGCAGTTTTGCAGCTTTCCAGTCCTTATGCTTAGCTGCGAAAAACAATCAACACAAGAAATAGTCAAATTTTCCAGAAAAATTATGACCCTTCCACGAAGTTAGTTTACTATCAAATGCATTATCAAAATTTTGCAATTTGTCATTATAAAGAAGCAGACCTACCTTCCTGTTTGACCATAAAGTTGGTGAGCTCTGAGTCCTTGCCAGGCACACTGATGTTAGACATGAGGGTGAACACGTTGCTCTGATATACTGGCACCACAGCCTGAACCGAACAAGACATGACATTTCAGTAATGTAGTTAAGTACTATTTTCTTAGTAAATTCCAACACACATGAACGAGAGTACAAAAGAAGAACAAAAGAGCACACACTGTCACAGTTTTCTTACCCCTTTGCTTTTGTCCATGACATGACCCACATTCTCTCGGATGGAGCTCATGACATAGTAGCGGACGTCCTCCATCTCAAGAAACTCCTGGAATCTGGAGATGAGCAGAGAGTTGTCCACAGTTCTGGACAGCAGTCTATCCACCACAGCCTGTTGATAAAACATCAATTTTAAATATTAGACTGTGATTAACCCCCGATGGTTAAGATAATTAACTGCTGCCAGCACTGTATGAAACAAATTTCTACCAAGATGAGCTCTCTTGGAAAGCTGTAGTGTTCAGTCCAGTCCAAGTCCTCCAGGGGATTCTGTCCCTCTGCTTCGGCAAATTTCATCAAACAGGTCAGAGCGCTCTCCTGGTATTAACATAAAAAAGAGATTGACAACTTTAAACTCTTACTCTCTCACTTTGATTTTTCTATTTCATTTTTATTGGTTAGGTATGGACCTGAGCTGATATGCTACAGTACATGTGAAACAGAACAACACCTTTTCAACTTTCAGTAATCAAAGACCATATTCACATAAGAGTATTTGTGGTGATGCAAGTGTCATACATGGATTTTATCCGGGCACAATAAAAAAAAATAACCAACAGCCTATAATCAATAAGCCTGAGGACTAAAGATGATGTCTAATGATGATGTCAGTGAACTCACCTTGACTCCATGCTGCTCATGACTAAGGTGTTCAAGCAGGATCTCCACACAGCTGTTGTATCGATGTCTCATGAAAATGCGGTACTTGTTCTCAGCACTAAAATCCCCTGAACGAAAAAAACAAAAAAACAAAATCAAAGCCTATCAGGTAGAGAAGGAAATATAGAACAGAATATCCTTCGAATGACCCCCCGCCCATAGGGAAATTATGTTATTACAGCAGCAGCAAAAAAAAAACACCATAGTGTAAAACACAATTTAAAAATGAGAAATAGTCATAAAAACTAAAAAATTTAGAAAATACACTGCATAAACTTCAAGAACAAATTAAGTAAAAGAATTATATCAATGAATAGAATGGACAAGAAGACGTGATATATAGAGATATTCGACTTGCTGTGAAGAAACGACTATATTTGAACACACCATCACCAGTATACAATTCAGAAAAACAAACTGTAACACCCTCTACAACAACCGTAAGAGTGAACAGTCTATACCAGGTGTGTCCAAAGTCAGACCCCGGGTCCAATTGTGGCCCGAGGTCTATTATCATGCGGCCCCAGCTTTCATCCTACTAAATTTTGCCACTTGAATTAATCATGTTCCAATTCTGCACATTTACGGTTTCTGTCAGGTGCTTGAAGAAAACCTCAATACATCTAATAATGTCTCAGAAATTTGGACTGTGCATAAGCTACTTCCATACACAGCTTAAACTCTGTACAATCTGCAGAAACTTAACAATTGTTACAGCTGACATGTTTAAATGCATTCGGCATGATGCTAAGTTGATACATAAAAATGGTTCAGAATGCAAGATCGGAGATATTTGGGACTAATATGTTTTTATAAAAGTCTTTCAAACAATCAAGGTAAAGTCCAGGTCCTGATCCTGCCATAGAGAATTATGAAATATTTTTCCCAGGTGAGGTTTTATCTCTGATGTTTAATAAAAGCACATGCATGTTTTGCTAAACTTGGAAACTGTTTGTTTTCAGAAACTATTTAAAGAAAATAATTCCGAGATAGAGCATTCATGTGTTACTATCACTCTTAATAAAGATGACAGTAAGAGCCGCAGGCCCTCGGTCATTTTCACAGTATGAAATGTGGCTCATTTTGAGAAAGTTTGGACACCTCTGGTTTCTACTCACCACTGAGAGCTTCATCCTCTGCGGGCAGTTTACCCAGGAACAGCTCTTTCTTCTCCAACAGCTCACAGAATAATCTGCTGCAGGCATCGACAGCACTGACAACAGACTTCTCTTTCTCTGACTGCAACATGATACAAAAACAATATGTGTTCAGCCGTTTTAATGACTTGTTCAGTGGTGTGTTGATGGAAATAGACAGCTAACCAGCACGTAGGCTGTGAGTGAAGCTTGGTGGAGAATAAAATTACCTGAAGGACCTCGAGGATGTCAAACACGTCGTTAGCATTTTTTTTGCTCGTAAGTATGCCGTCAACTTTGCTCTTAAGGTCAATTTTGGCTATTTTCGCAGTTGTTTCTGTTGTTTTCGTCGAACTCACGTTGCGTTTCTTGGACGGCGCCATGATTTCAGACCGATGTTGCATTCATGTGCTGTTTCCAAAAATACGAAGAAATAGTTTCCAGGCAAATTGCAGACACGGTTACTGGAATCAGAGTCAAATTGTGCGTAGTTAAAGGAAATTATATATTGTTATATATACGTAACACAGTGGTGATAGGTTTGTCTAGTTCAAGTGTTTTTAATTTTATATTTATCTGTTCGGGCGAAACTCACACCAATGTTCTTAGGTGCTACACAAACATGGGCCATTGAATGCAACTTGAACCCAAAACACTTAAAAGCTGTGTCGCCTTCTAGTGGCTGGAGTGTTGCTGAATCACAATTGGGCACACACACTGTGATAATTTTATGTTTTCAGTGCATTCACTTCAGAAAGTTATGATAAAAAGCTGATTATTTCTTTAAAATTGAATTACAAATTATAAGCAATCAATACCTGTATTTCATTAGAAATACCTTTTGAAGTCATTTGAATAGTGCTGACATTTATGCTAATGGACTGCTAAAATGTAGAATTTCAATCATGATGCTTATGAAATTATTGTGAAAGTGATTTTTTAAGCAGTTTGTGTCGAATCACCAGTAACTTGTTGTTTAGCTAAAGCAGTCCAAGGCCTTAATCTTATGAACTCTCGTGGTGCTTAAGTTTGTACTCATAAGTGAAGTGGCATTATTGCTCCAATTCTACAAAGCAGTTAAAATTTCTTGCAAGGACTTCACAGCCATTTAATCAGCAGTAATTATTGAATAAACTAATACAACTTTGTATCCCTAAAAGAAATACAACAAAGAAATCATGGTACAGAGGAGTTTTTTATTAACATCTTTGATTTTTAGAAACATAAGAAAAGCAGAATTTCATCCCACACAAAAGTAAATGTTAGAGAATAAACTGTCCAACATAAAAAAGGTTACTTCCAGAAAGAAAGAATGATCTGTAAAGAAAACTTTCCCCCTGTCAGCAGGTAGGATGACTTAATCCGAGTCGTTAACTGTAATCTCAGCATGGTCCTGAGGAAAGAGAATTCAAACAATGAATAAAAAATAGGTAAGAAAATGTAACATTTTGAAGCCAAGCATCTTGGTTTCATATACATAGTCTTTAAATATATGTAGATACCTTTTCTTTTTTCTGTTTTGCGTCTGGAGTTGAAGCTTCAAAATCATGAATTGGAAGTGAGGCCATCCAGCTGAGCATAGAGCGCTCCTGACACTCCGTCTCCACGATGGTGGGGTAAATGTGAGCCTCCTTGAAAGCCTTAACTGCCTCTCCTTCGCTGTCCCACTCGAGTCGCTCATGCAGTCCATCCCCTCCAAACCTTTTGTTGTACCGGTCAAAGTGAACCTTGTCAAGAACCAGGCCCAGTCCTGGAGCTTTAGGCACATCCACCTTTTCCTGACCCCAGCTCCGCTCCATCACCTCCTCCTTTGCGTAACCCCTGATCACTGCAATCACCAGACCGATCATTTTACGGATTTGGTGCAGCATAAAGCTCTGGCCTCGCACTGTGATCACAGCAAACTCAGTGTTGCTGCAGATGAAAGGCTCTCCACAGGACATCTCTGTGATGTAGCGGCGGGCACTGGGGTCGTTTGCTGCCTTCTGTGAGGTGAAGTTATGGAAGTTATGAGTGCCTTTGTAGAGAGCAAACAGACGGTTCACTCTCTGAAGTGTCTCTGACTCAAGGCGAAAGGCAGTTATGTCACTTGTGTCATAGTCTTTTGGGGAAAAGGCCACAGTTGGGAGCATATAGGTGTAAGTGCGAGCGTCACAGTTGTTTTTAGAGTTAAAACCTTGGGTCACCCTCTTCAGACCTGCAAGAAAAAATGGAAAAATACTAGCTGGTTGTAAATAAAGTTAAAAAAAAAACAATCATTATGGCTACAAGAAATAAAACTGGAGTACAAGAAGCAGGTGAGGTTTACATTCATCTCATGCACAGTTGAGGCAGATTCCCTTATGTCCGGGCTTATTGTTTGAAGGGTAATCAGGGTATCTTTATAGGGTAAAAGATAAAGATTCTTCCACTCACCAAGAACTCTGATCTGTGATGGCAGATGCTCATTGATTTTTTCAATTGTGTCATCAATTAGTCTCAGCTTTAGAGACACCACTTGGCCAGCAGCAGATACGCCCTAAAAAGGATTAGGACACAGTACACCAACATCACTGATATGTATGCATTATCTTGAAACAGAGTCAGAAGGTATCCTTTAGTTTGTGTTAAATAAGATTTTTGTTGGCCTCCTGTTGTAATACTCTTACCTTATCTGTCCGAGCACATCTTTGAAAGGACATCTTCTTCATGTCTTCTCCGTGGTTTCCAGGAATGCATCCAGATTTGACAAGTGCAGTGACCAGGTCATCTTCTATAGTCTTAAACTGAGAGTTTCCTGGATTTCTCTAAAACAGAAAACATGTCATGATACATGTCTGAGGCTGCAAATGCCAAGAAAGACACAAGTAAACAAAGGGATGATGAGAAATCTGCTTAAGCATGTACCTGCATGCCATAGTAGCCCTTCCCAGAGTATGCCAAGAGGAGAACTACTTTCTTTTTGGGATATTTCCTGTCATCATCAGTGGGTTCAACCTCTGATTTTAGTCTTTTTGAAGCCTGAAGCCCCTCAGTAGAGTCTTCACTTTCCTCATTGGCTCTTTTCAGCTGCTGGGTTGTCTGCTCCTCCTTGACAATCTCAGACATCTTGTTTCGGAACGTTAAAAGACCACCTGTAAATACAACATGGAGATTTGCATGTAACAAAATCCCGAAATGGTACCGACTGAGACAGGTCAAAGTTTCGATTACCATATTGTCACACACCGTTTTTAAGTTTCCTCCCGTTTCTCTCTGACGTCAGTCTGAGTTTAAAGAAGGCACTTATAATAAGTTGTCGTGTCTTCAGCATGTCATGCCAACCTGTCAGATCAACATTTCTGGGCTGAACGACGCGAGCTGGTCCATCAACTAAACTATGGTAGCTAACCTGAGGCAGAGCAGAAATTACAGATAAAACACACTTACAGAAATCACTTCACTGAATAGAGAACCTCCACAAACCTTATGTAAGCTTTTCAACCTCAGTTTTTGCATACAATGAGTATGTTCGGGAGAATTAAGTTCAATTGAAGCTAGATGGACAGTTACTCCGTGGTTGCGGCAACATCTACACATGGGCAATATTAACTTTGACCCCGGATGTAAACCATCGCGAGACTCGTGTTTGTCTCATACAGTCTATGGTTTGTCTGTCATCGTGCTCCTTAATCTTTTCTTTATAAAATGGCCGGTAAAATTAAATTTGTCATCCCTATGAAAAGAATAACTACTTCAGTGAATTTTTGCGTAAAATGAAAGCATTTTTGTGTGGTTATAAGAATTTGTTAAATGCTCAATTAATTTTTTTTTCTCGTCAATTTGGCAAATAAAAGGTATTTTTCCACTCTCCTGTGTTCATTTCGTTCTCGGTAATATTTAAAACTAATTCAATCACATTGATTTTAATACAATTTCAAGAAAAATCTGGTAATTTCAACATGCAGTGACATTGTTTTCCTCTAGATGGCAGCAGACTGCAAAAGAAAAAAAAACTCGTCCTGCCAAGAGTTCAGGGGGGAAATGCACTTGGTATGCATTCACCACCCACCAATGCATTTTTCTGTTAGATTTAGTCATTTTTTAAAAATATAACTCATGATATAAGTTTTATTGATCAAATTGATATTGCATATACGACTTAACCCCTGACCACTTTTTGATTTTGAGGGTGGTTGAGGGTGTTTGCTTTACCATTTATAACCACACCTTGCTGTTTTATTTTTTTTTTTTGGTGATGTGTTGTTACATGTTGGGATAAAAAATTGCAATAGCACAACCATTTTTTTCATCAATGTTGATTTTTAATTAAAAAAAAAAAGACACTTGAAAGAAAGAGGACTTGCACTTTGTATGCCAGCTGTCACCAGTTTTACCGTAATAATTCTGTTTATCTAGTGTTGCTCTGTAAAGTAATATAAAATTCAATTTTGAGCCTGTGGGCTTTTATTTCCTTTTGGATACTTTTTTATTATAACACTGTTATGTGCTACAACATCATCAGTCTACGGTACTATGATGCCTTCTAACTTTGGCCCATATTAAAACCTGCTGTAAAGTTTTTCAGTGATGTGACCCCCTCTAGACACAGACTTTTGGACTGAAGTGTCTTCAGTGTCCCATAAGATGGGATACTGGTTGTCTGGTGGCCAAACCTTCAGAACTCTTAACCTGGGGTTACCTCTGAATTTACACTTGCACTTTTTCATGAGGTCCTATGAGATGTTCAACTGGTTTTCAACGTAAACGCCGAAAGCCAAAGATAGAGGTACCACTGAAAAGGGGACACAGGGCTGCAACTATCACACCTCATGAACAGCATGTGCCCACTCTGCAAACAACTGCTGATTATGCAGGACCATGGTGATGCTAAATATGAAACAGTGATTCTTCAAGGTTGGTTTTACAGCTGATGTGACTGTGGGTGAAAGGACGCAAAAATCTCTTTTCAGTACAAAACAACTGAAACATTTATGGAAAACTTCACGTCTCCTAAGATAAAGGGTTCTGCAAGTTTGAATGTACTGTGCTGTGTATGTTAACTAGGCGAGTCACAGAGTAATTTTTTTGTAGCAAATAACCATACCTCTGAGTCTGATTCAGGAGACACACTATTCAAGCCTTTGCAACATAGCTAAAAGGTTTGCACCCCCTGGAGTCAGACATAAACAAAGCCAACATTGATTTTTTTTTTTTCTCAGTGTCCCGAGATCTTTCATTTACAGCCTGATCAAAAGAAAAAAACTTCACCAATCTAACTGCAACAATGGACCCTCAAATCTTCCAAGACAGCATTTGTCTTCAAGGCTTATACAGAAGCAGTCAAAACAGACCCAAACCTTTCTGCACAGCTTATTTTCTTCTGAAAATCTTATATAGACTATTCCAGCTGCATGTTTCTTTCAAGGAAACAGTCAGAGCTCTTTGGATTAAGCTCAGACTCTGCCTCTGCTGCCCCCACATACAACAGAAAAATAATTAATTAAAAACCATCCTCACTGTCTGCAAAGAAATCCACAGCTGTTAGAGCTCTTGCACTGCTGGCTTAGTTATATAATCTGTCAAACAAAATAAATATCACATATTTTTCAAACATTAAAAGGAATGTCTCGATTTGGAATCACAGAAGCGCATTTCATACTCATGGCTTTAATTAAAAGGGGGAAAATACTCAGATTGCCTTTTTTATAGGTGTATTCTTTTTTTCATAAAATATCATCTGAATTGACCCAAGCAGCACGATTTAAGTTTCCCAGAGAATTAAGTGATGTCAGTCTTGAAAGTGCCTTGTAATTTGTTTAATGTTTTGCAAACTAAGGACTATGGATTAAGGATACTTGCAGGTCAATTTAAATAAAACTTTCATGTAATACATCTATCATACCTTGTGGCACTTGGTTTTGAAAATTTCTTTCCACAGTTTTCAAAATGGATCTATTATGTAAAAATACTTAGGGGTTATCAAATTGTGAATATCATTTAACTATAAGAACGACAAGTGTGCTTTATAAACTATAACACTGACTTCTTTTTGAAAATCACAGCACTACAGTCCACAAAAGTCTTGCGCTCACTGACTGCAATTCACATCTCTAGCCTTGAATCAGTCTCCAGAATTATTTTAATAATAATTCATTTTGGATCAGGTTTTCCCCACTTATCTAAATTGTCTTCAGTGGCATACAGTGTTTCCCTGTCATTGAGTGAGAGTCTGATCGTGGGAGCGCACATTAATCACTGTGTCCAAAAATAACATTTTGATAGACAGGAGATAATGTGGGCTGTGAAACACAGGAACAATCTGAAATTCTGCTAAAGAGATTATTTTAGCTATAAAGTCAGCATTACAGCAAAGTGAGGAAAAAATGCATCAGTTTGACACAGGAATTTGAACTACTTCTTTGCCTGTGTATGTGTATGATTAAATGCCATCGTATACTCAAGCCCATTATGACTGCTTGGTGCAATTTAAGACAATTTCCAGTCCTCTTTCTAAGATGAAATTCTTTCTAACACGATTGTAAAGGACACACCATAAAAATGACAGATCCAGTTATTTTCCTCAGTTATTAAGATTATTTTTAAGATGAAAACACAACACACTGAGAAACTGTGTTCTATAAGTTTTAGTATTTATTTATCCCTTGATAATGAAGTATTTCAGTCTCTTGGTATTTCTTAAATTATCTTACTATTTTAGTATACAAGTAATTCCTTTTCTATTTTAATTTCCTGGATTAAGTACTCAATCATTTCATGCAATATACTCAATTTGCAGTGTAACACTGAACTTTGTACTGTTTGTTTCTTTTCTTTGAGTACAGTTGTTTACATTGTTTATTCATCTGTATGCCTTTAAATGTCCCTTACGGATAATTAAAGTGTTTTGAATTTGAAAGTTCCCTTCGAATAATCTGATCAGAAAAACTATTTTCTCTTTGTTCGCTAAATCCAATTACTCTGTAGTGACAACACAGCTATTTTTTTTTTAAAGAAAACATAGAAAAAAATCAGCATAAATAAATAAATAAATAAATAACTCTGGGGTCCCCAAAAAATAGTTATGTGAAAATGGGGACAGTCTAAATAAGTTGGGAACCATTGGTCAAATAGATGTCTAATAAACACTTAATGTGTGTTCAGATTTTTTGTATTGTAATAAATCAATTATTGGATAAAGGATTATTTGAACTAGGAGCAAAGACAAGAATACGGTTTGCATCGGCTAGATTTATTTACACCTACATATCTAACTTACTATTAAGCCTTGTATAAAGTGAAAATGGCTTGATAATGACTTTACTTTCACACTGTCGTCGTGGATAGAGAGACGCACATACACACGGAGCGGGATTTCCGGTTTGTCCAGCCAATGAGCTGATTCCACATGCGGACACCGAACACCGCATTCGACACACGCGAGAACTGCAGCGGACAAACGCGATTGGTGCCGATGAGGACGCGACAGTGATTCCGCAACACAAGCAGCAGCAGCAGCAGCAACAGCAGCAGGCGGAGCAGTGAAGGGAGCTGAGCTGTAACTCAGCCACATGTTTAAATCATCCGACTGGACCAAATTAACCCGGAGGTCGTTGTTTTGAAGGGCGAGGGCGTTATGAAAGTATTCAAATGAGGCCGGATTGATAGTATGTATCGTTCGTTGTGGGTTTTACAGGAAAGCTAGCGGAGCTCAACCGGCGAATTCAAGCGGATCCGAAGAAGCACAACAGTTAGCTGTTAGCCTTAGCCTGTTAGCTGCCCGTTAGCCCCGAAGCCGCTAACCCCTCCACTCTCACCAGGCACCTGCACGCCCGTGATACAGCCAATTAACCGGTACCAGTCTAGACAGAGCCGCCCAGTCTGACATTTCTCCGTGATTTTGTTTGCGTGCCGGTTTGACTCACAGGTGGAGAGGACCGTGACAGGTTGAGGTTGGGACCAGCAGGAAGAAACAAGCGTTGTCCTCAAGTGGCCGTTCACCATGGACAACGCTCACACAAAGACCGTTGAAGAAGTTTACAGCTTTTTCAACGTGAATGAAAGCACAGGACTGAGTTCGGAGCAAGTGAAGAAACAACGGGAACGATTCGGACCAAACGGTAAGGAGCTGGCTTACACAAGTTTTGCCTGTAACATGTAGGCTCACTTTGCCGGTGTCATGGCCCAGGGCTCCTGGTTTGTAACGGACGACACGCTGAACAAAAAAAAAGGGAAAAGTGTTGACGTCACGAGCTGTATGTTGAAACACAGGAATGTCACTTCTAGGAAAGTCTCTGAGTAGATGTCATAACAAACTTCACTACACTTTCTATGATTGTAATTTATTCTACTGCTGCAACAGTAATAGGCTCTTACATGTTCAAGTTCTGACATGAAGTGTTTCCTCTCCCCTGTTCGCTGTCTGGACGGTCTGGTCTACAGAGCTGCCAGCTGAGGAGGGTGAGTGCACCTGTCTGTGATCACTATTACCCAATCTGATTGTTTTTATTATAGGGAAATATTTTCATGATTTTTTTTTTACATGAAGTGTGTGGTTTTTTTTTCAGGAAAATCCCTATGGGAACTTGTCGTTGAACAATTTGAGGATTTGCTTGTGAGGATCCTTTTACTTGCCGCCTGCATATCTTTTGTAAGTATATCACAAGCTAATCTTTACACTGAACATGTGGTTTATTGTGTTCAGATTATTTTCTTGTATTATGAAAATGAAACAGAGTTAGCTGTGTTTCAGTGCTGCGTAGTACTGTAAAATTTGGTATTGATTCGATATTAAGTGAAAATAGGGCGAGTATGGCCGATATTAATGCTGATACAGATATTTTTTACATAAAAAAAAGAAACTTGTTGAAATTAATCAAGAATGAACACAACCACTCAAGCTAATGATTTTGGTTCACAAATGAATGTAAAAAAATCATTTTTAAACCAGAAAATAATCATGTGCTTAATTTCTTTCTGCTGTGTTGTAAAACAGTAAACTTGAATATTCATTGATATTACCAGTTGTTATATTCCAGCAGTAAATGTATCATTTTGATCGCACAGTTTGCACTTACTGGTAGAAAAACTATTACAGGGACATAACAATTAGCAATATACGGGTAATTTTAAGTACTGATCCCATCACCCCAGTATTGATTGATACTGATACCAATGTTGGTATCAATATATCACTATTTTTGATAGATCCGCTAACCACTGCTGTGTTTGATAAATTAAATAAGTGGTATGTGAGTTGTAGATTTAAGTAAAAGAGGCCACCTCTTGAGATTTTTAACAACTGGACACTTATCCATAGCTGTTGCACCTGATGGATGAGATGTGTTTAGCACTGGGGCTGGGCAGTGAACCACAAATTTGATTAAATCACAATATGGCCTGCTGCAATATTCTAAACACAGGCAGTGCATCTTTTCTTTAACCTGGAATTTGTCAGAAAACCAGAAAATGTTTTTGCCGTAGATGTTTTATGCTCTACACCAGTGTTACTTAACATCAGCTTACATCAGCCATATTGTTTAAGTGGTGAGAAGTGGCAAGAGGTGGCTGTAGAAATAAATTTGAGGTCACTAAAATGGTCAAAAAATAGCAAAAATGGATGGAAAGGGGCTTAAAAAGGGGTACATTTTTTAAACAACACAGAGAGAATAATCTTACAATAAATCTATGGAAAAATAGTCACAGATATTTTTTTGGAATTGTTCAGCCCCTTTAGATTAAGTTGATGGTAAGATCTTGTTTTTTTTAAAAGTATTGGGAAGCTATTTCTTAAAAGGAATAGTCACCTTTGTAGTCACCAAACAAATATGTCTGTTTTAATG
This sequence comes from Thalassoma bifasciatum, assembly GCA_008086565.1. NCBI lineage: Eukaryota > Metazoa > Chordata > Actinopteri > Labriformes > Labridae > Thalassoma > Thalassoma bifasciatum. Next base: position 1,211,511 of record RPOG01000020.1, read on the forward strand.
AAATTGACATGACTCGATGTCATTCTGTCTTTGCAACACTGTTACTGTTCATCTTCACTGTCATGTTTCTTTAATACTTCTAGCCCCAAGTGTTAATTTGTTGTTTCTCACAAATGTATCATCTGAAGTGTCTGGTGTGATTGATTCAGTGCATATCAGAGTTTAGGAAGAACGAAGCCAGAAGCCATCCAGTGACACAACACAGATGATCATTTTAACACTAGTTCCGTTGTAAGGTATTAGATGGTTGTGTATACACGCTCTTGCTGCAGGTCATAAGTCATTGCTGTTTTAGCTTGTTGTTCAACAGAGGTTTTGTACATACATTTTTTTCCGACTAGTCTGTTGTGAGGAAGAAATACTGCTGCAAAGAAATGCCACTTTACTGTGATATAGTACATTGAAGGACAACGCAGTTTGTCATCGCTTAAGCTGTTTCTAAGCAAAACTGACAGACTTTCCTGAAGTCTCCTTGATGTTTTCATTTCCTGTTGTCACTACACTGAACATCTCATGTAAGAACAACATGACAGGTCTCAAGATGGACAGGCATAACTTGTGCTACTTTGTTCTCAACACTAATGAGTGTTGATCTGCTGTGTAGTTTATGTGTGACAGTGTTGGCTCAAGCCTCCTTGGTCCTTCTCTGCTTGGACTGGCTGTAGGCCTATTGTTTGTCATAACATCAGTCACAGAGGCCTGATGATGACAGCCAGCTACAGCTACAAAGCTTATAAATCACTGCCTGTAGTCCTCTATGGCTTGCACTCAATCACACAAGCACTTGTAAAGGAATTTTCTTTTATTCTCACAGGATAAAATTTAGATTACAGTTGGACATAATTTCACACTATTAAACACTAGATTACGTGTTTAGTTATGCAATATTGAAAGAGGCAGGATTGTCTAACAGACCCAGAATTAATCTGATGTGTGATTGGCCGTGCTTAAATAGGTTGGAGTAGAAGAAAGGAGGCCGTTGGCGTATCATTTGACACACTTCACTCTTGGCACAGATTCTAAAAGAGGGGATAGTGGTTACTACTCCCTTACTCCCCCTGAAATGACTTTCTTACACACTTGGCCCACTTTCTTACACACTTACAGAACCTTGCCTGATAGTTATTAAGAATTATTAAGTGGTTGTGAGGTATTAAAGATATGTAAGAGAATTTAAGTGAGGTTTAGGCAAAACTGAATCTAAGAGCAAGGTGCACAAATAACACATTTGGATGGAAATGCCAGGTAGAATCAGGGTTTATGTTGTGTTTTAAATTAAATTGATTGATGATCTGATAAACTTGTTGAAAGAAAGTGCTGTTTGGGCTTACCTTATATCTGTTACCTTTTTCGGATGTCAATGAGCTCTTCATTGTGTCCTTCTTTGTGCCTCTTTGTTTCTGGTGTATCTAATTATTTCTAATTTCTTTCTTTGTTCCATGTTTAGGTACTGGCCTGGTTTGAGGAGGGGGAAGAAACCGTTACAGCCTTTGTGGAGCCTTTTGTTATCCTTCTTATCCTCATAGCAAATGCCATTGTTGGAGTCTGGCAGGTAAATATATCACATCAAAAAAATAGATTTTTTTTTTTTCATACTTGCGTACTTTTTTGAAGGTTTTGATAGTTCCCTTGGAGCTGAGGGTTGTTGTTCCCTGTCACAAACTTACAGTATTTTTTTGATAGAAGGCATGTAAATGAGCTTTAATTGAAAATCTCAATATTGTTTTTGTTTTCGTCAAACCCACCAGTGTTATACACTTCTTCTTGTCTCAGTCACACAGGAAACCTGGCCTGCTTTTACTTCCCTCTGTCTTTGTATATTCTGACCCTCTTTTATCAGAAAACCCAAAAGCTTCTGACAGTGCAGAGCAATATTCAGTCTTCAAGATCAGTTCTTTCAAAGGCACTGGTGAATGATTGTTTTTATGCCTCTGTGTTAGCGTGTGGCTGCCAAGTCTCGGTTTACCCCAAGGAGTAACTGTATCAGTTCCTTTGAGAGGCTGTATTGATTTGTCAACGTACACTTTAATTACAGACACAAAGCTTTAAAGCGAAGGCAGCAACAGTCTTATGCGCCCATCTGAACACAGACAGCTAATTGTTTTTCCTCCTGATGCCCATCCCCACCAATCTTCTAACAGCCTTTATGACAGTCTATCACAGTATTAGGGTAAATTAATACCTCAGTGTGTTAGATTTAGTATATCCAAAGAGGAGTTCAGGGAGCATTAATTAACTATGAGGTAGTTCCTTATCTACATTGTAAATCACCCCACAGTATCCCTGGTCAGAGAAGACACCTGTGAGGTTGGGTGGGTCTCTGCTTGAACAGATTGTAAACTCAGTGTTCAGACGTTTCTGCTGAGGCCTGTTGTAATCCAGTTGTTGCTGGGTGTTTACCGTTTTTCAAAGCAAACAGTCTTTGTGTGACAAAGAAGCCGAGGGGGATAGATCTGCTGCTTCTTTGACTACTTGTTTGTCCTCACCTGTTTGTAAATTGACCCCCCTCCACCACCACTACCCCCTCATTTGTTTACAGTCACAGTGGAGTCTGTCCTTTGTAGCTTCCTTTAACTTTGTAAAGTCCCACCTTTACTGTCAGCCCACTAAGTGACTTTGTGTCCTTGTTGCTGCCCTTACAAATGTCCTGGGGTCATGTGCCCCGTCTTGCCACGTCTGGTTGAGTGCTGCCTGTCAGCCAGGCTGAGCACTGCCACTAAAACTGTCCACACCGAGCGCAATCAGTCAGGAAAGGTAAAGTCAGCGCTGACAGAAAAGTGCAAGCAAAGACTGATGAAGAAGGACCTGAATGAGCAAGAAGGAGATGTTTTTCTGCTTTTGTAATAGGTTGCAGAATTTACATAATTCAGCTCCTTGTTGTACCATAAACCACTTTTCCAATGCATTTAGTTATTCGCTCCTTTTTTATGTAAAGCTTACTCTCATTAGTTTACTTTGCATAACAGAGTAACACCATATCAGACATCCCTTTCATCCTTTTTCTGTTTGTAACATTTCCCACCTTCCTCTACCGACCAGGAGCGAAATGCAGAAAATGCCATTGAAGCACTCAAGGAGTACGAGCCAGAAATGGGGAAGGTGTACCGCCAGGACAGGAAGAGTGTCCAGAGAATCAAGGCCAGGGACATCGTGCCTGGAGACATTGTGGAAGTGGCAGGTACGATAAAAAAGAAGTGTTCATCTCTTTTAGATGCAGTGTTGAATTTCCAGTCTCTTGTCTCTGAGTATGTGTTTTAAGGGAGAAGCGGTGAACTTTACATGAACTTTGCATCATCAGAACTTCTGTTAAGAGATCACTGGAATGAGCAGACGAAGGGATGAATTCTTATCCTCGGTTCTCATTTTTGTTGATTAGTTTATGATAAAAAGAAAACTATGTAAAGAAAGAATAGGTTTAGATTTGGCATTGACAGACGTGAGCCAACTGTTTATAATATTTCAGACACCCTCTTTATTTCTACTGTGGGCTTGACTAAAGCTGATAGACCCATCAGACTTTTGTGGTCAAAGACTTTACTCACTGAGAAACAGTTTTGTAATGTACCTGAAAGAGTACAGTTTTTTTGTTGGCTGGTCCTGATGTGTAGCTGTTGTGTACAATGAATGAATTTGGTTCAAGTCTCTGATGTGCTGCATGTCAGTGTGGTAATAGTTAATCTGAAAACTTGTGGTTGATGAATCATAGTGAAGAATTCAACACACAGAGGTCAAGATGAAAAAATAAGATTGGTTATAAATCCTGTAAACCTCTTCCTGTGTTATGACGCACACTTTACTTACACCCAAACACACACAGCTCATCTCTCATCCTGTTCTTTCCTCTTGACATTTTCAAAATAATGGTCGTCCCAAGTAAGTAAAGCAGTTATGTAATAAGAGAGCAGAGGGCCAATCTGTTCCTTGACGGCTTCTTTTCTTGGCTAACCTCGATTCAGACAGTGCCACATGTGTTTATGCCTTTTGCGTCACTGCTCCTCAGGCTCTCTGGGTTTTCTAACAGACTCTTACTCAGTGGCCTCTGACTGGCTTTTATCTTTCATCAGCTTTTGTTTTCTTTCCCTGTCCCCACTGATTGTTGTGTCCCACGGGTTGGGTCAATGAAAAGATTTCTTAGCCTTTCTTGATAGTTTTGTCTGAAAGTAACTGTTATGGATTTCTTTGGTGATGCTGAGTGCATAGCATCACCTTTGGATTTCACTCAGTGGCACAAATATGCACTTCAATTGATCACTGAAGTCTGAATTTTGAAATGACTCAAATGTGATTGCATTGATCTGTGATGAAAATGTGTTGCACAACAGTTCTCCCATTTTTTATTTAATCAAATGAAGACTTGAGGAATCATCTGGTTTTAAACCATGATCAGCATTTATGTAATTGCCTGGCAAGCATCATCATTACACTGCAGCCGTGAGAGTGTCCTTTGATGTATTGTATCATATGCACTCAAACCCATCGGAATAAAGCTACTCGAAAAGAAGTTAGAAATATGTCTGGCAAGTTTTCCAGCCCAAATATTCTCGGTATGAACCGTTTCACTCAACATTTTTTTGAATTTTTAAAAACACTTGTGACATTTTCCCTCTGTTCTACAACTTGAACTGCTGCAAACGCTGGGTCATAGTAAAGGACATACATCATTCCACTTCCTATTTTCCACTTTCTTTGGGGAGGAGGTTGAATGAAATAAGCTGATCTTCACTCTTTCTGTACGTATTTACAGTTGTGGGATTTACTGTGAACCTGGCTGGTCTGTAAATGTGGTCATAAATCTGAAAGATTTTCTTCTGCAGTCCCAAATGTGATCAGGATTGGATGATTTAAGGAGTTGAAGTTGTTCAGTCTGGATCTGTCACTGACTATTACGAGCAGAGATGCAAAACAACGGTTTTATTGACTTACTCACTGTTTGCTTATTCAAAAAGCTTCATTTGCATGGGTTTTTCTCATCAAGTATTGTCACTGTCTACTCAACATAGTGATACGTTAGGCTTGTTGACATACGCATGCAATGCGGATGGAATGGCGGAACTGGGTGATAAAAATGGAATCCATGGTTAAATGCGTAATATTGTGGAAATTAACATAATGTGAATGTCGAAATGCTGTAGTTGTGAGGAAAAGGAATGAAAATGTCCTCCCTCCTGGAAAGACTGTTGAATTTTTTTGTGAAACCTAAGTTTGTTAAGTGTTCGAGTAATTGTAGAGTTAAAGCTACAGTATGCTTTCTTATTCTGTCTTTTGAAACACTGGGATATATCACTTTCCCTCACCCAGTCTGATACTCCCAGCTCCTTCCCCCCTTATTGACATCTCAAAAACTGCAGTCTCCTATCCATCAGACATCAGACTTCTCTGGGCACAGACTTGCCAAGAATCCCCTTTGAAAAATGGACCTACAAATGTTTTCTTTCTTATCAAAAAGTCCCACCGCTGTGTTAGTCCAACAGCTGATTTATTGATTTGGTTTACTTCTCCACACTTTGCCCTTTCTCCTCTTCTGACAGAGCATACCTGCCTCCTGTGTTGTAAGTTGGGAAGTTTTGGGTGACCAGCCTAAAAAAAATCATAACTGATGTATCACTCATGAGAAAAGACTTAAAAAAATGTCATTGTGGTTCACATCCTTTGGAATTTGATTTCTTTTTATTCAAATAAAACTTCAGGTCATGTAGGCTTCATTTAAAGTAGATCATGTCACTCCTTTAGATATGTCTTGCATCAACTTGAAATATCTGCAGCTGTCCAATAAAGTTCTCCTTCCTGTGTTGGTGAATTTTATCTTAACATTTTATCTATTTGAAGGAGCTGGATGGAAAAAAGGAACTAGAATAAATGTGTATAAAACCTTAACAGTTGTGTGTGTCTGTGGCATCTGTTCTACCTTTTGTCACTGTTCCTTATTGGACCAGAGGTTTTCAGTCTCAGTCAATCTTTGTCTGTGTGCAGCTTGGATGTGCACCACTGAAAGAGCAAGTTATTACTTCTGTTTTCCTGGATTTGGCTTTATCTTAACCTCAGTCTGAGAAATGTAAATGCCCTTCCTCAGTCAAGAATAAAAGGTGAGACAGTATGGCAGGTATAGAACATTAACAGATTCCATTTGATAAATAAAGAGCGCTTTAGCTGGGCTATGGATGAATGGGCAAATCTCCTTTTTTGTGTATTACTGTGAGCTTATCTGTTAATTGTCATCACTGAAGCTGTTCTTTTTCAATTATACCCCACCGACCGCCTCTTTCACCCCTCAGTTTGAAATGTAGGCAGAGCAGGATGAAACACAGGCTCTGACATATTGCCAGCTCAGTGTGAGGTATGTGGACCACTGTTACCAAAGTGTTCACGTTATGGCAAGGTTAAGTTGGAGCTAGTTTGATGTAGAGGCTGTTCACAATATTGCTACACTAAAACAGAAGTTATTTGGACAGCGCGATGTCCTGTGTGTTTGGATATGTATGGGTTTAATCTCAGAACTTTTCCATTCATAAGAGCAGTGAAGGGTCTCTTGAGGCCTGGAGGAACCCATGAAGGGTCACAAGAGGCTACAGTCCTACGTGCTAGCAAAAAGTGAGTTCCAGTCATTGGGAGACAATAAATATACAACCCTCCTAAGGCCTTTAGAGTTTCAACAGACCCCCCATGATGAAAAGTAGTGTAAGAAGATTCACCCCAAGAGGCAAGATTTAGCCCAGGGAGAGGGTGTCAAGCAGAGTATGTGCTTTGAAGTGGAAAGGTAGGGATTCAGACACCAGGAAAGGAATGAAAAGGACTTTTGCCTTTGACCACTCATATGGTTTTGTATGCAAACTGCAGGACAGCCCCGAGTGAAATAGACTGCCGTCTACTCTCGACTTCAGGGAGCAGACAGCAGATAAAACACTTTGTTCATGTGAGAGAAACAAAGTTCCTTGTCCTGCAGGCTGTCCACTCGTTCCCAGGAAAAACACCAAAGCTAAAAAAAGAGCATGTGATGTAAGATGAAGGGAAAGATAATTGAGCGGTTCAGCTGGGGTTGAAACAGCTGCAGATTTTGCGTCACTGCAGCTAATTTCTGTTTATGATTGCAAAATAACTTTTTATGGTGTCAAAAATAACACTCAGTCGTTTGTTTTGGACTGATTACTGATCTCTTTTGGAGATGTGGGTGGTTAACATACCTGTATTTGTTTTTGATTTATGTGTGACTTATAGGATTGACCAATAACATATAGTTTTTTTTACTGTCTTTCTTTTCTACTTTTCTCTGTGCCTGTAAAGATGTCCTGTTCTACTTGCTGTGACCTCAGTCCCTGTATACAGCAGCAGGTGGTAAATAGGAGCCGTTTTACACGTACTTTAAGGGTAGGGAGGTTTTCTAATTAGTTCCTTTTTTTAGAAACTTCCCCCCTTGAGGCTTTTGCTCTTAAATATCTCTAGAGACTACTGTTCTTTATCTCCTCTGTGTCGGCTCGGATGCTCTGCTTTCTCATTTCCTTCATCGTCTCTTGTCAGTGAAGAGGATATAGTCTGAAGAGGCAGGTGATGATGAAGAGGTTCTGACAGCATCTGGTCAAACACACGACCAAATTTGGTGGTGCAGCTGAAGCATTATCACTCACTGTGAACTCATGGTTATCACATGTTTCTGTGCATTTACAGGAGGCTGATAGCTTTGTCTTTTGGTGACTGGTAGAGGAAAAGAAATAACATTTGAAGTTGTTTATCTTGGTTAGAGGTCTTCCTGGTCTCAGTGTTTGAGGCTTCACTGAGTCCCAAACTGAAATGAGATGGAAGGTATAAAAAAAAGTCTGCATTCAAGGACACATCCCACCGTTTCTATTCTAACTTCAGTGATGGAGAACAGGTTTCCTTTCTTAAAACAGGAGTTCCTATCAGTCCCCCTGCCTCAAATCCAGCTGCATGTTTGCAACTGATCAAAATAGTTTTCCCATTTTTGGACGTGTGTTTTGCAGAACTCATCTGATCCCCCTCCTAATTCTCTCCCCTACTAACCCCCCCTCCTCTCTCACTCAGAAGGGCACTGCAGAGGCCCAGGGGTTGGTTTACGCTTCTGTCACCACTGTCCGCAGAGGGATCTGTTAAGAGCCTCTGGGTCATTGCTTTGTAATGCTTTTACCTTCATCCTCTGGAGCTGCGTGATGTCTCACTGTAAGCTGAAACCAAAGTTTCACTCTGGCCTAACAGTGGCATTTTACATTGTGCTCTTCAGTTTTACTAAAGCTTCAACCATCACACTGTGCAGCTGTACTGGAGTATGAAAGAGGAGCTGAAGAGTTTTTCGATTCTTTGTTATGGATCTGACCTTGCAAGAGATGATGCATTTCTCTATTATCAGACAAATGTCACCGATGTAAACTCAAAAGAACTATCAAAAGCAAACATCTGAAAGCACAAGGTCTGTTATACCTCTTTTAGTTGAACAGTTGAGCTGAAAAGTGTCTCATCAGCACCTTTTTGATGCTTTGATCAGATCTACACAGCGTGTGAATTGATGAAAGTAGTGAAAACCTAGTAATTTACAGTAGCTTCAGTGGATCTTATCTCCCCTCTGGAGAGGACACACTTGTTTGGAACTTGTTGTATATTTTCATTCTACATTTGTTTTCCTCAGGATCACTAAAGCCATGTGTTAGTGGAAAGAATGAGCAGGGATCTATTTGCGTCCCATGGGGGAGATGAGTGGAACATTAATAACTTTACTGAACGTATGACTTTCTTTCAGCCTCTCTTAAGCAAATAACTTGAGTTTGATTATTTTATTACACTCTTAGAGGATGAGTTGGGATAACATGGAGTTTTATAGTGTTTCCAAGAAGTTAGCGTCTGTGTATAGTAACTCTCTTTTTGTTTATTGATGTTATCTTTAAGTTTTATCTCTCTACAGGACAATTCTCTCTTTTTACTAATTGTCTTTTCCATGAGGGAGAGTATTTAATCTTAACAACTCTCATCTTGTGTTATCGTACAAAGACGGATCCACAAACCACCTGTTGACAGAACCATCCAGGTTTCTCTGTGGACACAAACTGAAGTGTCTCCTGTGCTTTGTTGTCTCTGTTCACAGTCGGTGATAAAGTGCCTGCAGACATCAGGCTGACTTCTATCAAGTCAACCACACTGAGGGTGGATCAGTCCATTCTTACAGGTAAAAGCTTTCATGAACTTTTAATCCCTTTCTGTCTCTTTACACTTTTAATTCTCATTATTTATGTCCCCAAATATTTGATATCTTGCACTAAATGGATATAAATTCCCTGGCAACTGTCCTGTGAGACTGACCCACCTCCTTTGATCAAGCATGACACAAGACTAAACCATTTTCTTCTCCTTTTGACGCACATGCCCCTTTTCACTCTGTTGTCATGGCTGCTCATTCAATAGCAGCACAAAAAGACATGAGAGATGAAGAGGAGAGGAAAAGTAAATGGATGATTCTCTAAATATAAGATGAAGGAAAGTGATGTAGATGGAAAATATTAGGACGGAAGTATTTGAGGATGTAAAATGCACGGGAGAAGAGGCCTATGTGAATTAAGTCTGTAAGACTCGTGTCTGTTTCTGCTGCCTTAATTGGAAGCAAATTCCCGGGGATATTTTGGTGTTTCAGCTTTTTTTCTCCTCTCTTCCCTCCCCATTCATGGCCATACTGTTAGTTAAATGCTCTCTGTGTTAGTGTGAGCAGAACAGTGCAGACCCTGCACAGAGTACATGCAAGAAAGGACAAGGTGCAGCTTCTCTTTAGATACAGTTTTAAAGGCAGTGGCAGTGCAGTATTTGAGCCCCAAAGACTCGTTTGCACAGACACACCTGAACAGGTGACGACGGCATCACAACTTAATCTTTAATATGCTTTATTTCATCCTTCTGTAGGAGAGTCAGTGTCTGTGATCAAACACACTGACCCAGTGCCTGACCCTCGGGCAGTCAACCAGGACAAGAAGAACATGCTCTTTTCTGTGAGTGACACACTTCACTGATCAGTCCGGTCAAAATGTTATGTCCACTTTTCTGAGTTCATCTCTTTGAAACCCAAAATCCCCCCCATCTTTTTTATTTTACCCTTTTTTGTCCAACCAAAACCTTTTGTCTGCCTTTGTCAGCTAAAGGGCACAGGGTATTTCAAAGGCATGAAATCACATTTGTCTCATTTTTATTTTGAATTAAGAGTGATCATCATCCAAACTGAGCTCTGGATTAGATTTAGGGCTGCATTTTAAATTTTTTAACATATTTTTAGGTTCCTCATATTATGCATTGGTGATATCAGTTGCTGTATTGAAGGAAATTATATTTTTTTCATTATTCTCATTCTCATGAGTAAGAAAAGGAAGATTTTTGTTAAAGAAAAATGAAAAAAAAAGGACAAAACAAAATAAAGGTACAAAAGAAGTTCTGTTTGCATTGTGATGAAAAAGTTAAATGATTTGGTCCCTCAGAAAGAGACACTCAGATATTATATATATATTAATAATGGACAGAGTGAACTATTGAAAGCCTTCATTTCTTCAAATATTGATAAGAATGGCTTGAAGATAATGAAGACAAAAAAAAACCCAGTCTCAGAATGTTATATAAGATCTATAAGGAAGGGATAGTGTAAACAGAAAAAAGGCTTCTGAATAATTTTGCCTCTTCCTGACCATTTTCCAGTTGTTCCATTTGTTTTCTCTTTTCATGAGGCTTGGCTGTCAAAACTAAGTCTGTTAACGTAGTTTTAGAAATAGCCGTCATACTAATATCTCTGCTGATATACTGAAAATCTGTTTTATCCCAATGCACTGCATATGTATCTAAAGAATGTCCTCAATAATGTTAACAATGTTTCAAACTATAACATTTTAAACATGGATTGTTCTTGAGACAAAGCCAAAAAAAAAAAGCCTTAAAGTTAGTAGTGAATGTAGTCATTATTGTTGAGCAATTAAACGTGTCAATCGGCAGCTTTCATTATGTGAAATTAGTATCAATTGAATATCTATCGGAATCTTCAAGTGGTTTTGTGGATCGTGACGCCCTTCTTTGCTTTCCCTGTCTGGTGTGTGTTTACTCTCCTACATGTAGACACTTGTTGAAAATCCGCTCTTTTTTTTGTGACAGGTGTCTCAACGTACTTGTCAAGCTAGTTCTGCTGAGAAGCACAATGAGTAATGTGTTTTATTTAATGCTTTTTTAATTCCCTTTCTACAGGGCACCAACATTGCAGCTGGTAAGGCTGTTGGCGTGGTGGTGGCCACAGCTGGGAACACAGAGATCGGCAAAATCCGAGATGAGATGGCATCAACAGAGCAGGAGCGCACGCCGCTGCAGCAGAAGCTGGATGAGTTTGGACAGCAGCTATCCAAAGTAATTACCTGAGTTCATTTATTGTCACACTCTATTTACCCTCTTCTGTTTAAGAAAAACATCAGCCTCAGTTATTTCAGAATGATGAAGTGATTATTGTTGACATAGCTAACCCAGTTGTGTGTGATTGCAGGTGATTTCACTGATCTGCATTGCTGTGTGGATCATTAATATTGGACATTTCAACGACCCTGTCCATGGAGGCTCCTGGATCAGGGGTGCTGTCTACTACTTTAAGATCGCTGTAGCTCTTGCTGTTGCTGCCATCCCTGAGGGTAAGCTGGGGGACTACACGCATACATCTCTCTCTTGGGCATGCCTCTTTATGAGAGGTTTCATTGCTGTGCCATAACTCAAACTCTTCCCGGAGTGTGCTGTAATTCAGATTGCTGCCGGGACTGGTTGAAATATCCTCCTTTATGTGGTTGTTGTAGAATTCCTCATGTGCATGAGATAATAGAGTGCATTTCCATTACCTGATGAAATAAGTGAATCTGAATAACTGCCTTTCTTTCACAGCTAATCTCCCCTCCCGGATGACTTAATCCTTCTTTTTTTTTCCTCTTATGCTTCTGTTGCTGTCTCTCTTTCCAGGTCTGCCAGCTGTCATCACTACTTGCCTCGCTTTAGGAACTCGACGCATGGCCAAGAAAAACGCTATTGTCCGCAGTTTGCCTTCTGTGGAGACCCTTGGCTGTACATCTGTCATCTGCTCCGATAAGACTGGAACCCTGACCACCAATCAGATGTCTGTGTGCAGGGTAAGTGACGAGTGAAGCATGGCAGCAGCAGAGAGGCCAGAAACCTGTGCTGTTTGTGACGGGTGCAGAGTTTATTATTGTGTAATTTATATGTATTAATTCATAAATGTGGTATAAATCAGACCTGGGCAAATTGTGGCTTGCGGGTCACATCCAGCACTTTGGGTGTCCCTGTCTGGCCCTCATGAGGTTCATCATAAATTGTAGAATAAACGCAAAAAAATTATGCAGTGCACATGATACAACTGTGTTGCTTTCATTTTGAAAAGTATGACAATCACATTATTTCATTGCACATATTCAAGTCCAAGACAGACTAGATTTTTCTCACTTAAGATGTAAAATGAAGGTGAACACATTCAAGTTTTATTTTAAGTACTTTTGAGACTAGCAAACTAAACATGAAATGAAACCCTAATGCGTCAATGTTTTTTTATTTCTTTACCGTTTATTACTTCTTCTGTAGGAGTATATTCCAGTTTGATGTGCACCAAAATTTCACATATTTACAGGATATCGTAGCAGCTATGTAGAATATATAAGTGCATTTTACAATGGGAAAAGTAAATATTGAGCAGAATCAAGTACACATTATTGTTGGAGTGGCCCATTGACACAATTCAGGTTTCTCATGTGGCTCCTTGCAAAAATTAATTGCCTTCCCCTTGTACAAAGAGATATCAAGAATCAGAAAAGGTTTGGATGATTTTTAGGGGTTCAACCTCTGATCACCGGTCAGATATCAAGCCAGAGAATAAGATGTCACACATTCATTCACATCTTCAATGTAAAATGCCTGGGCACTAATTTCCATGACAAAGACTTAGAAAACAACTTGTAAAAGAAAAAAACTGAATTACCCATTTTTTTTTCTCTTGGCCAGACCAGACTTTGCCCCCCTCATAAAAACAATGAAAGTGTAATGTACCCGCTCCATTACTTCCTGTATTTATAGCACAGGCTATCAGTTGTCATTCAAAGTGGGCTCCTTAACCTTTAACACTCAGCTCAACTACACTTACAACAATGTTGACATTGTTGCTTATCTGCTCTGGTTTCGTAGTAACCGGTGTAACTATAAGAGTGGTCGTTTTGTTCTTCAGTATGTCAACAAAGGAGAGTGCATAGAATGAGTTCTGAAATGAGAACCCACCAAACAGAAAAAAAAATCGATCACCAATAGCAAAAATAATCTTACTGCAGTTATTCTTCCCTGTATTGCAGTTGGGATTTATTGTACAATAATTTTTGGGGTACGCTGTCTACCATTGTAATATTGCAACAGCTCATATGGCTATTTAATCGAATTTGCAATTAATTGCCCTGCTCTAATCACCAATGGGTTGACCATCCTCTGCAAGAGCCTGAGCTTTTACATTATGAACATGAACTCTGTCTTAAACTCAGGAGTCTCTGCTGGTGTTATTATTGTATTGATTTCTTCTGGTCACTTGACCCTGTGGCTCATAATTAGTCTCCTTTTGAAGAGCTGTAGCTAAAATCCCTCTTTGCGAAGTATGACTAACGGGCACCAAGTGAAGAAACATGACTAATAAGTCTTACTGGATGTGTTGATTTAAAGTTAATTATGGATTGGGAAAGAATGGAATTTCATTAAATATACTTACGTAGCACACCATCAATTATGAGGAGAGAACACAGGGCATACATTCATCCCCTCTCTTCGAATATTAGCTTAACATAAAAAAAGTCAACACCCACTCAACAACTATCAACTGTGGATTTGACTCTGACTCTTTGATCATGGGGTAAGCACCGTGTCTTACAACATCCTCCCTCGGGCTGATAGCCATCCCAGGAAGCAGTGACAGGGGCTGCAGTGCAGAGGGAATCGGTCATTTCAAAGAGGGAGAAAAATGTGAGAAAAGTCTAAAAATAACTGTTGCCATATATGGAAAGAGCAAGGGCTGAATCCCTCCTGACATCAGAGAACTTTCAAGCATAAACTTTTCACCGCGTTATAAAGCAGCCCTGACAGCCCTTTGCTGACAGCGGAGAATTGTTGACACTAAGCTCTGCTGACATAAAATAGCTGATACTGAAGAATGAAGGATTTAATTCAAACAAAATAAAACTCAAAGTACAAACTGTCCTTAGATTCATTTCCCCATCTCCTCGGAGCATTGGTATCAAACTTAATGAACTAACATAGATTTACAGCTTATGGCTTGTTTTAATCTTTAGCAATGCTTCTAAGCTCATTCATTCACACAGGACTCTTCATTTTATGACCGCATGGTTTCCTCTCTTCTGCTCCATCCCTTCATCTTTCGCAGTGCTCTGCCTCAACCCCCTTTATCCTGATGCTCCCTCCTCCTCTTCCTCCTCCTCCTCCCCCTCTCTCCCTGTCCTCCCCCCCCCTTGTTCAGGCAGCATGCTGATCAGTATGCAGTAGTTAGTCACTTGCAGCAGAACCAGCAGTCGAGTTGCATAACTGACCTTGTGTTGAATGAATCTCTCTCTCTCTCTCCTGTCTTTTTGTTCCTCTTCACTCGCTTTTCTAGCACAAATTTTCTGTCAGAGTTATGTTCAGTGGTTTCAGCCTCATTTTAGAAACTGTCGAGTTCTAATCCTGGCTCTGACTGAGGCTCTGACTGAGGCTCTTTGGCTCGTCGCATCAGCAGCACCCAAACATCTCTTGAAATTTACATCTCTAAAGTGACTGAGTGTTTCTTTCAGGTTCATGTCAGTCTTCTCTTCCCCTTGTGACTAATATCACAGCGCTCTGTGGTTTTTGATATTAGCCTGTGGGAAGTGAAGCTATTAATGCCAGCTCATCATTTCATTCACACTCTTCTATTTTTGTCCCTTCATTGTGTCTCGGTCCCTCCCCCCTTTGACTTTGGACTAATGTGATGCTTTTAAAGGTTGTGTCTGTATTACACAAAGACATTGGCTTTGCAGCAGCAGGTTTTTTATGCTTCTTTATTTTTTTTTTAAATTTGTGATGTAGCTTTGATTGATACACTTTTAGCCTAAGTATGACATTGTTGTTTGTGGGGATAAAACTCCTACTCTTTACTTCTGAATTGAAAACATGTATATTTATGAATTCCTCAATGAACAAGACCATGCTACAACCTCCTCAGTCTCCTCAGTTTGGCTACATCAAGTTATTTCCGCTGTGCAGAGATGGACTTTGATACAGTGTACTCGTGTAGCGTGACTCCACACAGGGGAATTCTGTGTCTGTCTTACTGTAAGATGACATTTATTGGCTCACCCCACCAGAGTTTTCTGTGTCTGCTTTGGCTCAGCATTTCTTTATTACACTCTGATCTGTTTTCAGATTCACTCATAGTGTGGTTGATACTCTGCTGCCACCTGCTGGATATTCTGTCAGTTGCAAATACACCTTATTTTGGCTTCTTTTTCGGCATTTGAACCAAAATATGCATAAAAAGTCGTTTTTAAAATGGCAAAAATTGACTGCTGAAACCTCTGATCCTGTTTTTATTTCCCTCCAGAGCAAATATATATATTTCATTCACAGATTTTGTACTAACAGTGTCTCAAATGGTTGTGTCTGTAGATGTTTATCCTTGATCGAGCTGATGGGGACCACTGCTCACTGAAAGAATTCACTGTTTCTGGCTCAACCTATGCCCCAGATGGAGAAGTGTGAGTATTCAGAATCCTTGTGAGCAGCGGATGAATGCATTTCATCTGTTTAAGCACAGATAAAAAACACAATTGTTTGCTACTTTTCCCCCCTTAACAATCTTAACACTTCCACCCTTGTGTTGCTCAGGTTTCAGGATGGCAAACCAGTCAAGTGTTCCCAGTATGATGCCCTGGTGGAGCTGGCCTCTATCTGTGCTCTCTGTAACGACTCCTCATTGGACTATAATGAGGTCTGAAGTGAATCTATTTTACATTTTGACTTCCTTATAATCCTCAGGTGCCAATTTGGCTCTCTCTTCAAAGTCTTGCATATTTTGTTTGATATTTTCTGACTCTTGATTCTGTGTGTGTGTTCAGACCAAAGGTGTGTATGAAAAGGTGGGTGAGGCCACTGAGACCGCACTCACGTGTCTGGTGGAGAAGATGAACGTGTTTGACACAGATGTTAAAGGCCTGTCAAAGATAGAGAGAGCCAATGCCTGTAACTCAGTGAGTGACCTTCAGTTGTTTTTTGAACACAGTCACAGTCACTTTCACTCAACAAAGCATAACAAATGGTTTTGTCTTTCCTGTAGGTGATCAAGCAGCTGATGAAGAAAGAGTTCACGTTGGAATTTTCTCGAGACAGGAAGTCCATGTCTGTATATTGCACTCCCAATAAGGCCCGTTCCTCTGTTGGCAAGATGTTTGTGAAGGTAAAGGATATTTTTCTTAAAAAATGTTACATCATCTAAGATATGTGTCTCTTAGATGATGTGTTTCTGCTCTTAATGATCCTCATCCTACTGTTTGTGCCTGCACACAGGGTGCCCCCGAGGGAGTGATTGACAGGTGCACACACATCCGTGTGGGCAGCAACAAGGTGCCCTTGACGCCTGGTATCAAAGATAAACTAATGTCTGTGATCAGGGAATATGGAACTGGTAGAGACACGCTGCGCTGCCTTGCTCTGGCCACCAGAGACAGCCTCATGAACAAAGATGACCTGGTGCTAGAGGACTCTACACGCTTTGTCGAGTACGAGGTGAGGTTGATGTGCTCAATATATTCTCATATGTCCTTCTGTCCCTTTAGATTTCTGAGTAGCATGTCAGTTGTGACAGAGTCTGAGTGGAAAAAAACTCATTTATCCAAATGCTGCCTCTTTTTTTCCATGACCATTCAGACTGATCTGACATTTGTGGGCTGCGTCGGCATGTTGGATCCTCCCAGAGCAGAGGTAGCAGCCTCCATCAGACTCTGCCGACTTGCAGGCATCAGAGTAATAATGATCACAGGCGACAACAAAGGTATGGTTCATGTCTGCTTAGAGAGAAAATTTTACATACCGTTTTTACTTTTTTTCTTCCTGTACAACATGCAAACTAGCTTCAATTCCAGTAAGCATCAAACAATAAAAATGCTTTTGTTTGTACCTCAGGGACGGCAGTGGCCATCTGCAGACGTATTGGGATTTTTGGAGAGGAAGATGATGTGTCCAGCATGGCATTCACTGGCCGAGAGTTTGATGATCTATCACCTGTTGCTCAGAGAGAAGCTGTGGTCAAAGCCCGCTGCTTTGCTCGTGTGGAGCCCTCACATAAATCTAAGATTGTTGAGTATCTGCAGTCCTATGATGAAATCACAGCTATGGTGAGATGATTTATTTTAATGATTCTCTCTAAAAATGCTTTTATAGTGAAGTTTTCTTAAAAAGACTAAAACTAAACTGTGACCTCTTTCTTGACCAGACTGGTGATGGAGTGAATGACGCTCCCGCTCTGAAGAAAGCTGAAATCGGTATTGCCATGGGTTCAGGCACAGCTGTTGCAAAAACAGCCTCTGAGATGGTGCTGGCTGACGACAACTTTTCCACAATCGTAGCTGCTGTGGAGGAAGGCCGAGCCATTTACAACAACATGAAACAGTTCATCAGATACCTCATCTCATCAAATGTTGGCGAAGTTGTCTGGTAGGAATGATTGGATATAGAAACACACTCCCTTCACTGTAAATGTCTTCCCTCTTTAAAGCACATACCCACATGTATAATTTTTTCCAATTCTGCTCCTTTTATCTGCAGCATCTTCTTGACTGCTGCTCTTGGGTTCCCTGAGGCCCTCATCCCTGTTCAGCTGCTCTGGGTCAACCTGGTGACAGACGGTCTCCCTGCCACTGCTCTCGGCTTCAACCCCCCTGACTTAGACATCATGAGCAAGCCACCTCGCAACGCCCGGGAACCGCTCATCTCAGGATGGCTCTTCTTCAGATACCTGGCCATTGGATGTAAGCTGCTGCTGCATGAGTCACCTTCAAGTGATGTTTAATTCTTGTCACTTTGGGTGTTACCTGATTATTGTTTTGGTAAAAACTAGGTAGCAAGTCTGCAAGTCACTGCAGGACCAGTTTATCCATCGTTTCTAACCAGCAATGTATTAAATTTCTTTTTTTTTTAGCCAGGTGAACGTCAGTCAGTCATTTTTGAAGAGGAAAGCTAATAAATAAATAAATAACAATAAATAATACTTCATAAACTTAGAGCACCATCAAAACCTGATTCGTTGAACAACAACTGTAACTGTCACTCGCACCAGGAGATCTGCTACCTGTAAACATGTTATTTGCTCCTTGTGGAACAGGCATGTGGACTCTTGATATATTCAAACCTTTTATAGGCTTTTTTCCTTGGTATCATTACTTTTTGCTCTGTGTTTTGAGCTGTGCTGATGCATGGGATTAGCCACCAGTCAATGCTGTCAGCTTACTTCTGTTGTTCATTTTGGCTTCATTTAAACACAAGAAAAAAAGCTGAATAACACCAAATGTATTTGGCACTTGATTTTAAATCAGTATTGCTGAAATTTGGAGCAGCTACTTTCATGAAATCAGTAAAAAATGATTTTAAGTTTTTTGTTTTGTTATCAAAAGCTGCTTTAGATGTATCTGTACATTAATGTAAAAAACCCACACACCGAATAAGTCAATACAATCATTAGCCGTCATTTAACCACTTAATTTCAGTCAGAATTTTGATTGCATGTAAGAAGAATGTCTATTTTGTTTTTTGTCTTCAGGTTATGTTGGTGCTGCCACTGTTGGTGCTGCTGCCTGGTGGTTTGTTGCAGCTGAGGATGGTCCAAGGATCACGTTCTACCAGCTGGTATGAACCACATAACTATCGTCATTTATTTCCCACTCACAAACCACCACTACTTTTTTGCTTTGTTTTCTATTTTTTTATTTTTTATTTTCCCTTACATGTTCTTGTAGAGCCACTTCCTGCAGTGTGGTCCAGAGAATCCAGACTTCAATGATCTAGATTGTAAAATCTTTGAGTCCCCGTATCCAATGACCATGGCCTTGTCTGTGCTTGTCACCATCGAGATGTGCAATGCCCTGAACAGGTAAGTTTCTGAAATGCATTTTCAAAGCTTTTAGTTTGTCTGATCTGTCATGGCTCTGTGGGCTATATTTCCTCCTAAATGTTGGTTTATCAACACCCCTGGTGTTTCTCTTCTTCCATTTTGATACACACTAATCATCAGTTCTGTTTTGGGGTAATAACAGTGCATAGCATATGTCCAAGTGTTGGTTTGTTACTCTGCGTGTGAGTTATTAACCAACACGTTTATTCATCTCTTGTTGCTCAGTGTGTCAGAGAACCAGTCCCTGCTGAGGATGCCTCCCTGGGAGAATGTGTGGCTGCTGGGAGCCATCTGCCTCTCCATGTCCCTCCACTTCCTCATCCTCTATGTGGAGCCTCTGCCTGTGAGAAACTTTATTTATCTGACACATAAAATGTAGTGTGCATCTTTGTGTTCCATGTCAAAATACAACAATAGTTTATTGATCTGATTTAACAACACATCCTGATCCACACTTTGAGTCTTGTCTTGTGTGCTTCTTCTCAGATCATCTTCCAGATCACACCTCTAAACCTGACACAGTGGCTGATGGTGCTAAAGATTTCCCTGCCTGTCATTCTACTGGACGAGTTCCTCAAGTTTGCGGCCAGGAACTACCTGGAGCCGGGTAAAGAGCTGGAGAAGCCCACCGGCTCCAAAGGCTGCTGCCTGTCTGCATGCATGGAGGGCATCTCCTGGCCCTTCGTGGCCATCTCCCTCCCTCTGGTCCTCTGGATCTACAGCACCGACACTAACATGGCCGACATGTTCTGGTCCTGACTGACTTGAGCACAACCTCGACTTTTTCCATCCCCCACCCCCACCTCTACCCATCCACCACTGTCACATCCCTTCTTCCTCTCCCTCCTCCCTCTCTCTGCCTTCCTACATGTGCATAGTTAGCGTGTGTGCGCGTTTGTAGAGTTAGAGTGTAGTTGTGGGTGCGTACCATGTGTGTATGAGAAGGACCAACTTTAATACATAAGACATAACAAATAATATAAAGAGTTAACGTTTAGAAGTCAGCTGGTTTGGATTGCGAAAGGATTTCAGAATGAGGCTTGAAATGCGAGTGTTAGAAGACCGTCACTCCTGTAGCTGTGGACTTTGTTGCTGGTTTCAAAGAAGTATTCTGTCGCCAGACTTATTTTTCTCTTTTTGTCAGCACTGCCTTTAAGGTTTCTATTTTTAATGATTTTGAGGATATCACTTGTCTTATGTCACTACAGAAACAACACCAACTTGTTTTGTTTAGCCCTCCCACCTCTTCATTAACAGAAAATTTAGATATCTTACATGAATTGTTCTGTACAGCGATTGAATTTCATGCAATTTTTTTATGGCTTTCTACATTTTTTGACCAGCGTGGCTTAAACATTCCGCCTTGATTTATTTTCTAATGTTTACCATTGTGTCTTCAGTATGTACACTCAGAACTCTTACAGAGAGGACTGGCTCTGTGTGGAGGAAGAGGACGGGGAAAGGTTTGGGAGTGAATGATCGAGTGCTCCGCTTAAACTTAGAGAAAAAAAAAACCTGCAAATGAAACAGAAAGCCGCATGTCCTGTGACCAAGCATGAATTCTATGTGGTTTCTCATTTTAATTTAATGTGTTTCCCCCTTTCAACCCCATGTTTGAGTTTAAATTAACCTCATAAATGTGTTGTTTTTTTTTTTTACCAAAATGATTTGAGAAGAAGCCAGTTTTTCTGCACTGGGCAGAGCACAGCTACCTCAATGTGATAAAGATTTTTTTGTTTTTGCTCATCTCGAGATGCTTTTCCTAAATGGTCTTGCTAAGGAGCAACATCTGAGGTGTGCCCCTATTTGCTTGTGCAGAAAACAACGAAATTTGCCTCCCTTCTCCTAACATTTTTAAGGATAAACTTTGTTTGTATTGATTTTTGACATTCTTAACTTTATTTGTGTTTTGCCTTGGAGACGAAACTTAGTGAGAATGACTTTTGTTGATTACGTCTCCGTGGCGTTTGATTCAAAGGATGGTAACAATGAAATTTAGGACGTAAGAAAATACTAATCCAGAAAGTACTCCAAATGAACTTGGATTGCAAATCCCAAAATGTTGTTTTTTTACTCCAAGAAGAAATACACTCATAAACCCTTTGAATCAAAGTGTTTTCTGTCTTTATTTAATAAAACCGCTGAGGTTGACATTATTCATATCCAGTGTTATCTGTATGTGCATTGAATACTTGAATACAAATCTTTCCAATCATATGAATGCTCCAGTTTACTTGGCACAACATGACAGGTGGCAGAGAATCACCACGCAGAGATCTTGTGAATATCTGACTTTTCTAGGCTTTAATATTTTTGGGTCTTGGATTTGTTTTGAAATGACTACACCCAGAGGAAGCGCAAACATTGAATTGACAGCAGATATAACCTTACCACCACCTCGGCTTAAGTTCATGTGGGACATTTTGTCCTTTTGGAAAAAAAGCTCTTCCTAAGCATGTGTTTGGGTTTGGCCTGATTTTTTTCTCTCACTGTGTTTGTGTTTCACTTAACAACTTTGTGCTTTTCTTCCTCAATGCCTCCGTTGGCTCTCCTGTCATTTGAGTGAGTATCCATTTGCCTTTATTCACACAGAAGCTACAACAGAAACAAGATACAGCAAAGAGGATGGAGTATTTTGAATATGAAACATGGTTGAACCAAGGAATAGAGATTTCTTAACATTTTACACTGTACAACAGAATTACTTTGTATTTCCTAAATCAATATGTATGTTCATTACATGTATCCACATATTTAACCACAATCACACATACGATAGATACAGAGAGGTACAAAAAAATGTTAAGTCAATGATATAGTTATTAATCAGTTATAAGTCTTTACACGGTTTTTATGATTTCCTGTACTTCTTCAGGGAATGTGCATGACAAAAACTTTTCTTTCACTCATAGTTAGAGGTTGGGTGAAACCATTTACTATCAAACAACTGTGTTCACTCTTTTTAAATCATAATGACAACAGAAAGTACCAAAATGACCCTGATCAAAAGTTTACACACCCTGGTGATTTTGGCCTGATAACATTCACACAAGTTGACACAAATGGGTTTGAATGGCTGCTAAAGGTAACCACCCTCACCTGGTGTCTGTTTCAGTGTGTAATCAGTGTGTGTATGTTTAACTTAGCAGTAGGTACAACATAGTGTACTGTCATTGTTAACATTTATTTATTTATTTAAGCACTTGACTCAGGGATGTAAAATTCCCTGAGCACGCTGCAGAAATGTAAAAATTCATATTTAACTTGGGGACTATAGCTTATAGGTTCATACATTTAAATAGATGAGACACTTATCTTGACCACAAGCCACTGTTTTGAATGCCACTGAGTGCTGCTCCTTTCACATCTCCCACACTTTCTAACATTCACAAAAGCCAATATTTACACATGGTATCCTGGTTGGAAAAAGATATGAAGTGTTGAAAATGTAACTCATTGATTTCCCTTGTTTTCGTGAACTGATGAAGCCTTTCTCTCTCTCCTTTCAGGTTGGCTCTCATAAAAGCCTCTGCAAATTTACTGAGTGTGCACAGAGGCTGGACTCATTCTACTATCCAGAATGTGTGCTCACTCTTTACTTCACACACCTCAGACAACATGATGACCAGCAGTGTGAGTGTGTGCGTGTGTGTCATTGCACAGACAGAAAGGACAAGTTTTCACAGTATAAAGACCATATCAAAAAGGTGCGGTTTGGCCGTGAACATCTTTGCCTCTTGCACCACAAAACAATTCACAACCACAAACATTTCTTAACACACTTATACCTCTGTGTGCTGATGCTCTATCAACCTAATACTCCAGTTTGTGTGCAGGGAAGTTCTTAACACCCTGAGCGTCCCTCCTTGCATGATGAACGTTTTCCCAACTTCCATGGTAGCTTTGTCATGTAGAGAATCGTGGAAACACGAGGTTGAATGGTCTTAGCTGTACATCAGTGTACAAAAACATTCATGCATGTGTTTCAGCTGTACGTAGGCTTTGCAATTTGTATTTATAGATTCTAATGTATAATACTCAAATGACATATAAGATGGTTTTAAGATGGATTTATCGCAGATGTTAGGAAATCACTGTTTTTATGGTAACGGTTTGGGTAATTTGCACAATATACGACATGGAGAAATGACTCATGCTGAACTTGACTGTGCTCTACTTGAGTTGTTTTTGTATCTTAATTTTTTTCTTCTTGATCACTGATCCATTCATTTTATGATGAATTAATCCTTTGCAATGAGGACAATGGACTTACACTTTGATTCAATGGTAATCCTGCAATACAACAGTGTTCTCCTGTTTTCTTATTATCTTTACATTATTATTATTATAATTATTATTATTATCATGTATCTTTAAAAACTGCTGTAAAACTGTGATCCAATGTGAGGGGGGGGCCTGTGCTGTCCTCTCAGCGACCCATGGTCGAAGAACAATATTAACCATATGTAAAAAACCTGATCATTATTTAAGAGTAATAATGATTGTACATGCATTACTGAGGTTGTGGTTTCAGGTAAATAAAACAATATAGTACTTTAACTGTGTCATCTTGCTTTACTTTCCCTTTCACATATAATTCAACTCTTCTTTTAATCCAGACACTATTTGTAGAATTTAAAAGAAGCTAGCATTAGACCACAAAAAACCTTATGTATTATATGTATCCACAGAGGCACCGTTCAATAGTCTTGAAGCCTCAAACAGAGTACGGTTTAGGATACAATTATATTTTGGAAATCTTTAAGTCAGACATTATTTCTCCGCCAAACAAGTTTGTTGACTTACAGGAAGAGGAGACAGAAATTCAGAAGTTTGAATTCATGGCAATCAAATCTGAACTATACTTTGCAACGGTGTACCCCAGTTTAAATGAAAAAGAAAACCATGGTACATCAGAGCCATGTACCATGGTTTTGACAGTTTGCGTATAGTTAATATCACATAAGTTGCTTTAGTTGTAAACACTGGAAAAACTGTTCTGTAAATGAAATAGAAGTGTCCTTTGAAAGCGATTACTTGCATTGAGCGCATTTTTCAGTAAACGCCCACACTTCCATCATTAACCACCAGGTGGCAGCGTCG
This sequence comes from Thalassoma bifasciatum, assembly GCA_008086565.1. Classification (NCBI taxonomy): domain Eukaryota; kingdom Metazoa; phylum Chordata; class Actinopteri; order Labriformes; family Labridae; genus Thalassoma; species Thalassoma bifasciatum. The sequence goes on from RPOG01000020.1 coordinate 1,235,788, forward strand.
AGTTACCAATGGCAACAGCACTCGCACATGTTCTGTAACACCTGCCTGACAGGTACAGCCAACTGCTTTTAAAGGGGAAAGAGGGGAAAATATGAGGCTAAAATCATATTTAATGCTGGTTTGTAAAGGAAAAGAAATGCTGCTGTAATACTGTTGAAAAGTTCGCTTTAAAGAGAGTGAGAAAGGAGCTGTGTCAGTGATTGTAGCTGAGATTTATCATCGGACAACAAAAACCCCGCCATGCTGAATTATGTTTTGTACTTGAAATACAGTGAACAGTGGCGTTATAAAAGCATGAAGCCGCCTCATGTGAGCGGTGTGTGCCTCCCTGCTCTGTCTCTTTAACCAGCAGCCTGACTGTCACTCTGGTCCCTCCCATTCTCTCTGCCCCTCAGAGCTGCTGGCCTGAGATGGGAGCGCGCACAGCAGCACCATCACGGCTGAAGAAACGGGATAAACCTGGGAAGAAGAACAGCAAAATCACTACAATACTCCCCGCTAGCCGTGGAGTAAAAATGGGATAAGAAGACCTTACGTTTCCTCACACAGGATCCCGGCAGCTTTTTTTTCTCGTCCTCGGGAGAAACTCTGATGTGGTCGTCGCTCGTGTTCAGCGCTTTTTCTCCTTTCTCCTTCAGCGCTGCTGGTACAAAGGCGCTCAGTCTGGAGCAGCAGCAGCAGCACCTGGGATTACTGCTCTATGAATGGGAGACAGGGAAAGGATTCACTGTCAGGCGGTAAACACAAACAGTGAGTTTCAGGATTAAAACACTTTCTTTTTATCTCTCTGCCCCCGGAGAGAGTGTCATCCTGAGAGGACAGATGCTGTCATTGTGTCGAGGCTGAGATTATAAAAGGAAATAAAAGACTCTGCGTATGAAAGTGTCCTTTTCTGGAATAATGCACGAGGAAAACGGGCCGTGTCACAGCTTTTTATTCCTTTTCATGCCTCACACATTCCCTCTGAGTGAACAGGCTCCTCTTCTACAGAATGGGATGTATTGTTGCATCTGTGCAGCCCACGACAAGTGTCAGCAATTAGACTGTGTGTTTCTGAAAGGCTTACCTGAAGAAGAAGAATTGTTCTAAACACTGCCACTGCTTTCTCACTTTAGGTGTTTATTGTTGTTGTGGAGGAGTCTTTGGTGGACAGGACTAAACTGTGCCTCTTGGCTTCATTCATCCAACCTGTGTCAGTCACAGAGATAAATCAGGCACAACATGGTGGAGCCGGTGGGTTTCATTGAGGCGTGGAAAGCACAGTTCCCGGAGTCTGAGCCCCCCAAGATGGAGCTGCGCTCTGTGGGGGGAATTGAGCATGAGCTGGAGAAATGCAAATCCTCCATTAGGCGCCTGGAGCAGGAGGTGAACAAGGAACGCTTTCGCATGATCTACCTGCAGACTCTCCTCGCCAAAGAGAGGAAGAGCTACGACAAGCAGCGGTGGGGATTCAGAAAGACCCCTCTGTCTGAGGGGATGGACCCTGCAGCTACACAAGGGGCAGAGTGCCAATCTCAGCAGCCTCACATGCAGGAGACTGGTGGAGTTGGTGTAGTGGTGGGAGGTGGAGGGTATGGCGCGGGTACTGTGGCTGTCGGGGACAGGAGGTATCAGCCTCTTGGGGACGGAGCTGGCAGGTCCAAGCCCAGACCTCCACCTGCCAGGAAGTCTGCCTCTCACGGGGACGGCCTGGAGTCCGCTTTCGAGGTACCCCAGCAGGCTGAGTCCACTTCCTGTGACAACCTCGATGGGCTGTCACCATCTAAGCAAAGAAGCGGCGTCAATGTCTCCCCCCGCAGGCCCAACCTCCCCCCTCCAGACAAGGAGCTGCCCTGTGACCCCAAGGATAAGCTGGGGATGGGACTCGGTGTGGCTGCTCTTCGCTCCAACTTTGAGAGGATCAAGCGAGCCAACTCTCACTCTGCAGGTGATGTAGCAAAAGGCCAGGAGAAGCAGCTGCCCCCACCGCCACCACCGTTCTACACAAACATGGAGTTTCATCATGAGCGAGGTCTGGTCAGGGTCAACGACCGTGACGTCTCAGACAAGATCAGCTCTCTGGGTAGCCAGGCCATGCAGATGGAGCGGAAACGATCCCTGCACTCTCTTCCAGGGAACCTAGCGACCGTAGCAGGGGAACTCCGCGCCAGACCGGTGTACAGAGGTCGATCTACTGAGAGCACCTGCGGATATGATGCAGAATACGAAGACGGGGAGCCAAACCAGCGGCATTCAGGGAGAGCCAACGGGGGCAAACCTCCTCCTCCTCCCTGGCAGCCCTCTGAGTTCCAGGCGTACTCCAGCGTCTATGTCGGTGGCGTGATGATGGGTGAAGGGGGTGGAGGAGATGGGAGAGGAAGTGGCGGTGGAGGTGGTAGTGGCGTCACGATGAGAGACATTGGGGGAGGCGATGACCACCTCCTGACCTGGCCTCGCCGCTCCTACTCACCGGGCAGCTTTGAGGATGTTGGCGGAGGCGGTGGTTACACGCCAGACTGTAGCTCCAATGAAAACCTGACGTCCAGCGAGGAAGACTTCTCCTCAGGACAGTCCAGCCACGTCTCCCCCAGTCCCACCACCGCCTTCAGACGCCCCTTTAGGGAGAAGAGTCGCTCGCCCTCCCAGAATTCCCAGAACTCCCAGCACTCCTTTGACAGCAGCAGCCCTCCGACGCCACAGTCCCAGAAGCGTCACCACCGGCAGCAGGGCGGCCACGTGGTCATGTCCGAGGCCACTATTGTGAGTGTTCGCAAGACTGGACAAATCTGGCCACCTGCTGCCCACCATGACCTCATGCCACATGGCAGAACATCCCATGACAACAGTTTCCATGGAGACCATCTAGGTGAGTGCTCTTGAATCTTTGTTATGGCAGAGAGAAGGTGAGCAAGGATCCTTTTCAAGCCCACACGGAAACATAATACACCGGGGTTTGTAGGAGGAAGAAGAGATGAATGAATGCCTGAGTGAATGAGCAGTTTGGTCATGCTGGAAATATTTTGGCACAACTTCTCTCACATTTCGAGACCCTTTTCCTCTAATATTCTGTCCTCAAAGACCATGAAGCATCCAGATGTTCTCATGATTAATAGTATTTGAGTAATAGTGCGTGTGCTCTGTGCTCTGTGTCCTCTGCATGGCCTTGTGGGGCAGACAGATGAAAGATCCACTTCTGCTTATTCCTGGAATGTCAGCTGGGTGGGTGAACAATGAATGCGGTCAGTCTGGGTTGAAACTGCAGGACTAGTCTTACTCAGACTAACTCCTGCGGCTCTGAGCGTGGAATTCCAATCACAGGTGTCGATCTGTCTGCCCCCCCCCCAAAAAAATCTTTCTGTCTGACTTTAAGACATCTCCACTGAACACTGAGCCCTGACAGACCAGGACAAAAGAAACCCACTGTAATCTTGATGAACTATTATCTGCTGTTTCCTTAACTACCAAATTGCAGCCTTGGAGCTGTGGCACCTGTAATAGAGCAGCAGCTAGCAGATGGATGTGCAGCCTGAAGCTAAAAACACAAACAGTCTAAGTGACTCAAGCCCAACAACAGCAGAGTATTTCGCTCAAAAGAAGCCCATTTGGAGGCTTTATTTTGTTTTATTTCCTCTGTAAAGTTTCTACCACAGGAGCCGTGCCAGCTTACAATCTCTGCTCTGGTAGTTTAAATATTTAACTTCATTTTTAGACATCGAGTGCTGTTTGCAAAAGGGATGTTAGCTGCAGTTGGGCACATTGTGTCCTCTCTCTCTTTGATTTCTTCAGTTGATGTGATTAATTATTTGGCACCAACATATATTCTAACAGATTTGGGAGCAGAGCCCGGCTGGAGCAGACAGGCTGCAGGGTGTGGGGATCAGTGCCAGAATAAAGTAGCAGGAGGGGAAGAGGTGGTTAGATAGAAAGTGGAGCAGGCATGTCCAAAGTCAGGCCCGGGGACCAATTGTGGCCCAGGGTCCATTTCTGAATGGCCCTTGTTTTCATCTTAATATCTATTAACTATGGAAGTGAAATGACTCATGCTCTGACTCATGTGTATGTTTTTAATTTCAGTCAAGTGTACAAACCACAAGAAAGTACATTGAGTGACATCTCACTAAACTTCATTTGGACTGAGTGCAGTCTACTTATGTAAAGCTAAAGCTCTGAACATTCTGCAGAAACTCAGGAGCTCTTGCAGTTGATTGATAATCATGATTATGCAAAAATGAGCTTTGTGAACATCAAGAACTCAAGAAAAGACATTAGGGAACACTAAACTAGATTGAAGTGGTGAAATGGTGCAGAAAAAGAATTCAGAATACAGGATAGGGACTATTTGGGTCTAAAAATGTTTTTTGCAGGTCAAAGCAGTCTGAAATATATATGCTAAAGTAACATCATATCACCGCTTAACAGAGAACATTTTTTTTGGTCAGAAACAGACTTGGCTGATATTTATGCAGGACGTAACAGCAGAAAACTGGACACTTGTCATCTGGTATCAAGAGACACCTGAGGGACAGGTGAGCTTTGATTTCATCAGTCTGAAATGATGACACAAGAAGGTTTGACCTCCTTGAATAAGAATTAGTTATCAGAAAGAGCACTGATATGTTACTTTCATAGTAAATGTGTCAGTGAGAGCTGCTGGCCCTTGGTTATCCCACAAACGTGTCCCTTTTGAAAAATGTTTGTTCCCCCCTACAGTAGAGGGAGTAACACTGGAAAGGGGTAAAACAATGGAGAAACAAGAACTTATGAAACCTTTCTATTATCCAGTAAACCCATTCAGCCTCTTTAACGTACTTACAGCTAATTTACATGTCTCAAGTCCTCCACAGTGCCAATATTTTGCAGTTGTAATTTGAGGCTGAAGACATTACTGTCATTTTTCAGGGTAGCATTACTGCCAGAAACTAGATACATCTCTCTGCTTAAATAGCCTCAACAGAGAGCAGGTCTCTGTGCATCTATAATTCATTTGTTTCAAGAGAGCCACTGACACGTTGGCTCTGGTGGGATCAACTAAAATGTTTTTCCTGATAGGATACAAGCCTCAAAGTACAGGATAGTATCCTGCCCATAACCATCTCGGACATATTTGCAGGAAAATCAATGTCAGCATAAGCTATGTCATGACACTTTGCACATTGAGGCAGCCTAGACAGTGCTCCATGATGTTATTTACAGCATCCAGCATGTATCGACCATCAAATACACAGAAAAATGTGTCCTCTCTGTGGGTTGACACCTGAGGTAGGACTAGACAAATTGGTGGGTAGTTATCTGCCACAACTGGGCAGAGACAGTAGAGTAGTAGGAGAGACGGAAAGAAGTCTTTCCAGGAATCAGACAAGAAAACTTCATTGAAAAAAGGTAGAAACCGTGAACTGAACCAGACAAATTGGTGGACAGACATTCCACTGGACCAGTAAAATTTGAGACAGCATGACGTCTTCTTTTTAAACTAGCCATCAATAGTTGACCGACAAGCAGAGAAAGAAAAAACTTCCTTGTAACAGGCAGAAACCTTGAACAGAACTAGACACCATTATTGGTTGCCCTCTGGTGCAACTGGGCTGAAGAGGCAGATTGAGTGGGAGGCAGATAGACATCTCCCCTTTTCAATCACCATCACTCCCCTGATGGCATGTCATGAGCACGCACCATAAACAATGAGGTACAATGCTAACATGCCTTTCTCAAACAGCAATTAAGATTTTGCATGGTTAGCAGCAAAAGCCAAATAGCGAGTCTCTAGCAAATGGCTAGCTAATTCCCCAGCTGCTATGTTTAGGATTATCACTGCGCTGTGTGCTCTCTTTGTTTTAACATCTTTTCCACCACAATGAGCCCTGTGGGGCGGAGGGTGAGCCGGAAAAAGAGGGCCGGAGATAGAGAGTGGGGGGATGTGTTGCAGACAGAGATGCATTTAGTGGGATAATCCGCAATTTGAGCATAAGAAGTAAAATGTTGGTTAGACACCCTGCAGAGTGCTCTTGTTTTCTAGTAGGGGTTTAAGCTGAGGGGCAGACAGGCGTGATGCTGATAGTGAAGGTGATGACAAAGATGAATATTGCATCATTCTGCCGCCTCTAGTTGTGTAAAGTCTCAGCCAACAAGAGTAAAGGGAGGGTGGCGAGGGTTGAGGACTTGAGAGTGTGTTTTTAGTGGGTGTTTGATGATAATAATGAAGAGTGGGATGGTGTTGTGAGGAAGACTGAGGGAGGCAGAGTGCAAGGCAGAGCTGTCGTTTCTCGCTTCATTGGTCAGGGATGCGGGGGCTGTAGAGAGGCACAGATGGAAAGAACTCTCCCGTTGCGTAACAGAAACACACAGACTCTGGCTTACACACAAAGACACACGCGGTTCGATGTTTACTCTGTTACCTTGAGGCTGCCTTGCCTTCAGCAATAGGTGCACACGTATGCTTGAGATAATGGTCCGACTGGAGGAAGGATGTTTCATGCCAGTGGTCGACCCGGGTCTGGAGGAGTCACACCATTTGCATCAACTGTTCTCATCTACAGTGCTTCTTTCTTCTCTTCTTTTCTTTTTCTTTTCTTTGCGTGCCAACAACAGTAGTAACTGTTCCTTGATGTGTTTTGTTTATTTAACGTAGGAGGTAGTTTTCAAGATAGAGTTCACATGCTGAGCAGTGATGAGGAGGTCTTTGTGAGTGTGACAGAAAAAACAGAAAAACACAAGCAAAAGATCAAAATGAAAAAATTCCCACAAAGATAATCAGTGGGAAAGAAGAAATGACTGGAAGTAAAAGATAGGCTTGTGAGAGTATGAGAAAAAAACCTTTGGAGGCGCAACTATCAGCTGCCAGCATTTCATTTTTGAGCGCAGCTAAACAAACACAAGTGTAGCAGCATTACATCATGTTTTTTGATCATAAGAGTCGAGAAAGAAGACTGACACATCTCTTTCACATCACTGTGACACATTTCTTTTAAATCATCCTGCATGTACAAGCAAAGCAAATCCTATTAAATGAGAAGATTTGAAGTAGGCAGAAGTTTATTGTCTCTCCCAAGATTGGAGGAGTGTAGAGAGGAGACATTTCAGATGTTTAAATTTCAAAATCAAAACCATAACCAATGCACATTCCCACTGAAAGTTGAAGTGACATCATTGGATAAAAGAAGCTTTCAGAACCTTCCTGAAGTGGAATGAGTTGTGGCCAAAAATGGCTTGTTTCTTCCTTGGCTGTTTCCATTTACTCGTTTGAGGGGAACTCTGCCTCTTAACCAGGGAATACCTGTGGGTTTGTGTCTGTGAGGGCGGGGATGCCAAAGCAGGACAGACCTTAAAAAGCCTCAATGGTTTTATTGTCCACAACCTCACACTCCCTCTGCGCGGTCCTGTCAGCAGCTATATTTTTTATTTTATATCAGCCATATTTTTGCTATGAGATTCGCTGGTAACAGAAACCACTTCGCTTCTGTGTCACCAAGTAGGAGCAAAAATATGATTGAAGTCTTTTCTGCAGATTGATTTGGTATGATGTTTGTCACTCGATTTTCTCTGGCATTGTTCTTGTTCAAGTTAATAATCATTGTCAAAGAGATTTTCAAGAGGTTTTTACCTTTCACAATGAAGTATTCAACATAGCTGTGAGATAAATTAGAAAGCCTGGTTATGGATAGTGAGTAAGTGTGTGTTATGCAGTTAGAAATCCAGCTTAGTGAAGAGGGACCCCGACAGAAAGCAGAGGATTAAGTTAGTGATGGACATTTTAGCTGAGCTCTGCTGCCAGTGTCTAGATTGCAGGACTGGATCTTGAACCATTTTGCCTTTTTGAGATTGCCCTTATTGATTCTTTGCATTGTGCTGGAGCAGATGGACCTTATGTCAGCTATTCTGCCCTAGTTATCTTGGTTTAGCAGATAATAAACAGATTTCCCACTTCAAGTTTTACTTAAGAGGCTGTAAAACTGAACTCAATGTGTTATACAACTCCTCATGTACCAAAAATGATACAGTAAATATTGCACTAGCTTGATGCTAATATGTGTGTGGGACTTTGCATTGATATGCTAGCAGTTAGCAAATATAGACAAAACTTTGGTTTTAGAACAGAATTTCAGTCACAGAAACATATTAAAATAACTATTTGTAAAAAAATGCTTGAAACTCAAAAATACTACCTGGAAAATGTGAAAAGAAAAATGTTCAGTGCAGGCTCCATGTTCCATACAACTTAAAGCATTGCTCTTACTACTCCAAGATGCTAGGTGCCATTGGTATTGTTACAAAATCTTATCAATACCCATGACTACATCTCACATAGCTAGTTCTATTTCCCAACATTCAAGACCAGCCTTAGACAACAGCTCGTAATTTTGCCACAGTGTCAACAGGCAGAAATAAAACTAGCCATAACTTTTTAATCCTACAGAATACTTTGAAGATTGAGTCAACAACGTGTTTGACATATTACTGGTTTTGTCTTTTTGTAGTGAATGAATAATGGTGTAATGGAGTTTGACCAATCAGATTGAACTATTTAACTTGCGTAAGTAGTAAGGTGGGTACAGTTTTCAACATGTAAATCATCACAATGGCTTCTCACAGCATATTATATTGAGGGAAGTCATCAGTGTTGCTGTGTGTGTTTGTGTGTGTGAGTGAGTGTGTGTGTGTGTGTGTGTGTGTGTGTGTGTGTGTGTGTGTGTGTGTATCTGTCTGTCTGAGGGGATTTTCGGAGCAAATGTAAATCCTGTAACAAGCAGGCGATCAGTGGAGATGACGCTGTGTAGCAGTTCTGCCAGAGAGGATCTGAGCCTGTGTATGTTTCCTCCTGTCTGAGCTTCTCTGGATGTGTATTTGCAGTTGTCACACCATGTGATTCAGTCTGTTTCCATGCATGCATGTGTGAAGGGACTCAAGGCCAAAGGATGATGGGTAGAGACGGCTCACAGGACACAGAGAGAGATTTTGTCAGTGGTACCTCCGGCCAACACCACACGCTGTACTGTAGTCCAGCGTGGCACAATGACCTTCTTTTCACACTGAAGGAGGGGTGGGGTTTAGGGGGCTGGGGGAAAAGGACTGTAGCTCTTTAACTGGCTTGTTCAATCTGTTGAGTGAGCTTGGGAGTGAAAGCCTTCGTTACCTCAGACGACACAGGGGCTGCAGGCTCGCAGTCAGGCCCTGTGAGGGGTAAAGGAGGAAGAGGAGAGAAGCACAGAAGGATAAAAAGAAGAAGGAGAAGAGGGGTTGGGGGTTGGGGGTAGGAGCGGATCTGTCTTTCTTCCAGCTGGGTGCTCGGCTCAGTCCTTCACTGGGCTGGTGCAACCTGCTCTGCCCAATTATGCGGTGACAAAAATGGTCCCTTTGTTCCCTTTCCTGGGAACAGTTATGGAGGAGGAAAACTTGACTCTCTGTTAACTCTATAAATAAAGGATATTTTTATTCAAATTGAGTTTTCTGCCTGTAGTATTCAACTCTTACTTGAGCTATTCCTTCTTAACCAAGTAACAGAGGTACATTCGTCTATCAGTTTCTATTTTACATCCAAACTTATGGCACCACACTTATCACATAAAGCAGCACCACTCTGTACCATTTATTCTGGCTTTACAGACACTGTACATGCATCCAGCAGTGAACAAGAACCTGACAACTGTGGAGAAGAAAACACGTTGTAATTATTATAATTGGTGGCAAATATTGCAAAAAAAAAAAAGAAATAAAACTTTGCAAGAAAATTGGGAGAAAACTTGGAACAAAGTCAGAAATTAGCAAAAAATTAGAAAAAAAGAGTGAAAGGTGTATGTAATGGGCTAAAAGCAACAACAATTGGCAAGAAAATTGGAATAGAACCTGAGTAATAGTCAGAAGGAGCAAAAAATGGTCCTAAAGTGGCAAAAAGCAAGTGAAAAGTGACTTGAATGGGCAAAAACCAGTCACAGATGTCATTAATAGATAATAATGCAGTTTTATATCCAGTGTGACTCAAATACTCAGCCTTTTCACAGAAGTTACAAGAGAAAAGGAGAACAGATAATGTTCCAAAATTAACACATTAAAATAATTAGGTAAACTGACAAAAACACAAACATGAAAGCAGTTTTGAAAAGGTGTAGGTGGATTTTGATGTTTTCTTTTTTTGGCTTATCTGTTTGGGGTACTAGTTCCTGAAGGAGGGGGGAGCAGAAAGGAGAAAAGACTCTGCATCCCCAGATTTGGACTTTTTTGGTTCTGTGAGTCAGTGTAGTGTGTTTCTGAGGACAACAGTTATGTGGTAATAAGAGTGGGAGAGAGAGTGAGTAAGTGAGCGGGAGAGATCTTGATTTACTGGTGTTTATTTAGGACCTTGGAAAGATGAACTATATTGATTGCTATTGCAGTGGCCCATTCTGGTTGTGATGATGAATACATGGATGAGAGTCTTGGCAGCAGAGAAAGAGTGATGGGCAGAGACAAAACACAAGATGCCTCAGAGGTGGAAGAAGGCAGTTCTTGTGATTTGATTGGCATTTTGGTCAAATAGTGAAGTTGCTGTCAGAAATGACTCACAGGTTGTGAATTTGTGGTGAGGGAAACAGCGTGAGGTTGTCAGTGGTGAGGTAAAAGTTGAAAAGTAGTTCAGTTGGAGGGAGTAAGCCTCCATTCATGATTTTATTTAAGTGATGAGTCAAGATAATGATCTGGAATCATCAGCATAGCCATGAAAAGGGTAATTATATTTGCATATAAATGAATAAAAAGCAGAGGACCAAACAGCGCACCTTGGGAGACACCTCGGGGCAGAGTAACGGAGAAGGCGGTGCAGCTGTCTTCTGTGTGTGTTGTTCTGGGCAGCAAACAGTGGCAATAACTAAACTCATTGGTGGGCAGCAATCTGCCACATGATCGAGCTAGTCTAATTAGGTTTATATGGGAATTATATTTTCGTTCATCAGCAACATCCCCTCCCAGGTGGCATGTTGTAAGCAAACACCGACATCAACCAACAAGTGGCAACAATTTTTGACAGGGTAAAATACTTGGTGTAAAACAGTGATACAATAACAGCGATAAAGCTTTCAATACAATAACTGAAATAAAGCTTTAATACACCTCATAAAAAACTCACAAATAGTTTTTGTTGCAGAATTCTTCTCACTGTCCTACATGGGCAATGAAGGATCATAAGAACAATCTGCAGGGGGCTGAAAGTACTCAGACCTGAGTGACTCAGATCTCCTCAACAGAGGGTTTAAGTGAATGTTTTACAGCATTGAATATTTCCTTTCTTGCAGGTCGAGTTTGGCATTAAGGGTGGTGTAGTGTAGCTGTGTTGGCAGTGGGCAGGAGGGTGGAGTAGCCCAGCAGCTACACAGTAAGAGTCAAACTGCCCAGCTTGTTTTGTTGGGCCTGAGCTGCCAGTTTCTGCTTTGAACTCACACGTGGACCTCTGTATGTAAGTGTGTGTGTGTGTGTTTGTGTGTGTGTGTGTGTGTTTGGCCACTGCCCATTAGCTTGAGGCCTATGGAGAGACATTAAAAGGACATTAAAGCTAACCTTTGGGTGAAGGGAAGCAGATTGGATGATCATAACTAGACACTGCAGACAGGCATACAAATACAAACACACATAAACAAAGTCACAACCCTCTGTTGGGTAATTACACTTCCTTACCTCTGTCTATTTCTTCTCTTTTTGTGTGCACTTGTTGTCTTTTGTGCCAAGCATCCAGCCACAATCTCTCCTCTGCTGAATGACAGATCTTAAAAAAACAAAGTCTAAAGAATAAATAAGAAAAGGAAAATCCCTGACATAAGTTCTGGTGACTAGTTTCTCCCTGTGCGTAACTGCCTGCCTTTTTGAACAGCAGCCATCTTGGCTCTCTGTAAAATGGCACGCTCTGTCACAGTCACTAAGCTTGTCATTTGGATTGGCCTGAGTGCAGGGAACTGTGCTAGTTAACGTCCGCCGCTAACCACTAACAGCTCACCACAGGCCTTTGGCCTTGCAGTGTAACTGTTATGCTTGTGTGTATTTTCTGGTCCTCTGCGTAGCTTAGCTTAGCTGTGCAGGTCATTAATCTTCAGGACTGGGTTAGGATGGGGGGTGGGATGGAAAGACAGACCTGGTTTATGGTCTCAGTGGTTGAGACCACAAGGCAACATGGCATCTATGAAGATATATAAATATCAGAATGACCTGAAAGACCTTTAGAGAGAGAGTATGTCTGGATTTACCAAGATGCAGGCATTAAAGGAAGATTCTGCCTTTTTGAAAATACATTTCCTATTTATATGAAGATCAAATAAGCTGTAAAAACATGTTGAAGAAATGTTAATGGTTCTAGTGGGGCTTTATCTGGTCCGGGAAAACGCAGCTGGTACACTATCCCATTTTTTTCTACATGCTGTCAAGTTTGAATGAGGAGGATGATCAGCCGCAAGCTTGGATCCAGGTTTTTGAGCTCCTGATCCAAATATTTCAGCGAATACAGATCAGAATTCACCTGCCAAGCCTTGTTCTACCTTTTCCTTATAAAATGTACTTATATAGACAAATGCATAGAGATTGTCGTAACACATTTATGACCTGCTCTTTTTATTAAACTCACTGAGGTGAATTTAGGTGAATCTGCAGTCCTTTAGCATACATGTTACATACATGCATGATTGAAAGCTGGATTTAGAGGGCGATAGAACCTGTCTAGTCATGCAAATGTGAAAACCTTAATCTCCAACCTTTATCTGGGAATTAGAAACTGGCTAACAATCAGATTACCATTTCCCCTCATATATCACAGTGTTAATGCATGTTGTCCTATATATTACATCTGGGATTACCATCACCCACTGGATATTGTTTACAGTCCCACATAATAGGTTATATAGAAATTATAGGATACATCAAGAATTATGAGAGGGATGAAGTGATATGAGTAGATATTCTTAAGTGGGGTAAATCTAATGTAGCATTTTTGATTTAATGGAGAATTTTTTTTCTGCCTCATTCCTCCCCTGAAGTTCTCATCTCATCTCTTTTACCTGATAATCCTCTTTCCTCCATTTCATCCAACTGGTCCCATTTCCTTTTCCTTTTCTCTCTCTCTTCATGCTCCATTCATGCACAGCTGCTGCCAGTTTCCTTTCGCTTGGAGCCAATTAGAGGTGCATCACCTTTCTGTCTTTGTTTCCTCAGGTTTTCCAACAAACAAGGGGAAAAGCAGAGAGAGATCAAAGTCACAACCCCCCTGAAGGAGCAGGCAGGCTATCCCTGTAATTGTCCAACGGGGGTTTAACTGACGAATGCCTATAAAACAACACAATCAATGCCAAATGTCAGCAGCCAGCTTCCTAGTTACAGCACAGTATAGACTGCAGTCGATTCCCCTGCAGCTCGTTGATTCCTTCTCCCCCTCTCTCTTTATCCTGCCATCTCTTTATGCCTACATGTGTGTCTCACTCCCCTGTCAGTGAGTCCATCACACACTGCAGCAGCAATGCGGAATTCACACAACACATTTGACCTGAGACTGAAATCGTGTGTCGTACAGTTGATTGCTCTGTCCTGACAGGTGCTTGCTGTTTTGACAGTTTTGTTAAGGTAAATTATGGGTTGAATCATCTTCTTCACCATTGTTCCTATCATTAGCTCCAACAAATTTAGCGTTTCAGAGAAAAACAAAGATTGAGGGTGTTCATCGAAACTAGCCCCAGCTGTGGATACATTTTCGATCAAATTTTTGAACTTTCAAGTTTGATACAAAACAGTTTGTAGCTTTGGGACTATTATGTCTTTTTCTCAAGGAGAAGTGCAGGAGTGATATCAACCGTCTTTTTCTGAAACAGAATTCAAAGCATAAAGGCTGGCACTGCCATATTGAAAATGAGGCAAGTGAGCCTCCACACTGTCAGCGACAAGGCGCCTGCTATCTTAGTATCATCTAAACTGCTGAGTTAGAAAAAACTCTCATCCCCAACAGTGTGTGCTATTAGCGAAATTAGTGACCTAGACACAAACATGTTTATTTCTACTGTGAAAATTGCTTTTTTGGCTTGGCGTGTAGGTGACCTTGGCCAGAACAGAAGATTTTAGTCTCATGTCTTAAGAGTAGAGGTTAGTGCTTGTAAAAAGCACTTTTTCGCCTCACTTTGGCTGTGTCAGTAAGCTACAGCTGATAGTTTAGCTGAAGCAAAAGTCAAAACTGGCATGACTCACTCCAAGTGTCTTTTACCTCAAATTTTTAAAAGTTTTAGGATTAATAGCCTTATGATGTCTCACTTTCAGGTAGTGTTAAAAGCTGATGTTCAAAACCTAATTCCCATGCTTCGCTTGCCTTCATTTGTTTAAACACACAACAAAACAACAAAGTCATTACAGCCGACCATTTCTTCTTTCTTCTTCTTCTCTGTTACACTCTGGGCCTTTTGCCTCCTTGGGCTCAACAATTCTCCATCTTTATTTCCTTTTTTCTCCCTGTCTTCAAATCTTTCTTTCTGTCTTTGCTTTTCCTCTCTTCATTCTTCTCGTGTGTGTGTTTGTGTGTGTGTATCTACTTTTCTTTAGGCCTTTTGTAATTGGTCTGTTTGCACTGGGCAGCTCAATGGGTCTACTTAATTAATGTTGCCTGTTTTTGAGAACCAGAGCTATTAGAGGTGAAAGTGTTAGTGTGTCTGTGTTATGTTTCAGAGTCCAAACCTGCTGAGCGAGTGAGTGGGTGAGTGAGTGGGTAAGTGAGTGGGTGAGCTAGAGAGAGGCACACACGAGAATGAGGTAGCTCTGCTATAAAATTAACACATAATCAAATGAGGAAAAGGCTCAGGCGGTTGATTAGTGCTGCAGCTGGCTACATTTTTCTTCTTGGAGCCTGCAGAAAAGAGGGAAACTACTAAAGTGGTGAAGAAGTTCATTCTTTGTTTGAGTTCATCCTTTGGAGTCTCTCAGCACTTCAGCGCTTCTTCTATGTTCTGTTGGAATTTCTTCAAGCACAGATATGTTTTTGAAGATTTTATTGAAGGTTTTAGAAAAGTCATCAAATTGCAAAGACCAAGTTTTATATCAGGAGAACACATGGAGTAGGGAAAGTGGTAAAAGTGCTTGAATGAAGTTGTAGTATTTCAAAATGAAGTTTTGTTTCGATTTAAATTCTGAATCACTACCAGATTCAAAGGTAAAAAAGCATTCAGAAAAGAGCCAAAATCTTGCTCAATTTATTAAACACAAACAAACATGATCTAACAGAGTCTTTGGTAAACAAAGTCAAACTGGTTTGTTCAGTGTGGCTGACATCAGCACAGCTAACACCCCCAGCAGTAAAGGTTAACGTTCGCATGTCTGTGCTGGTTACATGTTGCTATTATTGAGCAGTTTTATACCAGTTTTCCCAGACATGACCTGCATACAACTTAATCTTCAATGCTTTTTACAAATACCTTCTTACAAACACCTTCTTACAGCGCAGGTCATAGAATGCTTGTTGTCTGTAATGTGGCCCCAACACATCATTGGACATTTTAGTGTTATAGTGAGAGCAATAGCAAGGCTGATGATATCAGCGACTGATAGAAATACTTTTATTTAATGGTAATATCCATGTGCAGAGAACATTAGTGATGCTAACTGCTGAGATTTTGTGTACTGTTATTGAAACACACATGGCACACATCAGATGGCTGTTGGAGTGGATTCTCGGTGTAATCCTTTTCTCTGTTGTTTATTGAAGCTTCTGTTGTAAGGGGACTGGATAAATGTTGGGAATATCAGATTTCATGATGGGATCTGGTGGCCTTCTCCCTCCATCCCCTCTCTGAATGCCCTGCAGTTACATCCCTTCGTCTGTGATATCTCTTTTATGTCACTTAATAACCCGCCTCTATATCTGTGAACACTTTTCTCCATCTCTGCTAGCTTCTTTCACTCACACTGCTTTTGAGCCCAGAGCACACTTTGGAATAAAAAAGGCTGATTTTAAGCCCAATTTGACAACGGCAAGTGATTTTCAAGTTTGTTTGAGGGACTGCACTTGTCTGCTGCAATGAAGGACGTGCTACCATGGAGGGTCATTAAACTTGATCTTTTACAGTTTCTACTTTGTTGGCACTGAGTCTGGAAGAAATCAGGGTTACATCAGAAGTGTTTCTTCTCAAGAAAAGGCTTTCACATCAATTTCAATAAGCAGCCAAAACTGGAAACAAGAAATGCAGCTTTTCAACTTCTTGAACTCAGCCAATGCCCCCAGCAAATCTCTTACAACACACAGCTCTGACTTAAAGACGACTTTAATCACTTTGAATCATTCATGGGTTCAACCCTGGATCTTAAACATCATGAATGTTTCCTGTACGGCTTTTCGGGCTTATTATTCGTGACTTTGCAAGAGCAACTTTGTACATCTCTTTAAGTGAAAGATGACAAGGTCACGCTATAGGAGTGTCATGTTTGCTCTGGGCTGGTACTTTGTCCAACACCCTGTCAAATCTGTCTGAAATATAAGGATGTTACAAACTAGAGGGAGGAGAAAGAAACTCCTGACACTCTATTTTGTAAGTTGTAAAAACTGTACTAAGTGAGTGTGCTTCTTTGTGTTGAAGCTCAAAGTGGAATGACAGAGATGTTTGTGGATGTAGGAGGAAGTAGGAAGAAGTGATTCCTCATGTGCTGCTTTGTTGTGGGAATGGCAGCTTCCTCTGTAGCGTCCACATGGTGTCCACATGGCCGAAACAGTCACATGGAGCTTTTCTCTCATTCTTTGTCAGCTCTTTTCTTTTTCTGTCTCTCTGGGTTCAATTTCTTCATATGAGAGTGATCCAGTTTTACATATTGTCCTGTGTCATTGTCACTGCAGCTCTCTCCCTCTCTCCTTTCTCTCTCTCTCATTGTCTTCTCTGGCCCACTTTATAGACCTATAAATGGCAGAGCGTGCTCAGGGCACGGTGGTTGTGATCAGCTCCCGGGGAAAACTCAATAAGTGTTTTCTCTGTCACATCTGTGAGGAGGATACAGTGGGTTGCCTTGTTGAATTTTTGGCTCTGTGTGAGTGAATACTGACACTCAGCCTCAAAATCTAGCAATCACTTCTTTCCTGTAGACACTGGAGTGACGCAGACATCCCATAGGTAAACTCTCCTCACCACATCAGTCTCTCTACTGTCGCACAAGACAAGTGATGACTTTGTGGTGTCAAGACTATAATTATCCTTAATTAATATGTGCCACAAACTTTTCTTTTCTTACTTTTCTTAGCATGTAAAGGCAGTGGCACTGTATCCCCGGTCTCTTTTGAGGCTGTCCACTTAAGTTTGGGAAAAAGTTGCAATATCTGACACCGAAGCTTTGTATTAAAGAGTTTCGACTGATAAAAGTGTTAGTTTTCTTGTCATTGTACTTTACAGTGAAGTCTTTCTGAAACACTTTTGAAAGGCGGAAATAATAAATGACTTTGTTGCTGACATGGCGGCATTTCAATCCAGGCTCCTGCTGTCGACATGTCTAAGTGCAAGACACTCAACTCCAAACTGCTGCAGATAGATGTGCCGTTGTTGGGTGAAAGGGTTTAGTTAATACTGATGTGCTCCTTCCAAAGTATCCTCTTCCATTAGTGTATGTGCTAATATTTTTCAGTAATAATTGTCTTATTAGACTCAATATACGCCCCATTCACCTGACAAGTCCAGAAGAATGTCTTATTAAAGATATAAAAGGTGTCTTGATTACTTCAAGAAATCTGCCAATCACCCATATACAATTAAGGGCACATTGGCCAAACCTACTTTGCCAGAGCATGCTTCAACCCAAAAGTCTAGTTCAAAGACCAGTGTGACCACGAGTGAACTGTACTCAGGCACCATACACTGTCTTGGCTTTGGCATGCTCTGAAGAGATGAAACACTTCATGTATGAGCACAAGCATGGGAAAGCAACAAGGACATGACAGATAATCCATGATATATAATCGCCGCAACTGCTCCACTCGACAACCATTTCAAACAATGGTGGGTTTTTTTAACATTAGCCAAAAAGTAACTGAAGTTGTATCCCTGCCCTCTGTACTCTCTCTGTGCTGACTCTGATGAGACCAGGCTATGTGTAAACAGACGCTTCATAGTGATGTAGGCGGGTCATGCATGTGCCTTAAGACTGCTTCATATTGGAGTAGTCTGACCAAAGGATGTACTGATCAGGGTGAGACTGGCACAGTACAGATAGTCAGTGTGACCATGTCCAAAGACTTGATAGAGACATTGTAGATTTCTTTTTACTCTTTACAAGCATTTCAGTTGTAATTTTTGTCTTCAAATATCTGGAATAAGACATTTCTCTGAACTTGTCAGGTGACTGTGGCTAATATTTAGTCTAATACAAAACTTTATTTTACTAAAATAAGATAAAAACCTGCTTAGATTTCAGATTTTGGGAAGTAAACATGCTTGTTAGTGTCAGCCTTTCGCTTTTCTTACCTTTACTTTCAAATACACGAGAAAATGCTTTATTACAACAGGATCTTTGGATCCTGCTCTTCATGTGTTGTCTTAAGAACTTGACATTTACAACTCAAGAGCCAAAGGTGACTTGTAGCTTCATACTTGTGTAAGAAAAATAACAAAAAAAAACTAAAGCTTCAAAGAAAAATCCCACTGCTACCCTCCAAGCACAGTTAGAGTGCTTCTTATACAAGACGAAGTGTACATATTCAAATTGGAAACTTTTGTTTTCTATGAACTTATTGTTGTAAACTGTTTTATTATCGTGTATAGCTTTCATGCTGCTGCCGTCTTAGCCAGATCACCCTTTGCAAAAGACATCCTGATCTCAGAGGGTTATTTACCTGGTTCAATATAAAAATAAATCATAACCTCCAATATCTGCAATCAAAGAACTAACACGGTGTCTTTCCCACTGATCTGTTTGTGTGCAGTTTTTATCTGTAGTTCTTTGTTTTAATAGGCTACGAGTGTTTGATGTTGGATTTTGCTACAGGGATGAACTGTTTGCTCCAAAGTCGACTTTAATCTTTAAACTCCCTCCAAGCTTACAATTTAGTGCCCCTGAACAATCACTTCGGAGCAGTGTTGTGGCAGAGGCTGCTGAGCAGTGTACACGACAGTGTAAACAACAGTACAGAAGGCTTTGCTATAGGCTCAGCCGAGTGGATCCATCTGCCAGAACTAATTTAGGTTACTCATGTATCATGGGAAACTGAGGCAAATAACTAATTGACTACAAACTAGAAAATGAAGATTTTCTGCTCGGCAAAGTGGAATAAAATGGATCTGCTCAATTCAATTGTTTGTTCAGAGGATTCTCCGATTCAGTATATTATTTGACACCCACTAGAAGGATTTCTGATTGAACAATCACATAGAAAGAATTCATGGTGCTTTAACATCTAATTGGATATCTCAAATAGCTCCAAAGTCTTGGTCTGAAAGTCCTCAGGGAGCTTGCAGCAGCCGCAGTGATGTGACAAATGATTGACATGCTCTGGCCCCTGCCCCCTCTCTGCAGTGGATTGGAAGAAGGCCAGAGGACAGAGCACCTCAAAGAAACACTGTCACTGGAGAGGCTTTGGCATGGTTCACACACACACACACATACACACACACACACACACACACACACACACACACACACACACACACACACACACACACACACAAAGTTAGCAGAAAACCTCCTGCCATCGGTCTTGTCATCTTGTGATCTGGACTTCAACAAAGGAGGAGGGCTCTGTTGTTTTTTGGGTGTTACCTGACAGCACTGCATACACCTGCTCACTCGTACTCGCAGAAAGATAAACACTCTGCCAGAAACCTTACGCCCTCAAATATTTGCTCTAAAATACACCCTACCTCCAGCTTAAGGTTTTGGTGTGCGATCTTGACTTAAAGACACAGCTCTTCTATACCAACACTTTATATAAAAGCAATATTTGACAGCTTCTCCTCTCCCCTGCATCCAGTTATAGTCCACAGAGGGCTGCCACTCCCCACAGTTGAAGTGCGTCTCTTAATGTGTGGACACAAATGTGTGTGTCTGTGTGAGTTTTTTGTTGCCAGTCTGCCTCGAGAGTGACCTTGTATTGAAAGCAGAGAGCTCTGATCAATACAGGGACCTGCAGTGCCCACAATCTGCTCCCCGTGCCTGAGGAAAGTGGAATAATTTTATTACTGTTGTACCACGCCGAGAGATATTCATAACGCTATTGATTGCTTAAGTGAATCCATGGTGAGGGCGCCCATCAGAGGACCTCAATAAATCTTACAGCAGGGGAGGACTAAGCACTTGTCTGAGTGATATAACCACAAAGTACATCTGTTTCAGAGGCAGACATGCAGCATAAGCTACGTTTAACTACAGCATGCTTTCAACACTCTAACTTTGATTTTTGTACTATCCTAAATTGTAGAAAAAAGACACTTAGATTCTTTCCTGGATCACAAATTTAATGTGAATCTAATGAGTTTGTCTTGTTATTAAAGACAAGCTCACAAAAGGCAACCAGCTGCCCACCATCTTTGCCCTCTAACCTGAAGACAGGAAACAAACAGATGGCTTTGACTATGTGAAAAGATGCCGTACTCTGTGAGATCGAATCCTCCAGTGTTTTGCACTGGCACAATAATTTGAAATGAATCGAGTTGGCCTGTCAAGGTAGGGGTGACTCCAACAGAGACTAAAGAATATCTCCTCTGGCTCATGTACTGTTCAACTTGCTTCAAAGCCTCCGCTCACACAGGGAAGAGCAGGTGTGTTTTGGTAGAAGTGTGTCCCACTGGTGTGTTTAGATGACAGCTCAAATAAGATTTTGGATAAGAACATGTCAATGTGTTCATGTTAGACTGGGGCCTGAAAGTGTGTGCATATGTGTAGGTGTAAAGCTGTCAAAAAGCTGTATTCATCTGTCCTGGATGTTAGTTCTGAGGACACAGAGGTGTCCTCCTGTCCCACTCATTGTTAAAACAGGACTGACAGCTGTGTAATTTCTAACTTAAAGTTATGACGCTACCATGGTTGCATATTCAACATCATGAAATTAAACTGCCCTTCACGTATTTCAAATAGGTTCCACATTGCTTGAAGAGAGGGGTGGTGCTTTTTTATGTTTTCTGCTGTCCTTTGGGTACCCATGTGGTAACGTTATATGATTTACAGCCAATAAAATCCTGTTTTTCTTCACACTTGTGTTTCAGAAAGTCCTCATTTCAACTTCTGTATGAAACACTTTATTTTTGCTGCTGTCTCCCTGAGGCTCCCACTCCGCAAACTCCCTTCCCGGGAAATAGCCAGGCCTCTGGTGGTCTTCGAGGGGCAGGGCTATGAGTAGATCTTGGTGTTTGGGGCGTGCTCACCAAATATATCAGAAACCAGTTAGAAGATCCTCATGAGATGAGTTTGGCATTTCAGTGAGTTTTGTAAATATCTTGTGTGAATTCTTGCATTTCAAAACAGTTTATTGACAGATTTCGGGATTACATAAATGTATAAATATGTAGCAGTTTGAAAATTTGCACCAATTAAGTGTAGACATCCAGCATTTTTACTTTATATCCATTTTTGAAATGTAGGGAAGCATACCCCCTTTTAAAGATGAAATCTTCACAAGATCTTCAGGAGACTTGTTTAAGTGATGATATCATTACATAGGGGTCTCCCAACTGATTCATGACATTTTGGAGTGTTGGTGAACACCAAGGTGTGCCTACACCTTTGCCCTTCACAGGTTACCAGAGGGCTGGCCATTTTGAAAGGGGGGGCTGTCTAGGGAACAGGAGCCTTAAAGAAACAGCAGCCACAACAGAGTGTCTCAGACAAAGGCTGAAATAATGGTTTTGTAACACACCAGTGTAAGAAAAACTGGAATATTTGAGAGGTGTAAATCATATGAGCAACTGCAGGGATACCAGAGAAACAGTATAGGGCCTCAGAAAAAAAGAACAATACCCCTCTTTAATGATTTTCACACAAACAAGCAAGCAAGGAAATATGTTGTGAAGTATAATGGAGGCGAATCAGCCAGTGGAACAACTGCTCTGTTGTGTGTGCCTGTCTGGGGAAAAGAGAGATCCTCCTTAGCTTTGATTAGCATCTTTTGCCCCCCAGTCAATGCTCTTTGGCCTGCTGTCAGTTGGCCTGCCAGTCAGTGCGGTAATAAGCTACTCACAGAAAAGCAACTCAAGTGTATTTGCTGTCAGCTGCACGCAAAGGCAACAACAGAAGAAAAAGACTGAGATTACCAAACACAAAATGCAAGCCTGTGTCCACAACACACTCTGACTGAAGAACGAACTGTTCATTTACTCACTAAACTGGAAACTGTTGTGCTGCTTTGTGGAGAGAGGAAGTGCCAACCAGCCTGTCTCTGTCTGGACTGCAGATCAAAACTTAAGTGTCATGTTTCTTGGGATACTTCAGGAGAATTACATCCCTGCTCTGTCAGCCGAGTGTTGATCATAGTTAGTAAATCTCAGCCGCCTGTGAGTGTGTCTGTGTGTATTAAAGGCTACGAGATGATGTGTGGGAGAGGAAATCTTCACAGGGAGTCTGAGAAATCCACCGTGATATAATGAATGGCCTGAGCTTGGAGTACATGTAATAATAGCTGCAGTGTAGTTTACGTTTAATGTCATGTTAATGCATGGCTTTTTCTTTGGCTGAAAAACAAAGAAAGATTCAGAGCGCACAGACTCGCAGACAATGAAATATGTACATTTTTAATATCCTCTTCTACTCCTGCCTTGATGCTCCTCTGTTTACTCGTCGCAGTTCTCTGTGGTCTTAAATTCATGTCTCAGCTGAGGCTCTTATATAAGTGAATTAGCTGGCAATGTAGCATTTCATTTTTCATGTGCTGTGCTGGCAATCAGAGAGGAGCTGGCTTATGACATTTTTTCTCCAGCAGAGGAGAAAAATTTCAACATGAACTTGAATAGAGCTCTTTCTGCAATGATTCTGCAAACCTTGCACATACAGCGACGCTTTTTCTCTATTGCTGTCTTGAAAAGACCCATTAAAGGTATTACATAAGGCCTGAATGACAACAAAGTGGATATGTTCAATAATTTAATCCATCAACTTAAACACAGTGCATGTAAGAGTGGCTGTATCCAGGTTAAACAGTGTTATCCTATTCAGGTGGATGGATTGATATTGACTCTGGGCCACTTTCTGTTGCCATTTTAGTCTCAAGGCCAGACCTCTGGAGGAAAAAGAGAGATCTGCCAGTAAAAAGCCATTATCTCCTTTTCCTTTCGTATAATAGAAAGTGCAGTCTCACTGAGTTGACTTATTTTTAACTTGGGTCAGAGTGGAGGGAGGGCAAGATTTAAGGAGAGATGTCAAATGTGTACTTTGGTAGAACAGATTTATAATTTAATGTGAGGTCAAAATACTTTTGATGAGCTAATATTCAGCCACATTAGCATTAGCAGTCAAAATCCCAGTTTACCTGCTTTGCAAAATTCCAGTTCTCACCATTTTATTCTCGTTTAATTCCCCATTTCCCTCAAAGCTTTTTAACACTGTTTACCAAATTTAGGTTGAGTTCCTGTGTCTTATGAAGCAGATTTTTCGGCTAACCGTGCAGCTAACTTGTAGCTACCACAGCAGATGTCTTTTTTTGTTCTTACTGTTGATTGAACCTGGACACAATTGGATGAAATATTTTTTGTCCATTAAATAATGTATGTTTTCTGTTTTATGTGTCAATTTATTTTCCTGATGTCATGTGTTACAGATTTTTGCAGTAGAGCTAACAATCCAAAGTTAGCATAGTCTGCGTTGCCCCATTTATGTTGATTAACTCCATTCTTAAAACACCACTGCGTTATTTTCTCTATAATTTTAGAAACTGTGGTTAAAGAAGTAGCTCTGTTGAGATTATATGCCAGAGAGTTAAAAGCTAACGTCTTACCTTGAAAATTAGCCTTAAATCAGCAAATGCTAAGTGTGACTTTGATGCTAGCACATAATGATTTTCCCATTATATTTGGAGACTTCGGTCTGCACTCCTGTCTGATTACTGTTTACTTTGTCCATTTCAGACAGTCTTTTTTTAAATAGGTGTGTTAATGACATCATTAAAGCCTCCCCTCATGGTTTGAAGTCACGTGTAGTTAGAGCTGCCTACACTTTTGACTGTTTCATTAGGCTGATTCATGAATCCCAGGCGGAACATATGACCGAAGGGACGGCCTGTGTTGGTGCACATCTGTACATCTGCTTGAATGACACTGAACCTATTTTCAAGTTGGCCATTTTAAGGTGTGGAACAACAACTGGCAGACGAAAAAGGGGAAAAAACAGATATTAAAATAAACTCCTAGGATGAGTAATAAAGACGGGGTCATAAAAGCCTTCCAGTCAAAAGAGCGGCAGTCATGCTGTGAAGCACTGTGTCCAGACAGAGAGTTAATTTAGCTCTGGAGGCGAAAGCCTGTTAAAACATATTTAAGACATGTGCTGTTTGGTGACTCAAAAGAAACAAGTCTGTGTCCCATATGTTTTTTAAGGAAACAATCTGGGTAATGCAGGTACTTATGTAGTGGGCAGTGGTGGATCTTTTTATGTCACTTCACGTTAGACTCCAGGCTTAGTTTTGGGTAATGAGAGTCTTCAAATGATGATGTAATGCCACAAATGTTCTGTACGAAAGAACCAAACAAAAGAAGGAGAGTATTCAATCTTAAAGAGATAATATGAGTACTAGGAAGATATGAAGCAGGTTAACACTTGGATGTTTTTATCTAAAATTGCTGTGTCCAAAAAAACAGACTTAAAGTTCTTATTGCTAGTTTTGAAATAGGCTGAATTGATTCTGTTATATGCTTATGACCTCTCAGCAGTTAAAGGTGCCATGAGGACTTTCCATGTGGCTTTGATTGCAGTGAGACACTTGGTCCTTGGTGAATAAGCAGATCTTTTTAGCTTGACTTTCTTTGTTCAGGACAACTTTTTTGCAGAATGCAAAGCCAGGAGGTAATGCATATATTTGTGCATATGTTTGAAACATGACAACAAGCAAACTTTGTAAACTCAGCTTGTAGTGCAGTTTAGTGTCCAAAGGGTGAGCACACTCTCTGTTTAGTTTTTATAAGCCCGGTGCTCTGAAACATGTCTGTAACATGTACTATAATGTTAGTGAATACTGGTTATGTTCTACCAGTGCTCATCTACTAATTCCAGCCTCACCAAGAAGAGCAAACGTAACCCGGCTCTTCATTTTATTGATAGACTCTCAGGTTTGAACAGATCACTGCAGAATAACTGCTTCACATAGGTTGGAACAAACACGAGCCACTTCATTAACTGATTTTTGGCTATAGTTTTTAAACATGTTCAGTTTCCTATGTGGTAAATTTATTGTGTCCATCTGGAAATTGGTGTCTGATGTCAACAAAGTTACCAACAGTTGACAGAGTTGTTCATTAAACAAGCCTAGGAGCAAGTTTGTGTGACAAAATTTATCACATATACTCATCGAGGAACACAGGAAGCTATTATAGTTCTATTATTAATGGCTTCAATTACAGACTGAATCCCCCCATGGAGGAACTCACATGCTGCCTTATGTGTTTATTTGTCCTCTACGCTTTTTTTTACCCTCATGGGTAAAGTCACTCTTAGATGCTCTCATGGTGCTGAGGAGGCAAGAAACCAACTGGACTGGATTTAACTGAATTAACTGTATGAAAAGTTACAGTGAGGTTACTGTTGGACTATTTTCTGTCCTTTGTATTTGCAGCCTATTTTCTTGTTTTACTCTTTTAATTTTACAAGGCATGTCATATTTAGAGTAGTGAATGGATTTATCCAGCCAGTTTATCTGCTGATTGAATAAATACTGTCTGCAGCTGTGTTGCAGCAATGATCAAGGAATTATAAGAGGGGAGAGAGGACAGCGTCGAGAGATCCAGAGAGAAAGAGAGGTGAGGATGAGTAGCAGCACATGCAGCTTTCCCACGCCCCTCCCTATCTCTACGCCAACACATCTTTCTCTCCCCTCTTTCTCTCTCGTACACCCACACACACACACACACACACACCTATAACCTCACACAGTTCTGGGTGACTTGCTGATCATTTGAGTCAGAGTATCACTAGTCTGCTAACGCTGAAAAAGTGGGTCACTTGAGGGTCTTGGCCCATTTTTTTGTGGGGGAACCTATTATGTGTTGTCACTCAAGTGTAGCGAGGCCCCCGCCATGCTTTGTGTCGCTTGTCAATGGATAATGGTTTTCCTCCCTCTCTTTCCTTCTCTCTGTCTTTTCGTCCTTGACCACTGGTTGACTCAGTATTGCCTCAGGCTCACTGCCAAGGGCTCACGACTCCGTGCTAAAAGGTTACTCTTACTTTACTGCCACTTCTTCTGAAGAGGGTGTGAGATTGTTGGAACAGTTTGCTGAGTACACTGACGACAGTACGCCAATTCCTTTTGTGATTACTTATATGTGTTTACTTACCCATTCTACCACCAATTAAAGGTTATTAGAGCAACTGTAAGTTTCCATAACCATTGATAAGAAGTGACCAATAGTATTCACCCTTGAATCAGATTAAAGGTATAGTTTAAGTGTTTAGAGTCCAGTCCTTTGAGGAACCTATTAATAGCAAGTGTCTTACCTCCGAGAACTTTAGTATTGGTTTGGAGAAGTCAACTAAAGTTTGGCCAAAGTGTCTACCACTTGGGCATGGCAAGATCTTGAAAAAGATTCAGTCTCTAAGAAAATCTTACTTAAATTAAAAAAAATTTAAAGTGTCTGCTGCTTTGTTGTTTTTTTTTTTAACAGTTAGATATGCTCACCACCATGTCTGTGCAAAAACAAACATTTTCCTTTCCACTTTCCAACTTTTATATTTTGTCTCTATATTTTTCTAGAAATGTTTGAGCAGCCAGAACAAAACATTATCTCTGAAACAAAAAATATAAATGTAGCACAATGCTCCAAATTCAGATATTCCACCTCAACATTATTAAAACATATTGCATATTTGAAAGAGATAGAGGTATATTATGCATATGTAACACTGTAAAAAAGCAGTTCAACCCTTTTATCAATAGTTACTTTTTAGTTCAAAACAATATAAAACCGAAAACTAATGCATGTCTACATTTCGGTGCTTTATTTTTTCCCCTGCTGGTTAAAACCATTGCTGTATAGTTCATGGATGTAGTCTCTGTAACATTGCACATTTGTTTCTGAATCTCACACTTTGTCAAAGTCTAATGTTGGCAGGTATGAACTCACATAGTGTGGACCATTAGAGAAATGAGTGGCTCCGACCAAAAGCATTTTTCTTTTACCAGGCTGTAAACGTTTATTATTTGATGTAAAGATTGGCTGTATCGGTATTAGTCTCGGGTCAAGTAGTTCTGCTGTCAATAGCAGCTTTTTACGTGTCCACAGTGAGTTCATATTGTTAAAATGCTGATCTCTTGTTCACGGGCCACTTCTTAAAGTGAGAAGCCCAAGTTCATTTCCATACATACATATGCTGCTTGCCCACTCCCACCTCCCAGTTTCTTATTTGTTGTACTGTCCTCTCCCTCAAAAGCCCAAAAGAAGATCCATAAAAAATTGCCTTTTGTTGCTCATTGTTAAGTTGTTGCTCTGTCGCAACCATTCTGTTACTGGCAGTGCACATTTAGCTCACATTAGCATGACTTTCATTTCATGTGACAGGAGCATAATATTGTTTTTTAAGATTAACTGTTTAGTTCCAAGAAATCAAATAAGGTTGATGTCTGCCCGGGGAACTTCTTTAGTGGAGACCATCACGCTCTGTGATGATTTGTTACGCTTTGTACTTTATTTTCCTGCTGTGTAATGGTGCTGTAGTGGAAATTGTTGTGTTACTTCTCTTTGTGGTGCTCTGTGGCAGACGTGTGGCTCGCTAAAACCACAAGGTATAAATACTGCATGTCCTCACACTTCTGTCACTAATTTGGGTTAATTGTTTCCATGCACACACTTGAACTGGTGCTTCCCTGCATTTATCCTGACACGGCCTGCCTGACACCTCTAATGACACACACACACACACACACACACACACACAGACACGTTCATTTTTAACCGTACGACAGCAGGATTTGGGTCAGACGCCTTCTCTATCACTGCTGTGTGTGTGTGTGGGGGGGGGGGGTTAAGGAGCTCTGGCCTTTGTAACCCACTGGTATCCCCTCAGTAGCTCACAGCTATCTGTTCCTGCTTATCGTCAGGGAGACGGCTCTCCTGTGGTGCTCCATGCAGCGTGCAATATAAGAGCACACACACACACACACACAAACACACACAAACACACACAGCATGGCGAGTGATCTCAATCATCCTCTCAGTGTGTGTTGGAGATTTGGGAACATAGGCCTAACATTTTGGATAAATACTTCCCTGAAAACTGAACATGGAACTTTTTTTGTCTTCAGTTGAGTGTGATGACTTTTTATCGTAATTTTTGTTAACCCTCATCTTTCCAGGAATATTCATGTTGAGAAAAAAACCTCTCATGGTCAAGACACTGAGAACAAGATAAAACAATCAGCTAGAAGTTAACAGTGCATTTATCGATAAATTAGCAGCATTCAGCTAAAAAACATAAGAACTAACTCATCAGATTGTTCATAATTCTAGTTATGAAATAATCCAGACTAATAAAATAATCCAGTTTTAGGTGATGGGGGAGAAAAAACACTCAACTGTAGTCAAAGACAGAACAAGTCTGAGGAATAACAAACAAAATTTGACGGACTGAAGGTTACATCTACGGACAACTTGAGAAGTCAGTAAAGAGCAAATATAAGGTGATAGGTCATGTAGTTTGGCCTCATAAGGGAAATCTTAAAGTTATACCCCCACCAACCAGACTTGCGATACAAGTCTATATTTTTGATGTCTGTTTTCAATAACACCAATACACGGTAGATAGAAATTTAAAATTCATATATTTATGAGTTGGAATAAAAGTACTCTTTTCCTAAATCTTATTCACCACACATTGAACACTGATACACTCTTCAAATGCATCAGAACGCTGTCTTTTTGAACAGCTACCAAGATTAAAAACTCTCTCATTAAACGTGCCTTAAAACAACAAACTGAAATTTTGCTGCAGTGTTATGAATCAGATAAACTGAAAACAGCTGTAAACCAGCCCGACCGTAGTTTACTGAGTCATGTGTTCAGGCTTAAGCCTCAATATTGGTAAAATATTTTGACACATTTATCAGTGACAGAGACCAGGATGTATCTGATCATTTTGGCCACAGAAAAAAGCAGAGTGTTATTTTGAGTCATACTATCATTGAATCAGTTCAAGTATTGCCGGCTTGTAGCATCAAGATGTTTGATGAATGAATTCACGTGCTCACATTCATTCGTAGGAGGAAATGTTTAGACGGTACGAAATAACAGAGGCTTCAATCCCCAAGCCAAAAACCCAACACAGACAAAGACAGAAAGTCAGTGAGAGCTTTATGAAACATGAAAATAATCCTCACCAACAAAACATTTCAGCACTCAGAGAGCAGAGCAGACAGTGTCATATCTCATCTGTTTCTTTGTTTGTATTTGTGCTGCTTGTTTGTCTTTCTGTGTGTGTAGGAGGAATATTAGCTCAGACACTGTACATCTTATGACTCATCGTATCTGTCTGCTGAGGGTTTATTTTATTCACTTCAGCAGAGATTAATAGCACGGACTGAAACTTGCTATTTGTTTATACCTCTGTAAAGGCTGAATCTTCTGTTATTTGTTGTGGTTGTGTATCATTTCTGAGTCATTGATATAATTGTAGTTTGTTCTATTAAACAAACAGCTGAATAAGTCTTAACCTGGTTTACTGTTGGCTTATAATTTTTTGTAAAAAGTTCTGATAGTTCAAAGTTCAGCCTGCTTTGTTGCATTGATTCATCAGATGCTGGGAATTTCTATGAAGATCGAAAAGGAGTGTCCATGAAAAGTGGAATTAATTCTGTACATGTTCCTTGACAGAGTACGTGATATGATTCATTATATAAGGCTCTCTGCACTGCATTGTCAAGAGACACACTGCTGTACTGCTTACCACCCAGTGGGCCTACACTGTGTGTGTGTATTTGCGTGTGTATATATGTGTGTGTGTGTGTGTGTGTATTTGAGTTTGTATACATATGAGTGTGTGTGTGTGTGTGTGTGTGTGTGTGTGTGTGTGTGCGCTGACAGGGTTTTTTTCCAGCAGCATGCCGCTGTGAACGCTCAGACGATAAAAACAACAACAAGGCTGACAGTCGGCCCGTTTAATTCATGGGACAGATTTGTATAAACAAATACATCCACATACAGTAATCCAAACAGACACAGTCATACACTGGGGTACCACCACATTTACATACCAGGAATCTCTAAACATGCATATGCAAGCTCTTGTCATCTACCTTTTTTCCTCTTTGTCTCCTTTGTCTCCGTTAAACACAATATGCAGGACAGATTAGAGGAGAGCACAACACAACACAACACCCACAAGTGAGTAGCTGCCTTTGTGGCTCTGCAGAGTAAAGCTGAGAACCTTGTGGGAGACCAACACTTTAATTTGATGTTTGCTCTTGAGGTCACAGCTCTATTTCAAGCCTCTTCACAATTCATTTTTATTGACTGCACCCTCCCTCTCTGGTTTCTAGATAGACTTTTTGACTCTTTTGTGTGCCCTACACCTCCAGCTGCAAAAAAGTCACACAAACTTACGTGAAGAGTTTTAACAACATGGCCCAAGAGCTCTTATATTTGTATGAGCCTTTCTGTCTTTTTAAGAGTGAGCCTAGACGGGACTAACTAAAATAACTTTACCCTTATGCATTTTTTAAAATATTTATTCAACCTCAATCCAGTCCGTCCATATAAAACAAGCAGTCACATTTTATTTGCTGTACCACTGTAAAGATATTCACCATTATTTTCTGTGGAATATGTTTTTCCATATCCAGCCTAATGTGGAGAAAATGTTTGAGAAAACAATATTGTCTTGGTGCTGCATTCTCTTCTCTTCTGTCCTGATCCTCTGTGCGTGTTTGTGTATCTTGTTTCTTTACCTCTGCGCGTCAGTCTGTGCTGATGTGTGACTGCTGTTAGCTCACCACCGTGTTTATGTTTGCTCAGAGCTTGAATTTGAGCCTCTAGGTTCAGGCCGCATTATGCCCTGAGTGACGTGCTATATGAAGCGTCTCACTCCATCTCCGCTGGCGCGCTAATGGGAAGATTTTTTCTCACCTTCAATGAAAAATTGATTAAATAAATTTGATGTGCAATGTTGAGTGGAGAAAAGGCTAGAGGCTGTAAAGAGTAGAGCACAGAGGAGAACGACATCAGCTTCTTTTGTTCTGGCTGGAATTAGCATGTTCAAGGTAATGAACATGCTAATGCGTCAGCACTCTTTGTATGAACAGAGTTTTTTATACTGGTTGGTGCCTGCATGTTGGTAACTTGCTAATGTAAAAGAAGTGAGCCCACCAAATACAAAAGTGAAGACACTTGCTATGTAGCCTTTTTAGGAGCATATAATAAGATATTCTGCTTAGTGAGAGAGCTTTGATATTTTAGGGGGACCTTGGTCTGAAAACCCAATAAGAAGACCCTTTACCCGGTCTCTTAGAGAAACTGCAAAACTACCCAAAGATACTGCAAGACAACAAAGTAGCTTCACAACCCATGCATTCACTTTAAACACTGTTTTTTTTTAAGTAAAGATTTCCTATGGCGTAAAGATAAATAACGTATAGATGCATAATGCCCCAAGTAAAAAAAAAAGTGGAAAAACTGGTCTTGTTGAATTTCTTTTTTTTGTGTGTCCGTTTTAAGTCAAAATTTTAAGATAAAAAAATCAAACTCATGAGACAAAGAGCCAATATTTTGACTTTTTTTCTCTGAAATATGTGATTTATCATCTGGCAGTCTTTTGACTCTGTCATAATTTTGACTTTTTTAAAAATCTAAATATTTTGACTTTAATCTCACAATTTTGAATTTTTATCTCAAAGTTTTGACTTATTATAGCCCCCCAAAAATTCAAATAAGGCTAAGTTTTCATTTAATTTTTTTAATTGTTGGAAATGGGCATCCATAATATTGTCTCACCACATGCTTAGATATATAAGCCTATTCTCTTCATCATAAATATCAATGGTCTGTAGAACAAACTGAGAACAACCAGGACATTTTGGGTAATAAAATAAGAAGACATTGGTCATGGTATTTGACTCATGATATTTGGCTCGTGCTAACATACTGGCTCACAAGTGAGTGTACGTTAGCATCTAGCTCTGGGTCATTGCACTGCTCTGATCTGAAGCTAAGCTCCACCCTTTTGACTGGAATAAAATGACACCTCCGTTATTAAGCTACCATTGTTTTATTACTAAGTAGAACACAAGACCAACTTCATTGCCATCCATCTGTCCATCCATCCGAGCATGTGTTCATCTGTCCATTCATCCGTCCATCATCTGTAAACCAGTAATTTTCCCCTCTGTGTGCTCTCGCCCCACTGCTGCTGAAACTGAGCTTGGTCCAGTTTCTCTGTCATTAACAGCTGGCTGGTCTCATCATAGTGATGTGTTTTTGTGCTGTGGTTGCATAATAATTTTCCCCATCATCAAACTCATCATTATTCACTGTCATCTGAGTCCTCACACACACACACACACACACACACATACAGACAGCATGCAGGACTGTCAGAAAACCCTGTGGATGGAGGACATCTTCCCATATTTGTCTTCATCTTTGTTTTCCTGCCTCTCTTTCTCATTCCTCGTGTTACCCTAATTCTGTCATACTCTCAGGCTGCTCCTTTTGATGCTCATGAGAACAGATGGTTCAGCGGTGATCAAGAGTTTCAGCTGAAAATTATCGTACACCTACGATAAAGAACTGACAGAAAGAAACAGTTTGTTCTTGTGAGACAAAAACACTTGATAAACAAGCTGAGATTTTAACAGAAGCTGGGAGTTTGTTTACAAAGAGACAAGCTGGTCTTCAAATTTGATGTGTCTCGAAAAAGAAAAACTTAACAATTTGAAGAGTCATAGCTAGGTATTAATAAGGGTGAGACACTGAACTTAGACACAGACACTACCGTGTTGTCTGTGTAGCCTTGTTCCTACATTGATGCCCAACCAAGTGACATATTCAGACAAAAGGATGATTTTGAGCTGATTTAAGATATATCATTGGCATATCTTTAACTGATTTGTGATTAAAAAGAAAAACTGATTTTCACAATATAGAAATTTCTTATTTAATTCGATTAAGGATTTTGATTTGAACTGAATCTTGTGTTTCTGCAGTTTGGGAATTTTCCCTCTAAATCAACGGTTTGTAGGAAGAATATGTTTGGATTCAAGGGCAACAAAAGGACAGTGGGGCTTAAGTTTTCTCTTGGCTCAACAGTATTTCTGTTCAGTACAACAAGAAAGATTTGTGCACTGCACATACACACAGACCTCACACACACAGACACACATTTAGTGGTGAGACAGGCCTGATTCATCGTCACACACTGGGCTCACAGGGATGATGTCAAAAATGACTTCCTTGTTCTTCCACAGTCAGATGGTCCGTCTGTCTTCTCTTTTTCTGTGACATGGAGTTGAATGTTTGTGAGTGTCTGTGAGTTAATGAGGAAGCTGCCGTGTGGGATCAGGCTGGTACTTCACATGCACATCTGGAATGACTGTGTGTGTGTGTGTGTGTTGATAGATAGCATTCATATGTCTTTGTGGTGTGTTCTTCTCTATATGAGGTCATGTTTGCTGCTGCGTGTGTCTTACAGTGTGTGTGTGGCTCCCCTCCAGTGTCCTTGGCATGTAATAACCATGTGGGACTGCGGCTCTTTGCACATCTGTCTGGTGGTCGAGAAGCGGTGCAGTGCTGCTGCAGCCGCTTTGCACCATTTCTAACGGCAGCTGCCCCACCCCCCACCTGCTCGGCCCTCCCAGTCAGTTTGTAACAACACTTATGTGTGCTCTTACACACACACACATGCACACATGCCAAAGGAGGTCGTTTCCACTGATTTTGAGGACACCCACACCCTGTTGGGAAATCTGCCTTTGTCTGAATGAGTACAAGGACCTGCTGTGCCTTCCTCATGTTTCTTTTTACTTTATCAGACACCTCTGATGTGTTTGAGCTCTGCTCACATTTCAGTTTGCTCTGTCAGAAATGTGCACTGAAAGGTTTCGACACTGTCACTGAGTAGAAAAAGCAGCTTATGAAGAATTAGCTTGTCCAAGTTCTCCAGACAAAAAATCTGAAACCTTGTGTCATTTTGTCCGTGTCAGGCTTTAATTTAGTTTCCTGCTTTCCAGAATTTACAAGCTATGAGTGTCAGGCAAAAAAAAAAAAAAAAAACACAAGTTGACATACCACTTACCTGACTTATTGTACTTTCATGATGAAGTGTTTTTTTGCATCTTGGAGTGACATCTCACATATAGAATACCACCTTGCATGCAATATACCCCCCAAAGCATTTTTAACGGTTATACTGTCTGGATGTGCACTGCCTGGTTCCTGGAATCAAACATCCAATACAAACTCAAAAAGTAAAATCTAATGTCAGAAACAAAGGGCCAATCAATAGACAGATCTGTTTGGCTGAGTTCTATGCTCTTTTTTGATCACGACAACCATGTGTGTATAAATATACAACATCACTGTCGACTGTAGATCTGTGCATTTCTGCCACCCAAAGCTAAAATATCGTTGAACGAAGATAACTACAGCGGCTTGTCACTCTAGGGGAACTTCATCCTTGTTTTTCCAACAGGTCTGACTTGTAATATGTGCAGGTATGATTCGTCACTTTTTCTGTGATGAGGTGTACAGTTAAATTCTTATTTTTTTACAACCAGATACCACACAATTTAAATTTATGCCATACATTAATGCTTCAATCAGTCCAGAAATACTTTTATTTCATTTCAATTCAAAAAGTCAGAAAAGTCTGAAGGTTCAAAATATAGCTGCCATTATCATCCTTATATTAAGTAATAGAGAATGTTGGATTAATACTAGTATTAGTTCAGATCAGGAAAACCATCCAATGAATGAAGCATTGACTTTTTTTTGCCCATTAATCTAAATAGTGGTGACTAAGTATTGGAGTCTAGTTGAGCTCAGCTCCTGCAGTTCACACACACTATAGTTAATGGTGTGAAAATTTGTATGAATGGGCTCTTGACATGGCATCCTCTGCCTCATCAGTGTATGAATCTGGTAGGTGCGACTAAATGTGTTGAGTTGAGAAAAAAATGCTTTAAATGTTCTTAAAGATCCAAAAGTTATGCACAAATATCTACTGAGCAGACGGAGGACAGTTGAAAAAAATCACTCGACGTGCACAACAAAAGCTGAAATCGTTTGCGTTTGCAATCAGCCAGAAAAAGCTCACAGTGAGAAGACACAAACAAGTACCATGTTCAGCGAACTGTGCTGCAGAAATGTTGTGCTAAGATGGTCTCTTATTAAATTGTCACTGTACTTTAGTTAACTGGAGAATCATTAAAACTACAGGAAACAGCAGTTTTCTTTGTACGGCATCTGGGACAAAAAATGTACAAGAAATATCTGTTGATCAGTGAGATGGATCATTATGAAACGTAAAGTGTGTTTGAGTCAAATCAGGACAGTCAAAGCAAACAAAAGAGAGAATAGCTTTCTGACTGCCAGTAGGAATTGAAGCCTTAAAGTGCTTATGTGCTCTGCTGCTCCCCCATAGTGCTCTATAGTTAAATGACACCCGTGGGCGTACACCCCTGCATACATATGAGCTGCTCTACAACCCCACTGTGCCATGCTCTCTTCTGCTTGTAGTGTCTTGTTACATAAGCAGGCTAATGTTACCCTGACAGGCCGTGTAACTGGCACCTCAATATCAGTGTGTCAGAGACAGAGAGGAGATGTAAGTGGAGAGGAGGAAAAGGCAACAAAATGATGGGAAGGAAGTTTTAGATGAGAAACACAGGTTTGTGATTGAAGCAGTGAGGGGGAGAAAAAAGAAAAAGGAAGAACACTTTGTAATAAAGCAGTCTTTTTTATGGTTTTGAGTGACAATCAGCTGCTCTTGTGGCCATGTTTTTGTTTTCCAACGACAGCTTGTATCTTTGATCCTGTTCAGCAGAAGCTCCACTCCTGAATCTCTCAATTACCATCCAGCAGAGAAACACAACAGAGACATTAATCCACCAATCCGTGTCTTGCATTGCACTCAGGGGCCCATTGCAGTGTTTCCTTTCTAAACACATTCTTTTAACCCAAATTGAAATCATTCCTCCCTGGAGGCGCCGCAGAAGAAAGGCTCTAATTCACACTGCCTCCCTCACTGTCTCTCTCTAAGTAGTTAATGTTTGTTAGAGGCTCCTATCTCATCTCATCTCTCCTCTTTCTGTTTTTCTCTCACTAGATTTCTCTCAATCTCTGACACTTTTTTTGTCTTAAGCTGTGTCCACAGCAGAAATGTTATTTTCTTCTGAGCAAATATTCACTAGATTTCCGTGGCTGATGTTTGAAATGGGGGGACAATTGTCCCTTTCTCTTGCCATAGAAGCAACACTAGGGCTGGAGAATTAATTGCAAATTGGAGTAAATCGCAGTGCTTCCTGCTGCAATATTCTAATGGCAAGTGTAACATTTCTTTAACCTAAAATGTTTCAGAATACCAGGTAAAAAAAAATTCCAGTGTTTGTTTTATGCTCTACACCAGTGTTACTCAACTCTGGTGTTACATTAACGAAAGAGACAAAATGTGGAAAAAAATACCTTCACAAGAGCAATAGTTTAAGTAGTGAAAAGTGGCACAAAAAGCAAGAAATAGCAATAAAAATAAGTTAAAGGAGGCAAAAATGTTCAAAAACAAAACAAATATGCAAGTTCATGGGGAGAAAACTGGGAAAATAGCCAGAAAATTGAAAAAAAAAGGTCCAAAAGTGGCAACAAAAGAGTGAAAAATGACTATATTAGACAAAAAAGTCACAAGTAATGTCAATTTCAGCCCTAGAATTATCTTATCTGGAAGAAAGTCAAGAAACATGCAACACATTTAAATGCAAAACTTCAAATTTGGAAGCATGAATTGGCTGCTAGTGAGATAAAGTGTATGCTGGATCAATAATAAACAGAAACAAAATAATTAAAGAAAAGTAAGCTGACAGGGTTATTCAATCTGTCTTACATATTAATGGATGGATGGATGGATAGATGATTTAAAACACTGATGTTTGTCGTTTTCCTGTTTTTGGACGTTTTTCCTGCATCAGTTTGTGTTTATGTGAAGGTGCTAACACTCAGTGTCACATTGGGTTATTATGAGTCATGTCCTTGCAGCAGAGCCGTAGAGGACAGTGTGTGTATCCAGAGGAAGCACACACACCCACACACACATGCACTCTTACACAGGTCTGCATAGCTTCCTGTGTCTCCCTGCTAGGTCCTGTTGCCAAGGAGACGAGGGCCTACGCTGAACATATTGTATAAATACCTGCAAGGATTTCGGAGTGGGATTGAGGGTTTATGAGTTTATCGTATCACAGTGTAGTTATAAAGTGACCACAAATTACATCCAACTGACTCGGCTACTCAGTGTTTGTCTCAACAGCACAAGCTACGAATTGGTCAAAAATTTCTCATCCAAATGTTTACTGAGCTATTTCTACAGTGCAAATTGTTTCATTTCATCTGAACAGCTGTTGAGAAAGTGATCACACATATCATGGGAGAAGAATCAATACAAAGTGGCTCCTCATGACCAAATCCCTGCAGACCGTGGTGAAGTGAGCCCATCACCTTCAAGAGACAGCCGCCAGACAGCCAGAGGAATCAAGATAATTGAAATGACTGTCTGTGTAGGCATCGACTCCTCTTTTCATCCCGCTAATTATTCAGTGTCCTCATTTTATGAAAACCTGTGGGTGTGTATGTGTGTGTGTGTGTGTGTGTGTGCTCATGAAAGGAGTGTGTTGGGTTTTCTTTCTAGTATCTTACTGTACGAGCGTGTATTTGTCAAGGCATTTTACGGGGGCGACCGATGTAGGTTGTAAGTGTGGGTGTATAGGTTTTAGTGCCATTATGGGAATATGTGAGTGTGACTGCGTTCAGGTAATTGATGCTGGGATGCTTGAAACTGGCAGACAGTCACAGCGGCACCATGCCAGCATAAAAATGGGGGGAGGAGGATAAGATTAGTGAAGAGGACATGGAAGCCAAGTACAGTCTGTGGCAGCTATAGGATCAAGTGAAAATGTGATACATGGATGTTAAAATGGCATTCAGTTCTCTAATGTAAGTTAAACTGCACTGAAAGATTTTATAAAGAATGGTGGAGCCTTCAAGTTGGGTTTGGATTTTTATTGGAAGTGTTCTGATGATCATTTGTAGTAGAAATGAGTCAACAAACAGTCAGTATGTGGAGCAAAATCAGGTGGGACACAGTTAGCAGTAATGACATCCCCTTCAGTGGTATAAAAATTGGAATCTGAGTGAGTGCTCATGTCTTATTTTCAGTAAAAAAAAAATCTTTTAAGATGTCATATGAGCTGTATTTACCAGACATTCCAGAAAAATGTCTTACTTCAAGTAAATTGAAGTTAAAAATCATGTCAGAATTGCTTATAACATGGGAAAAAAAACTGCCAGTGGAGAAAGAAAAAAAATTACTTGTTTTAAGACATCATTGTAATTTCAAGAAACCTGATAGGAATATTTTTAATGCTTTTATATGCTAAGTCCAGGTAAAACCTATATCAGAGCATACTTTGCCAACTTTCATTGTCAGAATTATTGTTAGTTAACTTTTCTCATTGGACTCCACTGTTTTGATGAAGTTTTTATATTTGCAGCACTTTAGGATTGTTTTAGAATCCAAACAATATCAAACAAATGTTTATTACTGTTATTGTCTCATAGGATTTCCAATGAGGTTTAATCTAATTTCACATTTTTTAGCCCTGCTCCTTGTTTCAGATGAAACCTTCTCATTCAGATCAGTCTCAGTCAGACCATGGTTCTCTAAAAAACTGTTTTGGTCCATGTCAAAGTGATATCATTGTGTGTATGAAGTGCCCATGAGCCAGACGTCTATAAACCTACACCTGTGCCAAAAAGACTGATCTGAACCGAAACAAAAACTCTCTCTTAGATATTCACCTGGGGTCCCTCTAGTTATTTTTCCTAAAGCACCACTAATCAAAGCCTCTTCTGTATCCTGACAGGTTACCTAATCAGAACTGAAACGCTCTTCCTGTTGGCTCTGGTAACCCAGGCAACAGTTCCCCTGGAGACAGGCTTCGGCAAATCCCTCCG
Source organism: Thalassoma bifasciatum (assembly GCA_008086565.1). Classification (NCBI taxonomy): domain Eukaryota; kingdom Metazoa; phylum Chordata; class Actinopteri; order Labriformes; family Labridae; genus Thalassoma; species Thalassoma bifasciatum. Next base: position 1,275,051 of record RPOG01000020.1, read on the forward strand.
GTCCGTTAAGCAAAGTCGTAACGCGTGTCCCCTGAACAGCTCCAGCATAAAGCAGCAGTTTATTGCCCTGAGCGGCGATGATGCTGCGGCTTGTGTTTGACCAGAGATTAGGCAGATTGGGGCTTTTTGTGTCCGTTCTGCTGTTTGCTGATGATAAGCAGCGCTGCGGGCCGTGATGTCTGCGCTGACAGCCATGAGAGCGGAGACAGGGGAGGTGAAGAGAGAGGAGCCTTGTCAGAGTGTTGCCTCAAAGTCTTACACTATTGCATACTCAAAAGAAGGTGGTTATTGCATAATGGATATTATTTAGGAGAACAAAAATGACTTTTTATAGCCTGTTTGCTGACTTCACATGTCAAAACTTATCACTCCTACACAGTATTCGAAGAATGGTGATAGATTTGAGGAATTTCAAGGTCTCTCCACTATGAAAAAGAAGTTTTTGAATCCTTAATTACATAATTGACCCATATAATTTTGGCAATAATCGAGAATTTGTGTCTTATCTAACTGTTTTTATTAGCCAGTAAACTACTTGTAAGATAATGTGAAACTGATGACTGCTGAGTGGCGGATGCGCTGTCAGGAGTTAGAGCAGAGCCTCCCAGTGTTTGATTTGGTTTCTTGGAGACGATCTGAGCAGCAACAGCAGCAGGAGTGCAACATTACCTGCGTTACAGGACTCAGGGGACGGTAATGGGGATGATGTGATGTGCCCTTGAGATGGAATAATGCCGATAACGCACTCTCATTGAATTTCAGCCTGACTGTATGAAGTACATCAAATGATTGGCTGTGGTTTCAAACAGCATGGCTGGAAGAACATGTGAGCCATTTGTACTTTCATTAAATCACTGTCAAGGATTTTAGAGCTGGAGAGGAGGCAGCAGCAGCAGCACTTCATTTGTGTTTATCTTCTGCTGAAGTACCTGTGACTACACACTCCTTGAGTTTGACTTAATGAGTCATTCATGAATTGACGTGGCTGTAGATTTACACACTCACTTCTCACCGTACTTGTATGTTGCCTCCGCTCTCAGCTGCTTGAAGTGAGTTTTGTGTCTGATGTGTTGCCAGACTGTAGTTCAACCTTGTAGCTCAGCTCCCAAAAAGTAAAAATAATCCCATAACTATAAAACTTACAACCACAGCACTTTATGGGGGGTGTTGCTGTGCACATGAGCACACAGACCCACACAGCTCCTGTTGAAAAGCTTCTCTGGGGGACCTAACAAAGCACTTTAATTACTTTGGGCCTCATGTGTTGTTTCACAGGGACCAACCTCCAGTGCTGGAAGAAGTGCACATCTTTAATTTTACGTGGATCAAAGTAGCACCATGAATACTGTCAAAGTAGAAACAAGTTACAAGTCAAAGTCTTTCATTTAATGAAACAAAACTATGAGTAAAAATGTGAAAGTTGTGGCAAATGACGACTGTGCCAAAGTGGTATTACACAAGGACATAATTTAATCAACAGGGTGTCCTGTGAATCCTTGAAAAGTCTTAAAATATCTGCAATCAGATTTACAAATAAAAGTGCCTAAAATGTCTAAGATTTACTTGTGATAGATCTTGAAATTCAAATAGCACTTTGAACAGTCTTTCAGATTTACACCGTTCCATAATTTGCTCAATCCTTTGTGGATTTCCTTGTCTATGTGAATTTTTTACAGCATTTAAGTTGGACTCTTTTGTTTAGTTAAGACAACTTAAACAGTCAATTGTGCTGCATCTGTTGCAACAAACTGGTATGATGCTCAAAAGTGCTAAACAACAGTGTTTTGTCATAATAGCCAAAGTTCAAGCTTATATTGTTACATTACGCTGTGGAGAGTATTAAACTCTTTATATTTACTGGGTACTTTTGGAAGTTGTCCTCCTATCCTCTGCTGCAATTTGTCTGTCTCTTGTCTTTGTTTTTCACCTCTCTACCTAAGAAAAGCTGAAGACTGCATATTAGTTGTATTTTTTCTCCTGTTAGGTCTTAAAAAACCTGTAAAGGCCTTAGATTTGATTATTAAAGGCTATGGACCCTGTTTAAATCATAGAGACCAGATATAATGTGTAAATAAAACATTTGTAATGTCTGGATCTAAAATAGTATAGTAAACTAAAAAATGTGATTGTAGAAGAAAAGAACAGTTCACCTCTGTTGATTGCAAAACTGTACAACCTCTCCTCAGTTACTTGTCTTGCTCAGCATGGTCTCTTAAATCTGGACCAAACAAGCAAAAGTAGAGAACACATCACTCATGGAGGAGGACATCATAGAGTAACATTTTTCTTTCACAGATCAGTCATCTTTGTGAAGCAATTGTCTGGTTCTGTCAGACTGGATGAAATAAAACAGGATCAAACCCTCTCTCTGTCATTCCTGTCTGTGCAGGAAGCTAAAACAAAAGCCAAATGAAATGTGGAGAAGATTTATTCTGATGTCTGGAAGCACTCATAGAAAACAAATCAAAACCCAGCCCACAGACCCACCCTTTTCATTTCATGTTGTGTATTATAATACCTTCAGCATGACCTACATTTTACTGCTCTTTCCAGATTTCAGAACTAAAACATACAGATTAAGCCTTTTGTTCTGTACAAATATTCCTCTCTAACATTTCTGCTCTCAAGCCTCTTTGCTTCAGTAAGATTCAAACACGTCCTCATGTTGTCAGTATTTAAAGAGGAGGTATGTGTTATCTTTATCTGGTAGGAGCTTGTGGTTTATTGATTGTAGTGGTGATACTGTTTGTTAATTGGATTTTAGCTCGCCACCTCGATGTGCACATGGACACACAGGCACATGCATATGAAGACACATGGTAACACAAAACCTATTTGACCTTTCTCCCCACTTGGTCAATGCGTTAACCTCTGACCCCTGACCTGTGCTCTGCTTGGGGCCTTCAGTGCCTCTAGCATCAGACACATGACAACAGTTAACACCTAAAATTGTGAGATAATATTAACTTACAGCGTACCGTCTTTTCTTATTTCTTTAATTGTCACATTATAGTAGATAAGCTGGTGGCTCAGCAGGGCTCAGTGAAGAAGTGCTGGTTGGTTAAAGTAAGAACGCAAATTAGCAAAAGTAAGTAGCATGATGAACTGTGCTCTGCAGCAATTCTGCAATAACTAATATATTGCATGGCAATTATATAATGAGATATTCTGTTCCGATAAAGTGAAGACGACAATGAGACACCTGATTGGTGGCACTTTAGGGTACCAGAAGCTAAAAACAAGATTCAAACAGCAGAATGAGCTTTTCAGCATCGGCTAATTTTTTTATGCATACAACCCACATACTCAGCTTTACTGCTCATCCCACAAATGCATGTTCCTTACAAATGTGGCTCCATTTTACCTTCCTGTTGTCCTTAACTTAGGTTTTCTTTCATAGAATTGCTTGAAAGTTACATGGATTATTCTGTGCTTTGCCATTTGCATTTAAAATTAGTTATGACTATTTTGTTTACTTATGTGTGTTTTATAAAAATATATAGCATCTTGATGCCATTAAATTTTTTTTAATGATTTTAAAACAATAACCTGCTTACACATTAAAATATACCTGTCTGTGATAATAAATGTTTATACGTACCTCTGATAATAACCTCAGTGGAAAAAAAAACAAAACTTCAATTTTTCCCTCCCTGAAAAAGAGGTATACTATTATGTTAATCACACTTTATGCTACAAAATATTTGTCAAATAAATGGGAATATGCTGGGAAAATCTTCACGAAAAGGGAAACATTTTAAAAATGGAGGAAATTTTACACCTTGTACTCCATAATCAATCAGATAAGACTGTGCAGAGTAAATCAGAAGCCAATACAAGGGTTAAAGAGAAATGAACTGACTTTCTAGCACTGGAAGATTCATTGCCAAGAAGCATTGATACAACCAGAAATATTTCCTAAATTTAAGCTTAAGTATAAGTATTTTCTACACCTTGATTGGCTGTGAACAGATGAATGTAAAAGCATTATAGTGTGATGTAGTGTTGTGTTGAGCTGAATGAGCAAAGATGATTTGTCTTGGTAGCCAATTTTTATTGAACCCCTCATTTGAAAGTTCAAACTAAACCTGCACAAATCCTGAAGCTTTTGTCACCACTGTTTGACACCATCCAGCTGTGTTTCTCTACTGTTATTTCACAGTCAAACTCCTGTTGGACAAGTTGGCTGCTGTTCATGTTACCCCTCATGTATTTCATTAGCCCCAGGAGGAGGAGTCATTAAATCATGGTGCGGTGAGTCAAACAGGCTGGGAAATACTTAGTCAGTGAAAACAGTAACATTTAGCCCGAGCTTATCAATGATGTAACGCACAAGTTAGGATGATGTCGTCCATACTTGTCCTACCCCTGTCTAGCTGAATAAAATGAACAAAATGTAAACAGCGTGTTATTGTTCGTTCCATAGCAGGTTAGCATTCAACTTGAAGTGCCTCTTTACCTTGAAGTCATGTGAGCCGCTAGTAAAGCTGTAGATGCTAAAGCAGGAAGCCAATGTAGAAGTGATTAATAAAAAACCTTGAAGATAATTTTGGAGAAATTGCAAAAAGGAAAACGTTTTTATAGTGTATGTGCATAAATCAGCATCAACACTATCATATTTGTTTGGATTTGTGTAACATGAACTCCAGCTACATGAAAGTGGTCAAGATCCTTTTCTCTCTGATCTTCTTTAACTTCTGTTGTTGAGCAGATTTAGAGATGTGTGTTCCTAAAAGAAGCACCCGTCCTCTGAACCATGTCTCTTTGATAGCAAATTAAGGCAGCAGAAAAGTTTTGTTTATGCTTTAACTCATCTTGTGCAAGATGTTGCGAAGACATCAGAAACACACGCCTCCGTAGCTGTAGTCATTCTATTTTAACCAAGGACATTAGAGCATTAAACCCACACGTTACTTACGGGGGCAGCAGAGTGTTTCGCAGATAGCCATGAAGATCTAAGTGCCAGCTCCAGTGAAGATAAATTAATGAAGCCGCTCTCCGCCCACACAGAAATACACGCCATCGCCATGGTGCTCATGATGCATTAAAGAGAGTGTCAGAGGACCGAGGTCTGCCCTCAAGATTTACCGCTGCGGTGAGATTGCAGATTAGGTCCCACAGAGGCCAGCGTGGTCAGGAAACGAGAGAACGAGACACAACTAAGGGCAAAGAAAATAGAGAGAAGAAAGTTAGAGGGAGAAATGTTAAGTTGTGTTGTGTTTTATGAATGAAAAAGTTGGAGTGTGAATTCACTCTGTTAAGAAAAATAAAGAAAAACATGCACATACCACAAACACCGCTTTACACCCATTACCAGCCCTCCACTAAAAAAGGCCACAGGCTCATCAAGTCATTTGCTGACTTCACCCAAAAGCCAAGCATCTTCTATTTTTCATCGCACATTACCATCTCTCTCTGTCGAAAGCCTAAGTCTAATGAGCGTCGTCCATGTTTCAGAGCGGAGCTGCTAATTTAGCATGCTGTATTATTAATCACAGTCTCTGTGTGATTTTGCAGCAATTTGAACGCTTATTTCCCCCATAATGCTCCGGGGGTCTGGGTAATGAGTCTCTTTCCTAATGACTTTAGCAGTTGACGAAGAAGACACGACAGACGCTTGTGGAATCAAAGGTTCGTCTGGCGGGATGAGCCGAGTGTGTGTGTGTGTGTGTGTGTGTGTGTCTCCACCGAGACAGGAGAGCGATCATCTTGAAAGTCTGGTGTGATCAAGGGAGGCAGAGTCAGGACAGAGAGAGAAAGAAGTACAAAAGATGTAAACTGAAACAGAGAGAGAGTGAAGAATGTAGAACACACAGCGTGGAGGAAGTCGACACAGAACTTGAGATCTGACGACTGCCTGCTTTTTTTTTTCCCGTCAGACTGCACGACTGTAATAATCTTTGTGTCCATGTCATTTCTTCTACTGTTCTTCTGTTTATTTTTGTGTCTGGGTCATTTCTCCTCAGTGTATATCTTCCAGCTTCTTACTGTCTGTTTTCATTTCTCTAAATATTCATCAAATCTTCCTGTTCTTTTTCTTTCTCTCTTTCTGTCTGCTCTTCCATACTTTGATGCACTTCCCTTCCGGCAGCACACTTGTATAGATTTAGTAATAGTAAAGCTCATAAAATCCAAAATCCAACTCTAACAATTAGGAGGGTCAAAAATATGCACATTTCCTCTGCATCCCATCAATACAAACTGAATAATTTCTTGTGTGTTAGACTGAAATGTCTCAAAGTGGCAGTTTTGTGTGAAAAATTGTCTATTAAAATAAAATGGGGGAAAACAATCTTTTCATAATTAATCCTTTAAAACTGTTGTAGATTATTTAAAGTGACTGTTAGGACATTTTAAATGATCTTGTAAAAGTCTCATGCCTGCGTATTTTCCAGATAATAAATCACAGCTAAATGAGATTATCAGCACTAAAATAGATTATTTCAAACTGCTATTTTTCAGCCTCCCAGACAGGTCATACAGCACCAGATTGATTTATGGCAAGTCAAAGTCTGTATGACAACACCACGCCAGCTCACAAAGTTCAGCAGTGGGGAGAGAGAGCAGTGTTTTTTTCTTGGCTGAAAATGATTTCTGTGACTTATTTATTGGTAATGTCAATGTTCCATGGTACAGATACGTCTCAGAGCACTAAGCTGTGCTATACATGAATGTAGCCGGCTACTTAACCATGGCACAAATGTACAAGTTTTACTTGTTGTCACATTTTTGACTGTTGCTCTGCTTAACTGTTGATAGATACATGACCTCATTTTGTTGTGTCTGGTATAAAGTTATCTTAGACAAAAAATGTCATGTTAGTAGCCCATTACCATTTATTTTGCTACATGATTTGAACTATCATTGGTAAAACAGTGTCAGGAATCTTCAGTATCCAACTAAATTTTGCATAGTAGTGTTATAACATTTCTGCACAGCCTCGCAACCTTTTTGTACATTGTTGTTTGGAGCTAACCTAGGAATAAGGAGCTTCCTGTAGAGGTCTGGCAAGTTTGTCTGGTTCTTTCTTCCTCAGCTGATTCAATATTACATGATTTAAACTAGCTGTCTCCAGAAATGTGTGCATACACTTGAAAAAAACATCCTCTGGTTTTCTCAAGCAACAAGATTATGAGAGAGGCTTTGATGAACAAACAAGACATGAAGCTTTACTTATTCTCCATGGGTATCCAGTGTTTTCAGCAGGCGCCTTGTTTCCTCTTCAGTCACCAGTCTGAATGAATGCATTTTGGATCAGTTGTCTCTGCGTCATGAAACATGCTTCAGCAACAGCTCATCTGATCATGAGAAGAACTTCAACATCCAGAGGAGCTGAAATGCAAAGCTCTAATGTGCCCAATGTACAAAACTCACAAACTAATGCATGTGTTACTCAGCCACCGTGTGTAACATGTAACCGTTAAGAGCTTTTTTCTGTGTGTCATTCTACACTGAATTACCTTTTACTAGACTCGGATGTGTGAAATCTCCCTTTGAGTCTTTAATTTATGATGTATTCATTTTTTTCTGACATTCAGCGTGTACCACCTGCAGATAAATTGTTCATAACCCTCAGAAAGAGTCAGTTAAATAAAGTTCAATCAGAAGAAAAATTTGAAACTAGTCGGTATCACTGGAAATCCCGTCTGCAGTCAATTTTAATTCTGAAGGAGTCGCTCTTTTAGATCACAGCAAGCAGCAAATCAAGCAGCTACAGGCGATGCTTCAGGTGGAGCTGACTCATCTGTCAGGCTGTCAAACCTGACGTCGTTTCTCTCTCTGCAGCAGAGATTTATCACATGAGGTAACAAAGAAAATATTTGAGGAGCTCAGTGACACAAATCACACAAATATAAGAAAATGAGAAACCCATCTTTCCTCATTTCAGTGGTGTGGTACCAGATCACACTCTTTCCTCTGAAGCTTTTTGTCTGTCATCCCTGTGTGCCTCTGATCCCTCCATCCTGAGACAAAGAGATGATTACATCACTGCAGGGGGCGCTGTTTGAATTTAAAGGAGCAGTGTCCCCTGACTTGGCCGTCTTCCCTGCTTTAACTGAAACCGGCTGTTGCCGCTGGGTTGTTTCCACAGAGATTATCAACAGAGAGGCAAAGAGATTACCTCCAGGAAGCAAATTGGTTTATTGTCATTTCTCGACTAGAGTCAATTTTTGTTACACCGGGAAACGGAAACAAGGAGTTCTCCATCAGATAGACGTCAGGCAGCTTTGATTGAAGTGGTATTGGTAATAAATTGGCTTCAAATGATAAAGATGAGAAGAGTTGCTGCCTTTATATTGAGAGTATGTGGTTTTCTTTATCATCTCAAAGGAGAGACGGAAATACCAAACTAAATATATAAGATACGCACTCTGGGACGTATTGTCTGTGATACACTCAGCTTCTTAAATGGAATCAAAGGCGGTCATATATTTTACAGCCTCGAGGATTCATCTCTATCTTGAGTCGGTTGTTTTGCTTTCCAATCTTGCTCCACTGAATTATTCCTGTGTTCTGGATAAAACATCATCTATCACCCAAACTGAATACAATTTCCCCATAAACTACCCTCACTGTCCAATTTTTGAGCAGATGAAAGAGGTCACATCTTTACATTTCCATGCTTTAAATAAAGACTTTGAACACTTTAAAAACATATCCATATGTTTAATTTACAGCCCCATGTCTGCCCTTTAAGGACGAGATAACGACATTTATCAAATTAACGGCTGTCAAAGTGCCATGCAGTCATGGGAGGATTACTGGAGAAGTTCATTTGATGGCACGTCTGTCCCCCCCGGCGCTTCTGCAGACGGGGTTTCACTTTAATTTCCACAGCTTTCCCTTTCTACACATCCGCCCGCCCCCTCTTTTCTGTGTCACTTTGTCTTTAAATTAAATATCTGGAGGAAGAGAAACTCAAGGGAAGTGTTGCTCCCATCTTTCCATTTCATCATAGTTTACAGTAAAACACTGTGAACATATTTGACGCCACATTTGAGGTAGAAATAATAAAAATTTCGCTATAATTCAGAAGCAGGGGTTGATTCATTTATCACCACTTTCCAGAGCTGACCTCATAAATCCGCTGTGGCTCATTCGCATGCTGTATGTGAATCAGATTTAACAGAAGGAATAGGAGGAAGCCATTAAAACACACCATTTGATCTCTGATTACATTGGCTGGATTAAGAGAGAGAGAGAGGGCTTTGAGTGTTGTAGCGTAACAGTAACATCCTCTGGGTCCGGGTGGGGCTGGGTAGGGCTGTAAGGTGAGTGTGTGAATGGATTTGTGATCGTGTGTGTGTGTGTGTGAGAGAGAGAGAGAGACAGACGTGGGGTTATATTGGCAGTGTTAGTATGACAGGCCTCCTCCTCCCAGAGTCCAATAAATGCAGGGCAGATTTATGACAGCCTGGCTGAGTGAAAAGCATGATGGGGGATGGAGAGGCAGTTCTCACTATCGAGGATATCTTATGCCTCCTTTGAGAGTCGCTCCCTTTCTCTCTTTCTCCCTCTCTTTGGTTTCATAGCTCCCAGACTGTCGCTTTGTCCTTGTCTGCTCTTGTTTTTCCTTTTTTCTTTGTATTTCCTGTTATTGTAGTTTCACAAAAGTGTCCATCTGAACCCTTTTTTGATACTTTCACCTCTGTTTCCCCTCAGCATGACACAGAATACTGAATATTGCAGGTGTTGAAGTAATACTTGTCTTCTAGCCTGTGAGATCTCTCTTTACCCCAGTTTGACTCAGAGGAGTCATAAACATGCAGTATTTTAAGAATGAGTTTGGCCTTTAGCTTTTTACACCTTTGGGAGACAGTTGAAGAAAAGTGTTTGTGAGAAAGAGTCGGAAGATACAAAACTAAAGAATTAAAGTTGGTGTTTGTATTAGAGCTTTGGCTGAAAATGATCTTGAATGAGAGTCAAACTGTTTTCTATGATTGTCAGTGTTGGATGAATTAAGCTCTTTTATCGTACCTTTTGAAAAGCCGGTTAGGATTTCAGTTTCCCTTTAATGACGGGAAAATGAGTCATTTTTGATTAAACCAGTGACATGAGAAAATTAAAACACCTCAGAAATAACAATTTCATTTCATTCAGAACAGTATTTGAAAGTCAAACAAGAGCTACAGCCTGCTAATGGCAGTAATTAGTGGTCATAATTTCGACTTAATCTCAAAATATGACTTTTTTCCTCATAATTTTGACTTTTTAACTCAAAATTTTGACTTTATGTCTCAAATTTAGACTTTTTATCTTATCATTGTGACTTTTTCAGCTCAAAATTTTGTCCTTTTATCTTTAAATTTGACTTAATGTGGACAAAAAAAAAAATTCAACAGCAGTCACAAGTAAGTTGAAAGGAATGGTATTACCATTCATTTACAGTTTGTCTGTAAAAGTGCATTTGCAGCTGAACTTTTCTGTCTGAGAGTGCAGCACAAGCAGTCAGAGCAAACTTACTTTTTGACTTGCACACAAACTCAGTACCAGATTAATTGTATCTAATCATCAATGTCAAAGTCCAAATGGTGTTTCCCAAACATGAAAGCAGAAGCTCTAACAGTTATGAAACACTCTATTCACATCATATACAGCCAGAGTCTCCTGGTATATAGGGTGTCCCATCGACAGACCTGTGTCACATGATACCCTGATACCCTGATACCTCTGCCCTGCCTGCTGCATTGTTTTGGAAAGCCCACGTATTGCCATGGCAGCAGAGCGAGAGCGATTCCCAGAGTGATTGTAGTTTTCCACCTGCAGCAGGAAAAAAGACCTGCTCCCCTCCCAAACACTGTTTCCATGTAAACATTTTACAGCGGTGTGTATGTGTGTGTGTATAAGTGTGTGTGTGTTTTATATCTTTGGTTCCAGGCAGAGTTTGGATATTTATTTTTGCCAGTAGCTTCAGGAAGAAATCGATAGGTGGGCTGTTTTTTGGAGCGTAGAAAAAGGCGAATCTCTCTGTATATAAATGTGTGCTTGTGTGTGTATTTTCCCTGCTATATAGACACGTGTTGACTTTTTATGTCGAATATGCCGCTCATTCTTTTCCTGAGGGGGATCATGTGGAAAACAAGCTCAGAGAGGAATGTGAGGCAGCTTAGAGCAGGAAGAGGAAGATGCTGATGTGTGAGCAGCATGAGGATGAAGAGGCCAGCTGTGGAGGCCACATATCAGCGGGTACACAGGCGATCTGTTCACGAGAAAAGAGAGAGCGAGAGAGAGAGATAGAGAGGGGAGAGGGACAGCCTGTAAAGACAAAGGAAGAGGCAGATAGATATATGCACATAAACAGAGCGTGAGAGACAGGCGGAGAGAAAGTGACTGGAGGTGGTGTTTGAAGCGGCGTCTGGGCCCAGATGAGGTCAGATGTGGCCTGGTGGTGAAGTCTGGTGTTTGATGACCACAGGCCATCGTGACCCATTAACCGACTTGTTAACTCAGTCCTTTCTCTGGAAACTGCTGGTCTTGGATTCACACATTTTTATCGTCCTACAAGGCAAAGAGAGAGGAGAACTTCAGGATTCTCTTCTTCTGTTTGTTAAAACAGATAAACTGGAGTTATTTACCTTATATTTTCTGTTTGCCTTGGAACCATGGAGACTTCAAGTTCCCAGAAGACACTGTGAATTCAGGGCCGCTGTGGCTCATTTGGCTTCCCTCATTTATCTGCAGTTTGTTATTATTATTCATGATTGTGGTTTTATGTGTGTGGCTGTTTCCTCTTTTACCCAAGAGCTGGTTACAAACCAAAAATGGATGTTTGAAGGCTCAATATTTTTGTCTTCAGGGCTGTGTGGGCACTAAAGACATCACACACACACACACACTTACACACACATACAAACATACAAAGCTTCAGTGTGTTTCTAGGGATAGCCCTTTCCCAAAGAGAGGTGTAAGGGCGTTTGAAAGTGAACATGGGATGCTTTGCTCGCTGGCCTGAATACATAAAGGTGTGGCTGGGAAACTCAGAGGGAGGAATAACATTCCAGGATGGCATCATTTCCCACTCAGTGTTTTTCACATTTTCACCTTCTTCTCTTAACACAAGCAGTAGCACAACAGCAAAATTGTCCAATCATGCACATTTTTAGTGAGGTATTGTTGTAAAACACATCAGGGTTACAGGCATGAAACATCACTTGTATCTGATACAAAGGCACAACAGTGGCCAGATTAATTTACATCACGAACTGCAAAGAAAGATAGGTAACATAACAGCTATCCTTAAAAGAAGCCAAAGCATTGTGAGCTCCGTCAACTGACTGGCTGTGGTACCAAAACATAACTAAGTTAACAACAGTCACTGCATTATAAAAGCGGTGAGTTACTTGGTAAATTAACTTAAGCATTAATCCTTGTTGCTGTAATTGTCCAATTGAAGTAGCTGTGAGGAGAATCCATATGAAGTGGATTGGAGCGACTCCCTTTGGCCGGAGGACTTGCACATACTGCCGTAATTTGTACATTTGTATTGAAAGTGAAAGTGAAAGTAGATCTAATCTTTTAAATGCTACTTTTTTTTTTGTTCAAGACAACTTTTTACTGTTTATCCTGTGTTTTTGCCTTTAACTTGTGTTTTAGCTTTTAGCCCATGCGCTATCACTCTCCTGTTTTGCTTTCTTTTGCTCTTCTGTCCCTTTTCTCTCACACAGTCCAGTTCCTTTTCCACTATTACTACAAAACAAATACAAGAAATCATTTTCAGCAGGAGAGAAGTAATTTCTTCTTCTTACTGTGAAACTTTGTCAGCCAGTGTGGTGTTGTCATAGAGACTCCTGCTTGCTGTAAATCAATCAAGTCCATTTCAAGCTGTCCAGTCCTGATTAGTAACATAGGGATCAGTATTTAAAAATAAACTGTTTTAGCGCTGATAACCTCATTTTAATTGGGGATTATAATCAGGCATATATCTAGAGATGAGACTTTTTCGCTTAGAAAGTTTTCACAGTCCCTTTAATATACCCTGCCTCTTATGTCACTGGTATTTTAAAAAGGTTCAGACCTAACTCATGTTCCTTCTGTGTTTACAGATCTGAAATATTGTCCTTTCAGGATGGAGTGGCTCTTCCTTGATTTGCCAAGTTAAACTAACATGTATACATCCCCAGGTGCTTAGTGAAATCAAAACTACAAGTCTTTGCAAGACGTGAAAACTGATGTGAATATCCTCAAGACTGGAAGCTAATGCCTGAATGATTATCAGCTACTATTTATGTTTATTCTGTGAGAAACTTTTCCCCCAGAGCTGTTATTTTGATGATGTAGGCTTCAGCACTCAGGCCTAGTCAGACGCTTAATCTTATGTAGTTGTTGTCTGTTGTTAGATACACAGAAAGCCCTCATAGATATCTGTAACTTTAAAGGCTTTCTCTAATGCAGAAAGTATGCACAAGGTATGAGATTCTTTTTTCCAAATTGAAATAACAGTTTATGAACCTGATCTCATGTTGTAAAGAAGTGCAATAAAATTATTGCAGTGCATGGGAGAGCAGGAGTAAACAAAGACAAACCTGAAGAAGATGATACAAGAAGGTGTAAACAACCTAAACATAAAATGTGATAAGTAGGAGTTTGTGGAAATGAAACAAATGTGTAAATAGCAGCATATGTGCATAACATAAAAAAATAAAAGTGGTGTCTCAGAGTTATGCCATAAATGAATATAAAATGTGCAGCATGCTTTTTGGTTTGGTTTGGTTTGTTGTGAGATCTGGATTTGTCCAAGAAGGCCGTTTGCAAATAAACAAACACATACAAACGCACAGAGCCTCTGTGTTCCCTGGCTGGCAGGGTGCCGTTGATCCAAGCAGGCACAGTGGGCTGCACCCACCCACAGCCTGCAGCGAGTACAAGAAGCGAGCCGTGGGTGGGCTGAAGGTCAGACGGGCCCTGGACACTCTGGCATTGTTTCTTCCCGTCCCTCTCTCTTCATGTTTCTCACTCTGTTATCTGTTTCTTTAAGAGCGTATGTCTGTTTATGTGCTTGCGTTAGCCAAGAAATCCTAAACACAGTGAAAAAAAAGTAAAGACTTCAGAGGCACAGCAGCTAAGTAGATGTTTGTAGATGGTGTGAACTGTAGTGTGTTTGTGTGGCATATTATTGGTCTGAGTCAGCACAGAGGAGAAGTGTGGCTCTGTTGAATGCAGGAGTGGGAGGAGATGAGCAAAAGGTCTTCAGTGGCTTTCAGAGAGGCATGATGTCTTCAGCTGCTACACACACATATTCCCCGAACTGCTGACTGTACTCTCTCTCCCACGGGAATGTGTAACAGTTTCAGTGCTCCATGTTTTGAAAATGCTAAAACATCAACACACTAAATAAAATGCATCCTTTTGTTGGACCAAAACATGTCAAACAACATTTTTTGACAAAAGTTTTTTTTCTGGTTTTGGTTTTTCTTTCCACTCACCTCATCTCTCCTTGTAAAGGGCAGCGAACAAAGATCACAGACGTTTCCACTCTGTTCCAACTGAGGAATTCTTTTCTTTTCTGACAGAAAAAGTAATATTGCTCACCACAGAGGAACAAGTGCACAGGGGGGGGGGGCTGAAAATTTCCCAGGAGATTTTGCAGAAATTTGTCTTCAAATGATTTGAACCTTGACCCACTTTTTATTTGGCCTTTTTAAAATTTTCTTCTCTCACATCTTTATGTTTTTGTCTGAATGCGTGAACATGAATGCAAGAGGGAACTCATTTTGTCTGCCCTAGTTTCTGGAACTTGCATTAATTAGTGTTGGAAATTAAGTCTGCGGTGCACACGAACGCCCTCTGTGAGCATGAGGCCAGCTAATGTATGACATGAATCTCATAGTGTGCATATCAAAGACAAAGGTAACATGAACAGGTTAAAGTTGAATTAAAGCTGCCTTTTGTATAATATTTCATAGTGTGGTGTTAGACATCTTTTGCCAAGTGCTAGGTTAAATTATCTTGTATTATCTCGATATGCAGAGCAGAAAGTCACATTGATAGCAAAGAATTGTCTTAAACAATCTTACTGTACAATATACTTGCTGAGATAAATAGTTTTATTTTACAGCTTTAGGTCATAATTCATAGCCTGTTATGTTCGATTTGACTGCTATTACTGAGTTATTATGGCTAAACATGAACTGCATCCTTGGAGAAAGCTAAACTAACCACAGAGTAGCAACAGCTTGACTTGCAGCCTCTCTCTATTTCTTGCATTTGGCCCAGTTTTTGGTGTATTTATTCATCATTAGTTTGGATTTTATCAACTTGGGTTAATAAAAAAACAAAATTGGTTAACAAAGTGTAGACTTTTGCTAGCTTCTCAAGCAGTGTGCTAATCCAGTTTTTTTATTTCTGCACCTCTACTTGATACCATATGTCAACTCCAGTGTGAATTTTTTTGCTGGCTATTAAATGGCTAAAAAAATTAGATTACTGTATCAGCTACATCAGCAGAGTGATTAACCTCATACTGCTGATACAGCATTTTATTTTTTCACATCTTCCTCAGCAAAAATGTCCAACAGATGAGCCATTTGACCACAAGTACATACCAAGATCAGCAAAGAAGACTGCTTCGCCAAAAAGTAGACACACACCAAAAGCTCCTCGCTTGACCTATGGGAATTAGTGTAATATCAACTCCATTCAATTTTGTATTTCTGTATCTGCAGGAGCCCAATCATTCTCCTGCGAGTCGTCTTTTAAAGCTTCAACAGCACGAGACAAGTAAAACTAACTAACTTTTTTGTTCTCTTGTCACAGATGGTCATTACACCAGTACCCCTCCCTCATATGGTTACGATGCAGACCGGGCAGAGGAGCAGAGAAGGCATCACGACATCCTGCCGTACATCGATGACTCGCCATCATCTTCGCCACACCTCAGCTCCAAGAGCCGCAGCAGTCGGGACACTCTGTCCTCTGGATCATTAGAGTCCTCAAAGTCGGTCAGTATGCCACCATGCTATCTTTCAACTCAGATTCTTATCAAAGCTTTCTTTTTACGAGTGATAAAAACCCACTATCATTGTTATGAATAGCTGCCAGTTGCCCCACACTTTGGCACCAGTAACATTCAAGATGTGGTCTAATCTGTTCTCAAAGCAATCCCAATGTATCAAAACCTGTCAGCTGATTAGAAATCAAATCTCTCCTTGGAGAGGATTGATAAAGGATAATATCACTTGCCCCATAACCCTTGAAGCAGTGGTCCAGGGAGGAAAATCATCCCCTTAAAGAGCACGGCTTTTTTTCACATCCCTGGGAATTAGACAGAATTACCCATCGCCCACATCCTGGCTTTCATCCTCTTAACTCTCCTTCCTTTGCTTTGACTCGTATGTGGGGAGAGAACCAGTGATCTATGACGTCTGGTGCTCTTGAAAAGGTTACCATGGAGAGGACACACTCATGCACACACACATACACATGTGCACACACAATCTCAAAGTCCACAAACATAAAGACCCTGATATGGACGGCCAGAATTAATTTCCTGAGATGAAGAAGTTAGATATAAACATGCTACAGCCATGTGTTAATTTTACAGCAGGGTATCATGGGTAATAAAAGAGGCTAATTCCGCCCTTTCCCTACTTTGCCCTTGGAGGGAGTCATTACATCATTGGTCATGGAGCCATATCAGTTACCCCGCCCCCTAAGTCCTCTCACTCGCTGTCTAAGCTAGGGAGCGAGCGACTCTTAATCTGATTGATGGATTGAATCTGCCAATAAA
The DNA here is from genome assembly GCA_008086565.1 of Thalassoma bifasciatum. Lineage (NCBI taxonomy): Eukaryota > Metazoa > Chordata > Actinopteri > Labriformes > Labridae > Thalassoma > Thalassoma bifasciatum. The sequence continues at coordinate 1,291,777 of RPOG01000020.1, forward strand.
TGAGGAGTCCCTCAACTCAATCTGACCTTTGACCTGTGAGCCGGGAACTCTCACTGATTTAATTAAAACACATGCAGACACACATCATGTCTACCGTTCAGGCTGAGCCAACCAGTGCATTTTATTAGTTACTCTATACACACACACACACACACACACACACACACACACACACACAGAGCAGTCTGAGACTTTTATAGTCAAACAATTTGCTGAGTAAACTTTGGTGTTAAGAGGCAGAGTTGCTGAGCAAACCCAAAGCTGTTGGTGTGTATTTTCTGGTTTAGCAGAGGCAGCATAATAAAGTAATGATACATCCAAAGAACAAGACTAAAAACATGCTTCAACAAACAGCCATAAAAACTGGAGTTGTCCGTCATTTGCCCTTGGACAGCCCTCCCTTTAACATCGTCTCAGTCTGCCTCCTCTCTAATTGATGAGTCAGAGCCTGGCCAAGCTCTGATTGGCTCAGTGGGAGCTCATGGTATTATGATGTCACTGTGATGAGTCATCATCATCAGAAATAACACAGATTTAATTATAACAGCGGCCCGTTTTCTCCTATAATCTGACTCTGCCCAACATGAGCTGCAAAAAGGAGGGTCAGTGATCAGGAGTCAGCTACAGCATGAGAGAAAATGTTTCAAATGCTGAAGAAATATGTTTTCTTTTTCAGATCAGGTGCAAAGTAATAACCAGGGAGAGCAATTTTAGGAGAGTCATTTATTTGAAGAAAGGTTTTTTGGGAAAAAAAACTTTGAGATTTACCTGATTACAGCCAGTGCTGGAGTCGGACCCATTTTCATCCCCTTGTATTTTAGGCCTCAGACCAGCTCGCTGTGGATCATGACATAAGTTTTCTGGCAGCGCATGATACTGTTCTTAAATCATGTACCATTATGTTATAACACCACGCAAATCATGAACTTGGTTGCTGGTTGTATTTCCTCATTTGTTGTCATGTTTCCTGACATGCCATTGTGATTTCCACTTGTGGGCCTTTGTATACCTCACCCGTTACATCCTTTCCATCTGGAGTTTCTTTTTCATCTCCTGTGCCCGTCTTGATAAAAAAGTTTCTAAGTTTGGCGTATGTGGCAGCGTCAGACTGTAACACGTTTCTTTTCTTAATTCTCACCTTTTCAACACCACCTTCTCTCTCTTCTTACTTTTCTTTTTCTCGTATTTGTACTCACTCTCATGACCCACTGATAACCACTGTTGAACGTGGTGGACGTATTGTTGGGTAACGGCTGGGCGCATATATATATATATATATATATATATATATATATATATATATATATATAAAAAAGAGCTGCCAGTGCAGGCGACCCGGGGACAGCGTTAACAACGTCTGTGATATATTTCAACCCGGTGTGATGACTGAACACTGGCCCTGATGCCCCCAAAACAGACTGACCAGCCTGGACTTGTCCAGGTCCTCCTGATGAGCCTCTCTGGGCCAAATTACAGCTGTCCAGTTTTGTACCTGTGTTGCTCCCAGGACTCTAGACAGGGGCAAAGGGAAAAGAATGAGTTTAGTCCTGGATTCCTTATTTTCTGACTTGCTGGCAAAGGATTATCTGAGATCCAAAATATTTAACTCATTAAAACATCACTTCATCTAATAATCACAGGTGTTAAATGATTGGCTAGCAAAAGATTCAGGAACCCTCTTCCTTTTTGTTTCACCATACCACACTCAGGTCAAGAAAATGTCTACATCAGTAATTCTAGTTTCAGGAACTGATCATTCTAGAAACCTGATTTCATGCACACACCTCACAGTGAGAGATTATCTGTTTGATACACAATTTTTTGAGAGTCTGGTAGTTGACGGACGAGGAGCATTCAGATAATTATATCCAAAACTTTTTTTTTCCTTTTCCCCTAAAAATATTACAGCATGAAGCAACCTGCGAAACTTTAATATCACAACAACTTGCATGAATGTGTTTCCATAAAATAAAAACAACAGGAGGTAAATTATATTTCAAACTATAAGTGGCATCTAACCTCTGCTGCTGGAAAACAAGAGAGAACAGGACAAGTCGTCTGTGCCCGTCCTCCTGGTTTCCAGAGACTTTTGTTTAAGGAGTGGGAACATGTAAGGAACACTGACAATGATACCTCATGTCCTGTGTAACATCTGCACTTTTATCAAACTGTGAACCCTGTATATCTCCCACAAGTGGGAGTAAAAAATGAGAAATCAGTCAGAGCTAAATCATATACGAAGCTGGAGCTACTGTGATCGTTCATTATGAGCTGAAAGGGTGTAAGTTTTAGTTCACATGTTAAAATGTTAACTTTTATTGACTTTTGCACAGAAACCAACTCGATCACAAAACCAAAATCCACCCCCAGTCTCAGAGAATATCTCTTATTTTTAGTTCTTTGATTGCTTAAAAAATGCAGCGAGACACTTCTTTAGTATGAACCCAGAGATGGGCTCATTAGTTGCCATAGGGATGAATAAAAGATGATATGTCTGGTTTATCCTCTGGGAGTCGTCTGGGGTCTGAAATGATGAATAAACACTTTACAGCTCCTGTCTCCTCTTGGCTCATTCACAAAGATGTAGTTGAGTTTTTAAGGTTTCCTCCTCATGATTTTTACAGCTGCATATAAAACCTCATGTTTTCAGTATTCTTCAAGCAGAAAACAAATCTTATAATTGTAAAGTCATAAAGCTCATGCTGATACTTGTAGCGCAGCAAGGGTTCATTCATTTTTCATGAGTTTTAGGAACTTTGTGGAGCTCCATTTCTGCCCGAGGCTAACCTCTGTGATTCAGAGGAGACTAACAGATTTAGAGATGCGCTGAAGAAATGTAATGTGTTTTAGAGCATCATAAGTCACCGTTACATTACTTATTCATCTTTAGGACATTTTGATTTGCACTCTTAATCTGAAAGTGTGATAACTTTTTGAGTTTTGATATAATGCTTCATTACAGCTTTTTGGTGGAAACTGATATTATTGTAGTCGGTGTAGATCCTGTACAGCTGAGTGTCATGCATAAAACATGTGTGTCAGAATCATTTCCTTCATCTTTCACAGGAGAAACAGACACAAAGAGAGAATAAAGAGAAGAGAGAATATAAATGGGATGTATCAACAATTGAAGACAGGAAATACTCTCAAATGAGGAGAGAATATACATTTAAGAGAATGACACTTTGTGTGATTTTCATTTGACTGGATTTAAAACATAAAAGTAGAGAGCAAGGCTGAGTTGCTGAACGATGAGGGAGATCTTGAGGAAAAAATGTTTGACTTTTTAAGTTAAATCTAGAAACTCAGCTGCGCCTGGGTCTATCACCTTACACCATCTGTGTGTATTGTCTGTCTGTTTTGGGACAATCAAACTACATTTTCTCTTTTTTGGACCTCTTTTTAAATCAGTTATGTATGTGTGAATTCAGAATTTCACAAAAATCATCATTTGATTTTATTTTGTTGAATGAGTTTTTTACTTGAAGACACAGGCTGGAGTTGGCTTCATTAAGCAAGCATGAGGCAATGGTGGGCCCTTACCTTCCTCCCACACAGCTACAATGTGGCCACCTCTCAAAACTCATAAGATTGATCATGTAAAACATTAAAAAATGTTTACCCAAGATTTGAATAAAATTATCTATTCTGCAAAAATTCTGAGAGAAGCTGCAGGTTGGATTGAACCGGAGCTGAATTAAATTTCACTTTTCACTTTTCACTTTTTTGACTGACAAACCTCACTATATGATTGGATATCAATTCTTTGTTTCATATTTTTTTTTTGTATGTAGAGACTCAGATCTGACTCTAAACTGTTCAAAGCTTTCTGTATATTCCACTATTTACATGTCAGACTTTGACCTGGATGTTGCACAGCATGAAGGTGTAAAAAGAATCCAGCATTGTTGTCTACCATTGGATATAACTATATTCCTTAGAGATTAGATGAATCTCACTCCTACTAAAGGTAGAGCATAGAGTATGTCTTAAAGGTACAGATCATGCTTAAACTGATGCTGAATTATGAAAATGCGTCTTAATTCAGGAATTGTTTGTTTTGTTTTGATGTTATATTTATTTTTCACTTCTTCTTCTTGTCACTTCTCCTCATCTCTACTTTTTTATGTGAATTCTAGCCAGAGAGGAGGAGAAAAGACATCTACCTGTCCCTCCTGCCCTCTCTCTTTCTCTGCTCTGTTATTCTTTGTGACATGGTACAGTGTGTACTGTAGCTCAGTTTTGATCATCTTTCAGATATATATAGAAAAGCCTGTATTCCTACCTTTAATATTCACCATGTCAGGATTGCTGCCCTCTCTTTCTCTCTCTTATATTCTAATTAGTCTGAGTCCACTCTGACTCTCCATCCCTTCTTCTCATCCTCTTTCTTTGTCACTCTCTCACTCTTTCCTCTCATAGCCTCAGGGAGCGGATGCTTCCACATCCCAACCTGGGCTCTTTCTGTGTGTTGTGTGTGTGTATGAGTGTGTGCCCTTGCATTCTCTCACAGACACGTATTTATACGCCAACCTTGCTCCCGTGGGAGACTCTGCCTGTTTGAGTTATTTCAGAGTTCACGGTTAAACAAGACAGCCTGAGGAATCTGTCTGTCTCTCTGTTTTCTTTCATGTCCGTGCTGCTCAGTGAGCTCTGACTGGGCTGAGGGGAACACGGAGGCAGCCAGGGAGGATTTGTAGACAGTGAATTTGTTGCCGTTTGATTTTCTAGACTTTGGCGCTCACAGAAAGAAAAACCTGCTGGAGTTCCAAACCCAAATAAAGATCATTCAGTATCCTCTCTGAAAACAAGCCATATCAGAAGTCCGTTTAACAGAGAGCTATGATGCTTTGAATGCGTCTCAGAAATAAAACAGTGTGAGCTGCTTCAGAGAGTCATTCAAAGGGGGATATGAATTGGGGTTTTTTTTCATGCATTATGCTATATTGTTTGAAAATGTATTAACCTAAGTTTGTGTGTTTGTTGCAGACTGAATGTGACCTGGAAAAAGGCTTGGAGATGAGGAAGTGGGTCCTGTCTGGGATCTTAGCAACAGAGGAAACATACCTTAGTCACCTGGAGGCTCTGCTACTGGTGAGAAAACATAAATAAACAAACACACATGCTTACATACCAGCTCTTTAATATGTTAGTAAGCAAAGGCTAAAGCAGTGAAGAATTCAGAATCAAAATACAAAAACTCTTGTGTATTCAAGAGTGACTGGCACTGTATCACTTAAGATAAAAAAATGTTTTTAAAAACAGTTTTTAGGTCAGACTGGACAGTTGATTTATTTGGTTGATTTATGGCAAGTCGAAGTGTCTATGACAACACCACGCCGGCTGACTAAGTTTGCTGTGAGAAGAGATCTGTGTTTTTCCCCACTGAAAAGGATGTCTTGGATTAATTTAGTTGTGATAGTGGACACTGGGGCTTGACTGCCCAACAGAAAAGGACGGACAAGCAGAAGAAAGCTAAACAGGAGAGTGATAGAGCACGAGCTAAAGGCTAAAACATGAAATAAAGGCTAAGACACGGGTAAATATGTTAATAATGATGTTCATTTCAACCCACATACAGCAATTACACTGCAGTGATCTGTTCAAACCTGAGAGTCTATCAATAAAACAAGGAGTGAGATTGTATTTACTCTGCTTGGTAGATGAGCACTAGTAGGACATAGCCAGGATATACTAACGTTACATGTTACAGATGTGTCTCAGAGCACAAGCTAATGAAGCTTGCTACTGAACTACGGTACAAACTTACAAAGTTTCCTTGTTGGTACTTTTTAAACAGTAGCACTACACAACTGATAACAGGTGCATTACTTCATTGCACTGAATCCGGTAAAAAGTTTTCTTGAACAAAGAAAAGCATTGTTAAAAAGAAGACCCAATTTCCATTCATTTTTCAGAGTTAATACACGAGTCATGACATCCTGACAACACAACCTTTAGTTTATACCTGTTTTGTTTTGTTTGCTCCTCCCAGCCCATGAAGCCTCTGAAGGCCGCAGCTACAACGTCACAGCCTGTGCTCACCGTGGCCCAAATAGAAACCATCTTCTTCAAAGTGCCTGAGCTCTATGAGATCCACAGAGAGTTCTACGACGGACTCCTACCCCGCGTCCAACAGTGGAGCCACCACCAGAGAGTTGGAGACCTCTTCCAGAAACTGGTGAGGATAAAATAAAGACATGAGTCATGAGGTGGGGGGTTCGGGTTTGTGTTTGTCTGTCTTTGCCTGTGATGGTAGAGTTGTCCCTCGATGTGACTCTTGACTCCAAGTCAAAGTGACAGCACTGCTATCCCAAAAAGTCAAATGACTAAAATAGAGGTTCAGGTTATAGCAGCTGCTTCTCTGACCCATGGCTGCAGACTCAAAGAAAACACTGTGATGGAGCAACATCACTCACAGAAATGTCATTATCTGGATTTGGAGGCTTTCAGACAGAATCTGTTCCTCTAATAAAATAAACCAATATAGGAGAAAAATAAGGATTTGATTTTTGCTGTGATGCACTTCCTTATCATTCCAAATTTAGACAAATTGATACAGATCCGTCCTTTTCCTTCAATTTCCTCCTTAACAGCCACTCGCCCTCTCTCTCTCCAGTAGTTTCTGCCAAGGATGTCAGGGCCAAATATACACTGGTTCTTTTTAATCATCTCTACAATGGGTCAATTAACCATCAATGAATCATTTGTTAATTCTCTGCCAAAAACTGCTCTTCTCCCACGAGTGCCCCCTCTCTCTTTCTCACTCACTGTCTTTCTTCCCCTCTTACTCACTCACTTTCTTCTTGCATGATGTACGTAACAAACACACAGTCACATGCACACACACACTCACACACAGAGGGAGGCGCAGCCACGTTTCACAATGCAGTCTTTCTGCCCCAGGCAGCTGAGGCCATCACTGCACTGTGTGCTTTGTGTCTCCAAGAAGCTGCTATAAATAGGAGGCTCACTCTTTTTTTTTTTTTTTAGCTCCATCACACTCACAAACACACACATACGTCTACACTCAGTTCCACACTCTTCTTAACTCATCCCAGGAGCCTCCCCTTGGGGCAGAGCCAAGAAATTAGTTTTTAATATGTTTCTTTTCTGTCATTTGGCACACCAAATTCAATTATTTCTCTTCTTCTTTCTTTAAAAGCTTATCTGCTTACTTTTTCCTTCTTAAAACTGCTTTTTCTTCTTCTTAAAACTGATCCTCATTGCCTCCAGAAGAGATGTAATGTACAGATCTTTGTGTGGGTGGTAATTAATATCAGAATGATTCAGAGACTGTATTGTTTGAGAGGAGTGCTCCTGAATATGGAGATCACACAAAAGAAAAAATACAATATTTGTTTGTCCTTCATTTGGAAAATTAAAAGCAAAATCAGGTAAATAAATTTCTGCCTCTGGTGTGAAACCAAGTTTGCCTGTTTTCTTTGTCTTGCTTGAACGGTTACGTCAGCCTGACGAAGAAAGTGTATCGTCTTCCGTACTCTGGAGTCTGGCTGTCTTTGTTGTTCTTTCTCCGTAACATCTTCACACATTTTTATAGTAATAAATACAAACTGACGCCTTCACGCACACGTGCCCACAGTCTCGTCGCTCACTCCAGACAGCAGTTAATAGAAGTCAGGAGTAGAAGACGCTGAGCCTACAAAAAAGCAAAGAAGGAAAAATGCTTCATGACAGCCGTTCTGTTAGGAGCCTGAAAAGGAGGGAGGAAGAGATTAGATGAGAGAGGAGGAGGTGATACAGGCGAGGCAAGGGGGGATGAGGATGAGATTCGGCAAGGCAAGTAGATTTAGGTTGCTGCTGCTCTGATAGAGCTGTCTCACTGTGACTGTGAAACCTGTGAAGGGAGCACATGGGCTTAAGAATCATAAAACATCAAAACAAGAAACACGAAAAAAAGACAGAGAGGAGGAAGAAGCAAAGCATCACTGGCAGGTTATGAGTCTGAGTGTCAGGAGGAAGTGTTTGAAGGCTGACAAAGGGCTAAATCATACATCAGACACTGCTGTACAGGGAAGGAGTTACACTGTGTAGACAGGTACACTAGCTTTGAATGTTGTGTTCTCAGAAAAGCTTGATTCTGTGACTGTACAAAAGAATAAGAATGCCTCTTGAGCTTTCATTTGACCTCACACATGCAACCTGCAAAAGGCTCATCACCCTTTGGAGGATTTATTTAGCAAAGTTTCTCTAAAGTAGCAGCAATGGGCAGGTAAATTGAGTATTTTCAAAGAACATTCAGCCTGTATGCCCTATTTTGTATAAAGGAAATACATAAAGTTTTTGAGTTGGAAGGGTTGTTGTATCTCCGCAGGTATTGAATAAAAAACAGGGTGTGGATAATATATAGTATCCAATATAACAAGTCGTGTCAAGAGAGTTGATGTATCTCCAACATCTTCACGTCAGCCCCCTACCTCTAAAATCATGTTTAGCACCAAAGCTCTGATTATTGTACCACAGTGCACATGGCCGAAGCTGAATGTTTAACCTCTTTTCAGCATGAAAATATGAAGGATAATCAATGTTAACATAAATATCTCTAATCCATCACATGCTCTGACTGCTACCAACTGGCATCACAGTTGAAAAGTAGCAACCTGCTAACATTGTCTGGTCTCTGATGGTAGCTGACAAGTTGTCAAATTTAATGGTCTGAAGTTTCCTCTGTTTTTGTCGTTTCTTTTTTTGATCAATCAGGAAACAGAATACTCAGAAAAAAACTTTTCACCCTTTGAATTTGTGTTGACGTTATACATGACTTTTTGAATGAAAAACAATTTCTTGGCTTAAATGGCCCATACCTTATCATAATAGCTTATGGCATTCTTTACTTATTACCATCCAATTTAACTTAGGACCAGGTAAAACTAGCGTAACAAACTTAACCTGTTTAAGATTAGCATCTTGATTCGCATCATGTTAGCATGCTTGTAGCACTGAGCCCAAAGTTCTGCACCACAGCTGCTATCATTGCTGTAGACACCACGGGTGAAAAAAGTAAGAAAAAAGGATTATTTTTCTGGCTCTGCTTATTCGTATCATCATATCATCAATGACTAAGCAGTGCGTCTTCCCTCCCTGTGAGAAAATATCACTGTCTGTAAGAAATCCCGAGTGGCTAAATCCAGCGCTCCCATATAATGGCCGTAGACTGTCATGAGGCTGTTTTTCTAATGTTGTTTTCCGCCGTGGATTACACACAGACTCTCACGCAGGACAAATCCTGAACTGAGAAATCCAAACACCCAGGCAGTTTCTTTCATCACCAAAAGCCATTTTCTGCTCTGATACTGTTGCTGCAGCTGAACACTTGGTAAGCCTTTACGGCGTTGTGTGGATGTTTGGAGCAGACATTTAGCTTCTCTATTCCCCGCACAGTCAAACTGTCACACTCTGAATGGACTCCTCTGTGGTGCAGATTGTGTGACCCAGGGCACGACACAGGATTTCAGGATTGGGAAAATTGCTTTACCTCTTGCCTTCCTCCATTTTCTTACTTCCAAAGTGCGTAGATTTGACTTAATGCATAGTGCTCTAGAGAGGTCCATGTCTGAACACTTTTAAGGCCTGAAATGCTTAGGCAGGTTTTTGAAAAAGGGGGTATAAACTTTGTTGTCTACTGTCGTGCATTCTCTGTTGCTTAATGTGACTCAGGGCATGCAGCTATTTTTTTTGACCTTTTGAAAATGTACACATTCACATGTTGCAACTCCCGGCATCAACATAATCAGTGCAAACACTGTTGAGAAAAACTTGTGACTTCACATTCCTGCTTCTATTGAATCTCGACCCCCTCTGTGACCGCAAAGGTCAGGGCTTGTGAGTAAGGTCAGCGCTTCACTAAAAATAGGAGAAAAGAAAGAAAACAGATATTTTTCACCGGGGGGTTGTTAGAACAAGGCAAAATCAAATAGTTCACAAACAACACGTTCTCAACTCAGCTCAACTCAATTTTGTTTGCATGGATCTCCTCTCTGATTGGCCAGCCCTCAGGGGGCCTAACAGTGGGCAGGGATAGCCCAATTATCATACCTTGGTGATTGAGGCCCACCCCTCCACTGTGCCATGAACCAGTTTGTACATCTTCCAGTTCGGACAACAGTTTGGAAGTCTCTCGCTATTGTTCGAATGGACCGTTTCAAGCCCTTTTAGGGATTTCTACAACGTATGAAAAAGCAGCAGGTTTAGTTTATCCAGTATAATAACTTTATTCATGATTAAAACATGGATGAGCACCATACCTGCTCTTTAAAAAACAATCAGGAAGCTTTGTAGAAACAGCAGCTAAAATGAAGTGTATGAGACAGAGGATAACACATGGGTTTTCTAAAACAACAGTGTGAGAAAAAATATAGATTTTTTTGAGTTGTACATCATGTCAAGTTATTTCATGGGTACCTGAGGAACAAAATGAGGACTAAAACAAACTAAAAAGCTACTAAAAGAATAACAATCAAGAAGACATACATCCTTGTTTTTACTCAGGAGAGATTCTCCCAACATTTCTTAGGTGTTATTTTAAAGAGTGTGTGAGAGTGTGTGAAGGCGTGTGTGTTGCATCAGACAAAGCCAGTCTCCACTGTACTCTCTCTTCCCGCGGCTTTTGTTCAAGAGAATTGATTGTCCCTTTTGTTCACCGTCGAGATGGATCGCAGCGCTGGCAGGCAGCATTTGCTGGAGTTTCATTCAGCCATCCAGCTTCCTAAATGTGCTTTCATAGCCTCTGTTACACCAGTCATTAATTACTCAACCCTGGTACAGTGCAGGGCCCGCTGGTTTCCATGGCAGCCAGGGGCTAGCTTAATGGTGCACCTTGGTTTCATGATGTTGATGTGTTTGTGATGGTATTTATCTTTTATAGTTGATTGATTCAGTTGTCTTCGAGTTAACTGACAGAATCTGAATGAATTGTTTGTGTTCTGGGTTGAAACCTTAAAGAATTATGTGTTCAACTGGTGCAATTCACCTCCACAGTTGTACTTTTGTGTTGATTGTTCTTAATTTTGACAGCATAACTTTTCATCATAACTTCATGTGCACTGAAGCCTTCACAGTGAAGGTTTGCAAAGTGCTTTTACAGAAAAGCAACTGCATTAATAGAAACAAAATATGGTAACAGCAGTCAAAGAACCCAAACATTGAAAACACAAACCACTGTGATAAACCCCCACATCATAAAAACCAGGCAACACACGAGAATATCAAAATCACACACAGGTGAACATTTTCAAATATCAAGAATGTCGAGAAAACTATTTGTACTTTCGTGTCTAAAGGAACAGGTTACATTAGATCATTAGATAGGGGGACCTTATTTAAAAAAAACAAACAAACAAAAAAAAAAAAACAGGACCCCCTACCCAGCCCTTGGAGAGATTGCAAAAATACCCAAAGATAATCAAAGACAACAAAGTAGATCAATAAACCATACATTTATTTAAAACAATCCTTTTCTGTTTTAAGACAGATGTTACTTTTATGTGAAAATGAATTAGATAAGTCTTTTTCTATTGGTTAAAAATGTAATAATAAAATACTGACTTTGTTGAGATTTCTTTTCCCACATCAAGTCAAAATTTTGAGAAGTCAGATAAATGAACCAAAGTTTTTACTTTTTATGTAAAAAATTGATTATTTTTATCTCAAAATTTTGACTTTCTATTTTATAGCTTTGACAATTGATCAGCACAATCAGTCAAAGCAAATTTTTCTCCATGCTGAACATATTGACGGGTTGGTGCTCTGGAATAATGCCAGTTGCAAAGTGCAGCACTTTGTTATGAATAGCAATGGTCTGCAGAACGAGCTTGTGGACATAATTCTACGGCCAAAAAGAAGAACATGTCTGGACGAAAGAGGACATTTGGTCATCCCACTTTAGAAATCCCATTCTACTATGATCACTGTTTTTATGAGCTCATTCAGAATTGGATCGGTTGGAATTATTATTTGTTCTCATTTCTGTTCATATGCAGCTCAAACATGCCCATAAAATCTCACTTTGCACTCTGGAATTGAGTCAGTAGCAGTTTGCAACATGCATAAAGTTTGTTAATGAGTATTTTTAAGTAAAGACAAGGACAGTAGTGAAGAGGACTTTCATTGTGTTTGGATATATCTGAGCTTCTAGCTGAGGCCCTATGATTTTCATTCAATCATCTACAATAAGCTGCTCTTTCTCAGGACGAGGAGGCAGATGCTGCTTGTTTGCTATGTATTAATTCTTAAAAAAGCCTCAGTTTACTGTGTGTCTTCAAGTTTTTATTTGCATTCAACAGTGCATTGTAAGCAGAGCATCTCTTTGCAATCATTTCCACATGTAAGGTATATGAAACAAATTTTGACTCCACATCTTTCCCTTTCTCTTTTCTTCACCAGGCCAGTCAGCTGGGAGTCTACCGAGCATTTGTGGACAACTACGAGCTGGCTGTGGAGACAGCTGAGAAGTGCTGCCAGGCTAACACGCAGTTTGCTGAAATCTCTGAGGTAAGAATTGGGAGAGAGGGAAAGTGAGTAAAATCCCAGATCAAGCAGGGATATGAGTGTTTTTTATTTTGACTGTAAGCTACACCGTGTCAGTGTGAGAGGGTCCCGGACAGAGAGGCGATAGTATCAGGTTTGGATCCTGTGTCAAAGCTGGTTCAGCCTGTGTTGTGATCTCTGTGAGTTATGGGATCATTTTACCACCGTGTAAAATCAGTCAGTCAGACACTTAACCCCCTGCATACCAGCAAATTATCCAATTGGCTTTCACAAGCTGGTCTCTTTTCACTGATGCATCTTATTAAGATAAAAAGAAGGACATGTTTAGTTTGATATTTATCTCTGGGGGGGATTTTAAGTTGTAAACGTCACTATTATAAGTCCTGTGAGTTAAGTTACTACTGAAGAAGAGGAGTGTCTGTTCAGAGTTGTTTTCCTTTCTGTTTTTCTTTTTTATAGACTTTTTAACTATCTGATGCTTTGCTTTGTTATGCCAGGGTTTCATGTTCATGCACTGGTCCTTTGTAGCTGTATACTACTATTAAAATAAAACAAAAACACGTCCATGCTGTTTTCACTGGACTTTTTGTAGCTGAAAGACTGTGCTGCCTACTCACACAGAAGATAAGTGACTTTCAGCAGAGTGTCAAATTATGTGTTATCAGGGAAAAGAGCAGTTTCTAGGACTGACGATTTTGCAGCTGCATTACAGATTTGTTCTCCGTGCACTCTACATGCAAAACACTCTCCTATTATTCTCCCACGCAGCTTTCATCATTTGACTACATCTAAATTTGAATATACTGTACCTCGGAATATTTCTGGGCAAGTGCAGCCGCAGGCAATTTTCTGTGTGTCTGGATCCATTTTTGGATTTTGTTGTCAATTATGAATGTGTGAATGCTGAACAAAGCAGACAGGAATGACTTCAGGATGGTTTGTGATATTTTCTGCTTCCTCAGTTTTGTATTATTCTTTATGCAAACCAAAAACCTTTATACTACACAGACTATGGATAAGACCATTGTTATATTTCAGTCTGTCTTTTCCTCAAACATTTTTCCTTTTATCTTTGATACACTGTGACAGCTTAACAGACCTCTTCACATTTGAGATGATCAGTGTTTTGGAGCAAAATATGTCTTAACTTGTTGTCATTAGGTCATCAAAACAAAACAAAGTCAAGTGTTGTACAGTAAATTCAGCAGACTGATAGGTTTTCTTCCAAGCGTTTGCCAGAGTCTATACATCATCAGTCTTCGTCTATGTTTCATGAGATCTCCCTGTTAGTGTTGAAGCTGGTGTCTACATGCAGGATGGGGAATTCATCATCGAGGGTTGTTAATGGTCCAAGTAATGATGCATGACTCTCAGCCATCTGAGCAAGCTGGTGGGGGGAAAAGCTGCTGAGGTTGGCATAATTAATTTGGAAGTGGATGACCTCAGTGCTGGAGCAAGGATAATAACCTCACTATGTTTTGATATGATTTACAGGTGTGAACAGGTTTTAAAAGCCCTCTAGTTTTAAATGGTCTCACTTCTATTTGTGTCCTGACAGAACCTGAAGGTAAGGAGCCCCAAGGACTCCAAGGACCAGACGGCCAAGAACTCCCTGGAGGGTCAGTCATCTGCTGGTTTTTCATTATTCATATTAAAATAATGGGGGAAAAAAAGGCTGTGATCTTTAATTTTAAACATGTTCTGTGTGGTACCTCCTGCAGCTTTGCTTTATAAACCAGTGGACAGAGTGACTCGCAGCACACTGGTTCTCCATGTAAGTAAAAGCATTCATCTTAAACACTGCAAAAGCTCAATATCTTACCTAGTCTTTTTGTTTTGTTTCTATTTAAAATATCTCATCACACTTAATATCAAGCACAGTTACCTCAAAGGAAACATTTCAGTCAGACACTAGAACTTGTTACCAAAAGGATCATCTCAAATATCTTGTTAAGGGAAACATCTTGAAAACATCTTTATTTTAGTCATTTCTCAGTTGAAACAAGCTTTCATCACTTGTCATAAGGTTTTATAAGCTGCTGAGTCATTTATAATAGATAAATCATCTTATCATCTTTCAAGAAATAGACATAGCTTGAATTAAGAAAACAAATCTTTATTTAAACCTGCAGCTCATTAAAAGGTTATTATGAAACACAAAACTTCTCAACACAAGAAAAAAATCGCTAGAATTAGTTTTCTCAGCTGTTTTAAGGTTCTCTTTTAGGTTTAGTAAAGCTTAAATTGAATGTCTTATTTTAAGATATCTTACCACGAGAATTTTCACCTGTTCCATTGGCTGATTTTTTGCTTATTTCATGCAAAAATATCTTGTATCATTTTTTTAAACTTAGTTTCAGTCACCTTTTTTCGTGTACCTTCATGTCAAGATAATGGCACTAGTAATTACTTGATATCATAACATCTTTCTCCATATTGAGAAAACATATCTATATTTTGTATTTGTATCAAGAAAAATGCACTTATTATTTGTGAGAATACACTATATTTAAGGTATTTCTAGGTTAATTGAGGTTTGATATTTTTACTTTTTCTTTTTTTTTTTTAAATTCTTGACAATCCAAATTTTCCTGTTTTGTCGGTGGATCATTTTGCTCAGTTTAAGGAAAATACCTTCAATTTTTGTTTATTTTTTTCTTGTTTTTGAAGACTGGCTTTTTGCAGT
Organism: Thalassoma bifasciatum; assembly: GCA_008086565.1. Classification (NCBI taxonomy): domain Eukaryota; kingdom Metazoa; phylum Chordata; class Actinopteri; order Labriformes; family Labridae; genus Thalassoma; species Thalassoma bifasciatum. Next base: position 1,306,970 of record RPOG01000020.1, read on the forward strand.
GAAGCTCCTGTGAGGGATTTGACACTGCTTCAGACACATTCTAAAATTCACATTTGTGCCTCATAATGAGCTATGAAAGCAAATTAAACCCTTAATGTAAAGTTTGACTCAGTCTGAATAGTTTTTTAACGCTACACATCCGTCTGTACCTCACTTTCACCTTTAAAATTCACATTTCTTCATCCGTTGCTATACCACAGGACTTACTCAAGCACACGCCCTCCAGCCACCTGGACCACGCGCTCCTGCAGGACGCTTTGCGGATCTCCCAAAACTTCTTGTCCAGCATCAACGAGGAGTCGACACCTAGACGGCAATCTATGACGGTTAAGAAAGGAGAGGTGAGCATCTCAGGATTTATTTACTCTACAATTTCTGGATATGGGTACAAAACACAAACAGAGTAAGGTAATCAAGAGCTCTGACAATAATTAAGAAAGAACTTAGATTTCTTTTCGCGCTCCCTTTGTGGTCCACAAATTAACTGTATGCTTTATTAAAACTAAAAACATGTCATAGCTTGAACTGGACTCAGTAGGCTTTCTCCGGAATTATGTTTCTCATCCTTTCTCTATTCATCATTTCTTTCATTTTATTAACAAATTTTACTCATCACACAGTTAATATGTAGATTGTATTCTTTGTTCTTTAGTTTAACTCTTTCACCTCTGATGTCGAGCATGATGATGTCATGACCCCACCCTTTCTCGATGCTTTTGAAGTCACAGCTAAATGAGTGTAAGGGGGCGTCAGTCTGCAGCCTAAAGCAGAGCCATATGCCCATATATGGTCATACCAGGGTTGCCTGGCTGAGGGTGATCCTCTGTTTGTTCTGTGTGTCTCTTGTGGCTTCCCATCCCTCCTTCTCCCCTGATGCAAACACACATACACTCACAGACACACACTCACACACACACACTTCACACACTACCCCCCACTGTCTCTCTGTCCCCCGGAGATGACTTGACTCACATGAATGGCTGCCTCTTGATTGATAGCTTGCGTGACACTGCCGTACATAATGCCTTGTAATGAGCCACCGGTCCACTCTGACGGGCAGATTCCAGCTTAATTATTCATAAACGGAGGGTGGGAGTGAGGGAGTGAAAAGGCTGTTCCAGCTCCTCCCACTGCTCACAGGGGGGTTACACTGCACCCTTTCTATACACACACAACACACACTTTCAACACTCTCTGTTCCATTCACTTGGATTTTTTCTCTTCCTCTCGTTTGCCTTTGAACAAACACACACACACACACACATACACACACACACAAACATATATCCACTCCTATCCCCGCAGGCCCCAGAGCTTCATCCCAGTCAGTCCAGACCTCCACACTGGCCATCAAATATTTATTGTGGATACATGAAAGCAGCGCATGGAAATCGATGGGGCTCATTATGTCGTACCTTAGAGTGTATTGTATGTCCACGGTTTTGTCTTCAGTAACTGTGCTGCAACATTCTTTGGTTTTATTCACCAGGACTGTTGTTACCTTGAAAGGTCAGAGGCTTTGTCAGGAGGATACAGCAGCTCACAGCTAAAACTTATATAACTTGACAAAACCATCCATAATGTTCCATTACTTATGCTTGCAATGAATCTAGTAACTAAACCCTAACCCTTCCAGTTTAATCTGGTCTATTAATGCGAACAATAGGATACAAGCTACTGGTGAGTTTATCAGACACAACAATATCACAGATACAAATATAATGAGACAGTAAGTGATATATTGACACGTTACAATGGGATTTGACACACACCTAAATTACACTTTATGACAAAATATGTCAAAATCTGTTTGGTTAGGATATGAAACGAAACAATCCAATAATGCAGTAAGTTGCAATATCATACATAATCATATGATAACATATAACAACATACAATATTACAATGGGCTGTTGCACAATCTAATATGATAGAATAGGATTAGTTACAAGACTTTATATAGATATTACAAGTTACACAAGAAGACACAATTCAATGCGATACAGTAATATTACAATATGATATGACATGATATAACGCATTATACAATATGATGGAATGTCATATGACAAGATAGTACATGTTACAATAAAATTCAACAAGATACCACATTATGATTGATTTGTTCCCCTAAAAAATCAGCTGTTTTCATCTAAATTATCGTTACACAATAGCAACAAATGACAAAAGAGTGACACTATCTGGGAATGTAATGCACACCAAAGCTATTTAACTGTCCATAACCAGTGGATTAGCAATTTTGTATACTGTACATCTGCTGTATAGTATTTTCTTTATACTTCACACCGGCCAACACTCAAGTCAAATTTTTGGGATAAATGTCAGGAAAAAAGTGGGATCAAAACATTAAGAGCTGAGCTTTTTCTCTGTCATCAATGAGAATGAGTTCGACAAAGAAAATTAGTTTCTACATGGACACTACAAGAACTGATTAATTCTAAGTATAAAATATGTTTTACTAACTTAATTCTTTATTTACACCTGTTTAGCACATTATTTATACCAAACACAAGAAAAGAGAACAACTAAGTAGCACAGGTGACCTGAGAAGGGACAACAGTTTTCTCTTTTTTCCTTCCCCCCTTTGCGAGGATTGAAGTAAACTCTGAAGTGTCAGTTTATTGTGTACGCGGTGGTGAGTAATCTGTGTTTTTCAGTGTAGGAATGCAGGAGCAGAGCAGCTCAAGTGGCCCCCAGAGGCCCTCACCCGACCGTATGAGGGGAGGGAGCAAACAGAAGCTGCTTAATTAAAATGCAAATGATGGCGCTGCCTAAATCTCAATTCACCTCCTCGCGCTGCTTTGTTTGCCTGTGGGAAAGATATGCTCTTTGTGTGTGTGTGTGTGTGCATATATGTGTGTGTATTTAAAGTAGAAATGCACACATTGATTTATACTGCTTTCATCTGCCTGTAGCTTGTATTTTTCTCTATCTTCACATGAAAACGTCCCTGTACAGTCACAAATCTACAGGAAGTTCAGGCACAAGCGCAGAGATGCCCCTTCAAGCGTGTATTCTAAATATAAATATAGATCTTTTGTAAATTCAGGCCATTACTTGGGTACACGGTCTCTGGAAGGCTCCTCCAGGAGATGGTCAATATTTAATCTGTGTTCTGTGCCGTCAGCGTGCTCTGCCTCATGCATCCACAGAGCTGTTGGCTGATGTTCTGGTCAGCGGTTATGAGAAACAGAGAAGTCAAATTTCTCCTACTGGCAGTGCAATATTAAGAAAATGTCATCTGATGCGCTGAGACAGCTGGTTTGTTAAGGATGTTGTTTCCCCAGCAGCAGAGAAAAGCAGCAGCACAAGCACCATTTCGATATCATCAGATTACTGATGTAGAATAAGCAATAACTGGAATATGAGTCTGCGTCATCATATAAAACAATGAGCATTAATTAAAAGTATCTCCAGGCATTTCTTGGTTTGAATAAACACTTGATTCAGAATAATAAAACTCATTATGGCAGCATTGTTTAGGCCATCATTAGCATAGATATTTTCTGTTCATCCAAAATAAAAATCTACAAACTCATAATTTTGGTTCATTCTAGTTTGAACTTTTTGTTCAGGGTTTTTTTAATTATCAATCTGAATGTGCAAAGTTGCAGTATCTGGCTTGATTGTCTTGCTTTGTCCTGTCACATGATTCCTTTTCTCTCTCACACTGTTAGATTCCTGTAAATCCTTTATCATGTTGTTATCCCTCCCTTGATTTGATCCCTTTATCATGAGATCAGTGGAGTAGGGGATTATCACTGAGCACTGGAGGGCGGTGTAGTTTATGTGAGGTCACTTCCTATCATGTTCACATACAACCATATACGACAAATACGCAGCTTTAAAAGCAAACAGTGAAGCTCACCCTCAATTTTAGTCTGCATGCATCATTGGCAGCAGTTTGTCGAAATGCCATCTGTATTGTAATCCAACATAATCTATTGTTGTGCTTTTTGTTCAAAAATCCAATCAGAAACCCGGTTGAGCCAAATCGTCCACTGATTTGACTCGGTTACTACAACAGGTTTTAGCTTGTTGGATGAAATGTGGCTTCCAAAGCTGGTATTTAATATTTATTTCTGTCAATCATTTAATTTGGTGATCCTAATTTCCATAAGATGAATTGAAGTCCATGTTAGACTTTTGGGGGCTGTAATGACCTGTGTGGGTTCAAAGGTATCCTGAAAGTCTTTTGAATCCCCGACCTCACCCAGCATCATCACTAGGTGTGGTCCGTCATAATTGTGACCACAACCAACTGTGGTTTAGTGCGGTGCCAAAGTGCCGCCATGACATCACTGCTGCACAGGGTGTGGAAGATGAATATAGTCACCACTAATAGACCGGGCACAGCTGTTCTTTAAAAATTCAACAGACCACTTAGGAAAGAAAATAAAACAGTAAAATGATAGACTTTTTAGTCCTGAAAATGTACTGATGTCTTAAGTAAGAATTCAATCTGTGATAACATGTCGAGGTAATAATGTTCTTTGCATTTAGTTTTGCGAACATTTTTTCGCATGCTNAAAGGACCCCCTACCCAGCCCTTGGAGAGATTGCAAAAATACCCAAAGATAATCAAAGACAACAAAGTAGATCAATAAACCATACATTTATTCAAAACAATCCTTTTCTGTTTTAAGACAGATGTTACTTTTATGTGAAAATGAATTAGAATGGTCTTTTTCTGTAATAATAAAATACTGACTTTGTTGAGATTTCTTTTCCCACATCAAGTCAAAATTTTGAGAAGTCAGATAAATGAACCAAAGTTTTGACTTTTTATGTAAAAAATTGATTATTTTTATCTCAAAATTTTGACTTTCTATTTTATAGCTTTGACAATTGATCAGCACAATCAGTCAAAGCAAATTTTTCTCCATGCTGAACATATTGACGGGTTGGTGCTCTGGAATAATGCCAGTTGCAAAGTGCAGCACTTTGTTATGAATAGCAATGGTCTGCAGAACTAGCTTGTGGACATAATTCTACGACCAAAAAGAAGAACATGTCTGGACGAAAGAGGACAGTTGGCCATCCCACTTTAGAAATCCCATTCTACTATGATCACTGTTTTTATGAGCTCATTCAGAATTGGATCGGTTGGAATTATTATTTGTTCTCATTTCTGTTCATATGCAGCTCAAACATGCCCATAAAATCTCACTTTGCACTCTGGAATTGAGTCAGCAGCAGTTTGCAACATAACATAAAGTTTGTTAATGAGTATTTTTAAGTAAAGACAAGGACAGTAGTGAAGAGGACTTTCATTGTGTTTGGATATATCTGAGCTTCTGGCTGAGGCCCTATGATTTTCATTCAATCATCTACAATGAGCTGCTCTTTCTCAGGACGAGGAGGCAGATGCTGCTTGTTTGCTATGTATTAATTCTTAAAAAAGCCTCAGTTTACTGTGTGTCTTCAAGTTTTTATTTGCATTCAACAGTGCATTGTAAGCAGAGCATCTCTTTGCAATCATTTCCACATGTAACGTCCATGAAACAAATTTTGACTCCACATCTTTCCCTTTCTCTTTTCTTCACCAGGCCAGTCAGCTGGGAGTCTACCGAGCATTTGTGGACAACTACGAGCTGGCTGTGGAGACAGCTGAGAAGTGCTGCCAGGCTAACACGCAGTTTGCTGAAATCTCTGAGGTAAGAATTGGGAGAGAGGGAAAGTGAGTAAAATCCCAGATCAAGCAGGGATATGAGTGTTTTTTATTTTGTAAGCTACACCGTGTCAGTGTGAGAGGGTCCCGGACAGAGAGGCGATAGTATCAGGTTTGGATCCTGTGTCAAAGCTGGTTCAGCCTGTGTTGTGATCTCTGTGAGTTATGGGATCATTTTACCACCGTGTAAAATCAGTCAGTCAGACACTTAACCCCCTGCATACCAGCAAATTATCCAATTGGCTTTCACAAGCTGGTCTCTTTTCACTGATGCATCTTATTAAGATAAAAAGAAGGACATGTTTAGTTTGATATTTATTTCTGGGGGGATTTTAAGTTGTAAACGTCACTTTTATAAATCCTGTGAGTTAAGTTACAACTGAAGAAGAGGAATGTCTGTTCAGAGTTGTTTTCCTTTCTGTTTTTCTTTTTTATAGACTTTTTAACTATCTGATGCTTTGCTTTGTTATGCCACGTTCTCATGTTCATGCACTGGTCCTTTGTAGCTGTATACTACTATTAAAATAAAACAAAAACACGTCCATGCTGCTTTCACTGGACTGTTTGTAGCTGAAAGACTGTGCTGCCTACTCACACAGAAGATAAGTGACTTTCAGCAGAGTGTCAAATTATGTGTTATCAGGGAAAAGAGCAGTTTCTAGGACTGACAATTTTGCAGCTGCATTACAGATTTGTTCTCCGTGCACTCTACATGCAAAACACTCTCCTATTATTCTCCCACGCAGCTTTCATCATTTGACTACATCTAAATTTGAATATACTGTACCTCGGAATATTTCTGGGCAAGTGCAGCCGCAGGCAATTTTCTGTGTGTCTGGATCCATTTTTGGATTTTGTTGTCAATTATGAATGTGTGAATGCTGAACAAAGCAGACAGGAATGACTTCAGGATGGTTTGTGATATTTTCTGCTTCCTCAGTTTTGTATTATTCTTTATGCAAACCAAAAACCTTTATACTACACAGACTATGGATAAGACCATTGTTATATTTCAGTCTGTCTTTTCCGCAAACATTTTTCCTTTTATCTTTGATACACTGTGACAGCTTAACAGACCTCTTCACATTTGAGATGATCAGTGTTTTGGAGCAAAATATGTCTTATCTTGTTGTCATTAGGTCATCAAAACAAAACAAAGTCAAGTGTTGTACAGTAAATTCAGCAGACTGATAGGTTTTCTTCCAAGCGTTTGTCAGAGTCTATACATCATCAGTCTTCGTCTATGTTTCATGAGATCTCCCTGTTAGTGTTGAGGCTGGTGTCTACATGCAGGATGGGGAATTCATCATCGAGGGTTGTTAATGGTCCAAGTAATGATGCATGACTCTCAGCCATCTGAGCAAGCTGGTGGGGGGAAAAGCTGCTGAGGTTGGCATAATTAATTTGGAAGTGGATGACCTCAGTGCTGGAGCAAGGATAATAACCTCACTATGTTTTGATATGATTTACAGGTGTGAACAGGTTTTAAAAGCCCTCTAGTTTTAAATGGTCTCACTTCTATTTGTGTCCTGACAGAACCTGAAGGTAAGGAGCCCCAAGGACTCCAAGGACCAGACGGCCAAGAACTCCCTGGAGGGTCAGTCATCTGCTGGTTTTTCATTATTCATATTAAAATAATGGGGGGAAAAAAGGCTGTGATCTTTAATTTTAAACATGTTCTGTGTGGTACCTCCTGCAGCTTTGCTTTATAAACCAGTGGACAGAGTGACTCGCAGCACACTGGTTCTCCATGTAAGTAAAAGCATTCATCTTAAACACTGCAAAAACTCAATATCTTACCTAGTCTTTTTGTTTTGTTTCTATTTAAAATATCTCATCACACTTAATATCAGGCACAGTTACCTCAAAGGAAACATTTCAGTCAGACACTAGAACTTGTTACCAAATGGATCATCTCAAATATCTTGTTAAGGGAAACATCTTGAAATCATCTTTATTTTAGTCATCTCTCAGTTGAAACAAGCTTTCATCACTTGTCATGAGGTTTTATAAGCTGCTGAGTCATTTGTAATAGATAAATCATCTTATCATCTTTCAAGAAATAGACATAGCTTGAATTAAGAAAATAAATCTTTATTTAAACCTGCAGCTCATTAAAAGGTTATTATGAAACACAAAACTTCTCAACACAAGAAAAAAATCGCTAGAATTAGTTTTCTCAGCTGTTTTAAGGGTCTCTTTTAGGTTTAGTAAAGCTTGAATTGAATGTCTTATTTTAAGATATCTTACCACGAGAATTTTCACCTGTTCCATTGGCTGATTTTTTGCTTATTACATGCAAAAATATCTTGTATCATTTTTTTTAACTTAGTTTCAGTCACCTTTTTTCGTGTACCTTCATGTCAAGATAATGGCACTAGTAGTTACTTGATATCATAACATCTTTCTCCATATTGAGAAAACATATCTATATTTTGTATTTGTATCAAGAAAAATGCACTTATTATTTGTGAGAATACACTATGTTTAAGGTATTTCTAGGTTAATTGAGGTTTGATATTTTTACTTTTTCTTTTTTTTTGTTAAATTCTTGACAATCCAAATTTTCTTGTTTTGTCGGCGGATCATTTTGCTCAGTTTAAGGAAAATACCTTCAATTTTTGTTTATTTTTTTCTTGTTTTTGAAGACTGGCTTTTTGCAGTGAAGCTCCTGTGAGGGATTTGACACTGCTTCAGAAACATTCTAAAATTTACATTTGTGTCTCATAATGAGCTATGAAAGCAAATTAAACCCTTAACGTAAAGTTTGACTCAGTCTTAATAGTTTTTTAACGCTACACATCCGTCTGTACCTCACTTTCACCTTTAAAGTTCACATTTCTTCATCCGTTGCTATACCACAGGACTTACTCAAGCACACGCCCTCCAGCCACCTGGACCACGCGCTCCTGCAGGACGCTTTGCGGATCTCCCAAAACTTCTTGTCCAGCATCAACGAGGAGTCGACACCTAGACGGCAATCTATGACGGTTAAGAAAGGAGAGGTGAGCGTCTCAGGATTTATTTACTCTACAATTTCTGGATATGGGTACAAAACACAAACAGAGTAAGGTAATCAAGAGCTCTGACAATAATTAAGAAAGAACTTAGATTTCTTTTCGCGCTCCCTTTGTGGTCCACAAATTAACTGTATGCTTTATTAAAACTAAAAACATGTCATAGCTTGAACTGGACTCAGTAGGCTTTCTCCGGAATTATGTTTCTCATCCTTTCTCTATTCATCATTTCTTTCATTTTATTAACAAATTTTACTCATCACACAGTTAATATGTAGATTGTATTCTTTGTTCTTTAGTTTAACTCTTTCACCTCTGATGTTGAGCATGATGATGTCATGACCCCACCCTTTCTCGATGCTTTTGAAGTCACAGCTAAATGAGTGTAAGGGGGCGTCAGTCTGCAGCCTAAAGCAGAGCCATATGCCCATATATGGTCATACCAGGGTTGCCTGGCTGAGGGTGATCCTCTGTTTGTTCTGTGTGTCTCTTGTGGCTTCCCATCCCTCCTTCTCCCCTGATGCAAACACACATACACTCACAGACACACACTCACACACACACACTTCACACACTACCCCCCACTGTCTCTCTGTCCCCCGGAGATGACTTGACTCACATGAATGGCTGCCTCTTGATTGATAGCTTGCGTGACACTGCCGTACATAATGCCTTGTAATGAGCCACCGGTCCACTCTGACGGACAGATTCCAGCTTAATTATTCATAAACGGAGGGTGGGAGTGAGGGAGTGAAAAGGCTGTTCCAGCTCCTCCCACTGCTCACAGGGGGGTTACACTGCACCCTTTCTATACACACACAACACACACTTTCAACACTCTCTGTTCCATTCACTTGGATTTTTTCTCTTCCTCTCGTTTGCCTTTGAACAAACACACACACACACACACACACACATACACACACACACAAACATATATCCACTCCTATCCCCGCAGGCCCCAGAGCTTCATCCCAGTCAGTCCAGACCTCCACACTGGCCATCAAATATTTATTGTGGATACATGAAAGCAGCGCATGGAAATCGATGGGGCTCATTATGTCGTACCTTAGAGTGTATTGTATGTCCACGGTTTTGTCTTCAGTAACTGTGCTGCAACATTCTTTGGTTTTATTCACCAGGACTGTTGTTACCTTGAAAGGTCAGAGGCTTTGTCAGGAGGATACAGCAGCTCACAGCTAAAACTTATATAACTTGACAAAACCATCCATAATGTTCCATTACTTATGCTTACAATGAATCTAGTAACTAAACCCAAACCCTTCCAGTTTTAATTTGGTCTATTAATGCGAACAATAGGATACAAGCTACTGGTGAGTTTATCAGACACAACAATATCACAGATACAAATATAATGAGACAGTAAGTGATATATTGACACGATACAATGGGATTTGACACACACCTAAATTACACTTAATGACAAAATATGACAAAATCTGTTTGGTTAGGATATGAAACGAAACAATCCAATAATGCAGTAAGTTGCAATATCATACATAATCATATGATAACATATAACAACATACAATATTACAATGGGCTGTTACACAATCTAATATGATAGGATAGGATTAGTTACAAAACTTTATATAGATATTACAAGTTACACAAGAAGACACAATTCAATGCGATACAGTAATATTACAATATGATATGACATGATATAACGCATTATACAATATGATGGAATGTCATATGACAAGATAGTACATGTTACAATGAAATTCAACAAGATACCACATTATGATTGATTTGTTCCCCTAAAAATCAGCTTTTTTCATCTAAATTATCGTTACACAATAGCAACAAATGACAAAAGAGTGACACTATCTGGGAATGTAATGCACACCAAAGCTATTTAACTGTCCATAACCAGTGGATTAGCAATTTTGTATACTGTACATCTGCTGTATAGTATTTTCTTTATACTTCACACCGGCCAACACTCAAGTCAAATTATTGGAATAAATGTCAGGAAAAAAGTGGGATCAAAACATTAAGAGCTGAGCTTTTTCTCTGTCATCAATGAGAATGAGTTTGACAAAGAAAATTAGTTTCTACATGGACACGACAAGAACTGATTAATTCTAAGTATAAAATATGTTTTACAAACTTAATTCTTTATTTACACCTGTTTAGCACATTATTTATACTAAACACAAGAAAAGAGAACAACTAAGTAGCACAGGTGACCTGAGAAGGGACAACAGTTTTCTCTTTTTTCCTTCCCCCCTTTGCGAGGATTGAAGTAAACTCTGAAGTGTCAGTTTATTGTGTACGCGGTAGTGAGTAATCTGTGTTTTTCAGTGTAGGAATGCAGGAGCAGAGCAGCTCAAGTGGCCCCCAGAGGCCCTCACCCGACCGTATGAGGGGAGGGAGCAAACAGAAGCTGCTTAATTAAAATGCAAATGATGGCGCTGCCTAAATCTCAATTCACCTCCTCGCGCTGCTTTGTTTGCCTGTGGGAAAGATATGCTCTTTGTGTGTGTGTGTGTGTGTATATATGTGTGTGTATTTAAAGTAGAAATGCACACATTGATTTATACTGCTTTCATCTGCCTGTAGCTTGTATTTTTCTCTATCTTCACATGAAAACGTCCCTGTACAGTCACAAATCTACAGGAAGTTCAGGCACAAGCGCAGAGATGCCCCTTCAAGCGTGTATTCTAAATATAAATATAGATCTTTTGTAAATTCAGGCCATTACTTGGGTACACGGTCTCTGGAAGGCTCCTCCAGGAGATGGTCAATATTTAATCTGTGTTCTGTGCCGTCAGCGTGCTCTGCCTCATGCATCCACAGAGCTGTTGGCTGATGTTCTGGTCAGCGATTATGAGAAACAGAGAAGTCAAATTTCTCCTACTGGCAGTGCAATATTAAGAAAATGTCATCTGATGCGCTGAGACAGCTGGTTTGTTAAGGATGTTGTTTCCCCAGCAGCAGAGAAAAGCAGCAGCACAAGCACCATTTCGATATCATCAGATTACTGATGTAGAATAAGCAATAACTGGAATATGAGTCTGCGTCATCATATAAAACAATGAGCATTAATTAAAAGTATCTCCAGGCATTTCTTGGTTTGAATAAACACTTGATTCAGAATAATAAAACTCATTATGGCAGCATTGTTTAGGCCATCATTAGCATAGATATTTTCTGTTCATCCAAAATAAAAATCTATAAACTCATAATTTTGGTTCATTCTAGTTTGAACTTTTTGTTCAGGGTTTTTTTAATTATCAATCTGAATGTGCAAAGTTGCAGTATCTGGCTTGCTTGTCTTGCTTTGTCCTGTCACATGATTCCTTTTCTCTCTCACACTGTTAGATTCCTGTAAATCCTTTATCATGTTGTTATCCCTCCCTTGATTTGATCCCTTTATCATGAGATCAGTGGAGTAGGGGATTATCACTGAGCACTGGAGGGCGGTGTAGTTTATGTGAGGTCACTTCCTATCATGTTCACATACAACCATATACGACAAATGCGCAGCTTTCAAAGCAAACAGTGCAGCTCACCCTCAATTTTACTCCGCATGCATCATTGGCAGCAGTTTGTCGAAATGCCATCTGTATTGTAATCCAACATAATCTATTGTTGTGCTTTTTGTTCAAAAATCCAATCAGAAACCCGGTTGAGCCAAATCGTCCACTGATTTGACTCGGTTACTACAACAGGTTTTAGCTGTTTGGATGAAATGTGGCTTCCAAAGCTGGTATTTAATATTTATTTCTGTCGAACATTTAATTTGGTGATCCTAATTTCCATAAGTTGAATTGAAGTCCATGTTAGACTTTTGGGGGCTGTAATGACCTGTGTGGGTTCAAAGGTATCCTGAAAGTCTTTTGAATCCCCGACCTCACCCAGCATCATCACTAGGTGTGGTCCGTCATAATTGTGACCACAACCAACTGTGGTTTAGTGCGGTGCCAAAGTGCCGCCATGACATCACTGCTGCACAGGGTGTGGAAGATGAATATAGTCACCACTAATAGACCGGGCACAGCTGTTCTTTAAAAATTCAACAGACCACTTAGGAAAGAAAATAAAACAGTAAAATGATAGACTTTTTAGTCCTGAAAATGTACTGATGTCTTAAGTAAGAATTCAATCTGTGATAACATGTCGAGGTAATAATGTTCTTTGCATTTAGTTTTGCGAACATTTTTTCGCATGCTAGTGTACTTGTGAACATGGAAAACATGAAAAGTGCTTGAGATTCTGTTTGCAATGTTACATGCATGTTAGCACTCTAGCATTTACTCTAGCTCAAAGTTTGTTTTCCTCATTGAAGTAGGTTTCATCCTCAAACAGTGCATCAACAAATGTTCCCTAATGATGACAAAGTAGGGTCCAAAGTAGATTTTGTTTTAAATTAGCCAAATTGTGTTGACCCTTCCTGCAGAAGATGGTTAGCGTAGCTTCCACTGGGAATTCATATACCTCAAATAATCCCTTTTAATCAAAAAAGAAGAAGAAGAAAAAAAAACAGACGAGTATCCCTTTAAGAACATCCAAACAAAGCCATGCATCTGGTTATGACCAATCATTTGAAAAGCACTGTTTCGTTTGGTTGCTAATTGGCACACGTTAGCTATCTCATTTACCAGAGTCAAATGTTTTAGTGACTCACTTCACCAAACATTGAAATTTTGAAAAGTCATGAGCATGAAATAGAATGACCCTCATAACTCTGCTGCACCTTGGTACCCCCTAACAGCACCATTTGCATAGCTGTGGACTTTTTGTCTCATTTTCTATAATCTAATCTAAGATGAGACAATTTAACAGCTAATTACCAAATATCCTCAAAACCAATAACTTTAGTTTTACTTTTTTAAGTTCTTATCAGGAAAAAGTAGCATGATTTTATCAAAAATTTAGATGGTGGATATGGCAGATCCTTAAGATTCTTACGTTATTTAGGCCAAAGCTGAAAAACAGATCAGTATAAATGTGTGCCTAAATGCTAAAACAAACTCAAGTCTCCCTCAGTCCATTAGTCTGTTTTTTTAAGTAACGTGCCAAAACTAAACAGAGCAGCATGACCAGTATCTCACTCTGGTTACTGTACGGTCTGCAGCTAAATATAGACTGACATGACAGCGTGTAGATTGACAGAAGTAAGGCAAGATGGAGGCTTGGTTCATATTCTAGCAGGAAAACATCCTCTGGGGAATTAGGCTACATGTGGAATGACTTCAGAGATGTGTTATTCTTGTGGCATCAAAGTCCAAAACCAGGAGATGGAGAGTGAAAGAGGAACATTTGCAGAACATATTAGAAAAGCACCAGTTATGATGAGGGAATTAAACATCACTCAGTTTGTAATCCAACAGAAACAAGATCAGGAATCAGGACCACAGGAGGAAAAGAGGAAATTTATCATTATGTGTGGTCTGACAGGTGTTGCAACCCATCCTGCAAGGCTGTAATAAAAAGAGACGACATGACAGAAAGTAACCCATCTGGAAGTTATCTGTCAAAGGCCGTCATTGCAGGCTTCATTATGTGTCTGGTAATGAATAATTACATCCACTTGTGGGAATTAGAATACAATTAGGTCCTTATTTCAGGGATCAGAACATGATTGGAATCTACTGTACAGAAGGATCTTCATTTGTGGGTGTTTTTGCAGCACATGAAGAGAAAACAGATCTCTGCAGTGAAGCTGCTTCAATGACGTGTCAACAGTAAACTGCGGCATGACATTGGATCATTTGTGAGCTACTGGGTTTCTCTTTCTCCATTCTCTGCAACGTTTTTCTTCAAACAGTAACTTTCATTTTTTTCTATTTTCACACTCTGTCTTTCTCTTTTATTCTGGCACAGCCTCCCTGTCTTTGCTCCTGTTCATTTTACCACTTTGTCAAATGAAACAAAGCGATCCTCTCCTTTGCAAGCATATGCCAGTTAAGGGTTTTTTAAAGCACATGAACCTCTCCTACACAACTATAGGCTCCACTTCAGCGTGCTCTGTGGGTGACAGTAGCTGTGTGGTCATCATGGGAAGGCGGGGACGAATGGGACAGGAGGGGGAGGTTGTAAAGCAGAAAAATGAGTTTTGATTGGCTCCAAACAAGTGTGACGTACTCGTGGTACTGATGCCAGACTTTTGTATAGCTGGCTAGGATTTTTTTTTCTTAAATCTGTATTTCAAGTGTTGCTGAGTTGTTGTGCTCACTCTTAAATGTTTAATTCTGGGTTTAACTCGGATCAGTACAGTGGTTTTTTGTTGAGGCTCACTGTGTAAAGAGCAATTGCAAATGACATTAGATTATAAAAGAGGGAACCAAAACACAAAAGTGGGATTTTGTTTTGAAAATGTATCCACAGACAATGTTTTGTTCTGAGTCAATCCAAACAAATATTTATGTGGCGCCTTCCCTGTTGTGCCTGCCCGCTGGAGTTAAAGGCACTGTCTCATTTTGTTCTCTTTTTTACGCAGTTTTCTGTCCCACACCACTTATGAAGCTCAGCTTCTGAGCGTGTGAAAGTGAACTGTTTACTACTGAGTTGTGGTTTGACTTTTGTTTGCTCCTTGTTTCATTCCAAGTCTATTCTTGTGAATGTGGTTTCTTCTTGTTTGTAAAATGACATCACTGCCCCCCTCTGGTGAATGACAGTATTACATAGCTCATTACATAGTCTGACATCAGTGGTAAGTCCGAGAGCTCCTGATCACACTGTTCACTCTAATGTTACGTCAGTGACTGTTCTGTGTGCTGGAAACGGACGATTCTGTCGGGTTGTGACAATACTTCAATGCTTCTGCAGCAATCATCTCTTGTTTAACTTTGGTTAACTATGAGCATGTGAGCTTTTTCATGTATGATGGAATTAAGACAGCTTTGAGTTTGCAGCTGCAGGTAAAGTCCCCTTCATCCCTTCTCCTGCAGTCACTCCTTTTTTATTCTGTTGAGGGTTTTCTCCTCTCCTAAATCCATTCTTCTCTAAAAAATTGGTTTAAGGTTGACAAGGGGTTAACCTTTGGGATGTTGCTGTTAAACAAAGAAAGTCTCTGCAAATGTTTCTCTCTTTCTAGTATATTAAGATGTTTTCTCCTCAATAAATCCTGCCCTAAAATTGTTTTGTTTTGTTCTTATTAAAGGCATTTTTAATGTTGAGTACATTTGTAATTCTTGTTAGGCATACTGAAATTAACCCATCACTGTTTTCCTCTTGTTGCTGCAGAACCGGCAGCTCCTGAAGGACAGTTTCATGGTGGAGTTGGTTGAAGGAGCGAGAAAGCTTCGCCACGTCTTCCTCTTCTCAGATCTGCTGCTCTGTGCCAAGCTGAAGAAACAGATTGGAGGGTATGAGTCGTGAATGTTTCTGCAGTTTATCCTCACCAAATTAGAGGGATTATAGGAATAAAATCTGTAACCAAGAGAAAGTTCAGTTTGAAAGTTTATCTGACTTCTTATGAAGCAGTTTGAAATAAGGTTAATCAATGTTTTAGTTGTTAATGAATGGTTTATCGTATTCCAATACCACTGACTTCCTATGTCATTTATTCACTTACATAAAGTTGTGCTCATAATTTTCCATACCCTGACAAAATTTGAGACTTCTTGGCCATTTTCAGAGAATATGAATGATAACACAAAACACTTTTCTTTCACTCTTGGTTAGTGGTTGGGTGAAGCTATTTATCAACAAACAACTGTGTTTATACTTTTTAAATCATGAGGACAACAGAAACTTCAAAAACGACCCTGTTCAAAAGTTTATGCACCCTGGTCATTTTGGACTAATAACATGCACACAAGTTAGCACAAATGGGTTTGAATCTCTACTAAAGGTAACCATCCTCACCTGTGATGTTTTTGATTGTAATCAGTGTGTGTGTATAAAAGGTCAATAAGTTTCTGAGCTTCTGACAGACACTTGCATCTTTACTCAGTGCTGCACTGACATTTCTGGGTTCTGAGTCAAAGGGAAAGCAAAAGAATTTTCAAAGAATCAGTGGGAAAAGGTAATCCAACTGTATAAAACAAGAAAGAGATTTCCAAGGAATTGAGGATGCCAATAAACACTGTTAAAACTCTTATTAAGAAGGGGAAAAGGAGGGATTCTGCTGAAACCAATCTAAGG
Organism: Thalassoma bifasciatum; assembly: GCA_008086565.1. Taxonomy (NCBI): domain Eukaryota; kingdom Metazoa; phylum Chordata; class Actinopteri; order Labriformes; family Labridae; genus Thalassoma; species Thalassoma bifasciatum. The sequence goes on from RPOG01000020.1 coordinate 1,323,800, forward strand.
TCAGGTCTACCAACAAAAGTTTCAACCCCAACTACCAGGAAAATAGTTTGGGATGCAAAGAAAAACCCACAAATAACCTTTAGCTGTAACACAGGACTCCCTGAAAGAATGTGGTCTGGCTGTTTTAAGATGCACAATAAGGAGGCACATGAAAAAATATGGGCTGCATGGTTGAGTCGCCAGAAGAAAGCCATTTCTACGCAAATGCCACGAAGTGTCCCGCTTACAGCATGCCAAACAGCACAGGAACAAACCTCAAGACTTCTGAAACAAAGTCATTTGGAGTGATGGGACCAAAATTGAACTTTTTGGCCACAACCATAAATGCTACATTTGGAGAGGAGTCAACAAGGCCTATTATGAAAGTTACACCATTCCTACTGCGAAACACGGAGGTGGATCACTGATGTTTTGGGGATGTGTGAGCTACAAAGGCTCAGGAAAATTGGTCCAAACTGATGAATGAAGGATGAATACAGCATGTTATCAGAAAATACTGGAGGAAAATTTACACCCATCAGCCCAGATGCTGCACATGAAAAGTACTTGGACGTTTCAACATGACAATGATCCAAAGCACAAGGTCAAGTCGACCTGCCATTGGCGACAGCAGAAAAAAGTGAAGGTTCTGGAGTGGCCATCTCAGTCTCCCGACCTCTATCATTGAGCCACTCTGAGAAAATCTCAAATGTGCAGTTCATGGAAGACAGTCCAAGAATTTACAGGAGCTGGAGGCTTTTTGCTAAGAAGAATGGGAGGTTTTACCATCTGAGGAAATAAAAACCCTAATCCCAAACTACATCATAAGACTCCAAGTCATTAAGAACTAGAATATGTAAACTTTAAATCAGGGTTTTTTGGAAGTTTCTGTTGTCATGAAAGAGTCCAAAAGAGTAAACACAGTTGTTTGGTAATAAATGGCTTCACCCAACCACTAACCATGAGTGTCACATGATGCTATCTTCACTCATCTGTCATCTTTCCTTTTCGTCTTTTTCAGGAAAAACCAGCAGTACGACAGTAAGTGGTACATCCCTCTGACTGAGCTGACCTTTCAGAGCCCCGAGGAGACAGAGCCTCTTACCATCCCCCAGGTTCCTGATGAGGAGCTCGACGCGATGAAGGTCAAGATCTCACACCTCCGCAGTGAGCTCCAGAGAGAGAAGGTAACACCAGTGCAAACTCATCTAAATGTACAGTCAAATATTTGAAAGTGTTTTATCATGAAGGTGAGATTTTCTTATTTGTGATTTCAGAGAGCTAACAAGGGTTCAAAGGTCATTGACCGACTCAGGAAGAAGCTGTCTGAACAAGAGTCTCTGCTCCTGTTGACGTCTCCAAGCATGCCACTCAGAGTCTATAACAAGAATGGGAAGGTGAGGACAAAGATCTTTCTCTAATTTTTTTTACCATCCTCTCTGTGCAAACTAGTCCTTCTCCACGTTTTATCTTAGTTTCTTCTGGATCTACTTATCTTGTGAAAGCTTTAAGCAAATGCCTCTCTTCTTTCCAGTTTTGACCAGTTCTTCAGATTGATCACTTATTAAATACAAGTTTGTGTTTGTGTTTCTCGTTTTTAGAGTTACAGTTTCCTAATTTCCTCTGACTATGAGCGCGCAGAGTGGAGGGAGACAATGAAGGAGCAGCAGAAGAAATGTAAGTGTCCTTGAGACGTCCCTCAGAGAATGTCTGAGTCTTGTTATTGTGGAAAACTTCAGAACAGTAAAAGGTTTCTGTCTTTTCTGTAGGTGTAAAAACTTCCTCGTTGACTTCTGTGGAGCTTCAAATGTTGACCAGCTCCTGTCTCAAACTGCAGACCGTCCACCACATTCCACTCAGCATCAACAAAGAAGGTAAGACTCTTGTTCTGAGGAGAAAACTTGTTTTTAACTCAGCCTTTTACTCATGTTGGGTTCCTTTCCATATGGCTGCACTGTGCCACATGATGAAGAGTAGAAATTCCACACCATCTGGAGCTTTAACATGATTAGTTATTATGATCGAAACGAGGTACACAGATGTTTTAGTTACATATTTTAAACTGTACTGGGCCGCTCATTCCCCTTTTTTCATGTCAGATTCTACTCCAACACAAACAGAGATGTGCATGTTTTTCTAACCCCTCCTCGCTCTCAGTGTTGTTTTTTTTCTCTGCTCGCTGACTGTTTTTCCAGAGGATGAGTCCCCCGGTCTCTGCGGGTTCCTGAATGTAATCGTCCACTCTGCCTCCGGCCTCAAACAGAGCTTGAGTGAGTCACTCGACATGAGCCTCCACACAGACAACTGAGAATAGGAATAATTAGACCTAATGAGCCTGATGTGATCATGGAGCTGTGGGAAACTCCGTTTTGTTCATTATCATCAGTACAAGTGAAGTTTTAAGTCTCACAACTTTAAACTCTAGTTAATTTAGGTTCAATCAAACCATTTTTTTGGGCTGCTGGTTTGATATATTTACCAAGTTAAAAAATGAGGATATATTTCAAGGCAGCTTGAGCTTGATTCACTTTTAGTTTTCTTTATGGGAAAAACATTAAATATTAACTCAGTGCAATGAATTATGCAATAATTTCACAAAGTACTTCAGTGTTAACCCCATATTTTTTCATCCTCTCTCTTGTCTCTGTCAGATCTCTACTGCACATTGGAGGTAGATTCTTTCGGCTTCTTTTCAAACAAAGCTAAGACGAGAGTTTATCGATACACAACGGAACCTAAATGGAACGAGGTAAGACACCGTGTTTTTGGAGCCTTGTCAGAGTTACGTTTCTTTGTTGCTCATGTATTATATGACAGAGTCTCAGAACCAAAGTCTTACTGTTCCTTGAATAAAGTTACAGATGATAATTTTATGAGGTAAGCATTGTCATGAAATGCAAATATATTTGCACTTTATCTAGTCAGTCTACATAGTGCCAAAGAACACCAAATGATATCTCAAGACGCTAAACGGAAATTTGAAATGGTCCAGACCTGATAATGTGACACTATTAAAAGTGACCCAACATCATGACAACTCTGATTTCATCTTAATCCACCACAAGTCGAGACCTTTGCAGCAATTATCAATTACTGTATGAGTATAACAGTCTTTGACCTTTTTGAGGCCAATAGAAAAGACAGGATATCCACCAGGCATGAACTGAACCTAACAAACTGTTTTCCTGCTAAAGGTCAAGAATCTATAATTTTCAGATACAATTATAACAGATTAGTAAAGTTAGAGGCTTGCAGTAGTTTACATTTTTTTGGTCGTCTGGCTTCTTTCCTTCACAGTTGTCCAATGAAATACAGGGTCTCCATGAAGTGTCTTTGCAATTAAAAAAGATAAAAAACAAAAGCAAATGAACCAGCAAATTTGAGGAAATTGTGACTACATGAGGAGTAGATATAGAAGTTTTTTCAACTTTCATAATAGAGAACTCGTTGAACAGAGTTGCAATAAAGTGATCATCTAAAAGCCTGACAGGCGGCTTGTGGTGACAACTGTTCTTTTAAAGTCAATAGACCTGACTCGATTATCTGTGAAACCTGTTGAGTGTTCAAAACATGGACAGTCTGCCTGACATCACCAGTTTGTTTCTGATACTGAGTTTTGAAGCCCATTGCTTCATTATTTGTTTGTCCCCTTTACCTTTGGAAAGTGACCTTGGGTTCCTTGAAAGGCGCTATATAAATTAAAGTTATTATTATTATCACTATTATAACTCCCAAAGGTCTTTGCAGCCAGCCTCAACTGGACAGTCAGTGAACTGCAGTTTTTAATACTTCCCCAAAGGCTTCATATTTCCAGGTCAGAGGCTGCTGCTTGATGGCAACTTTGTCAGCTAAAATATGACTTCACTATATGTCTCACATTTTTTATCTTGTGTGTGTTTGTAGCAAGTTATGTATCTTTAGATTTGAATCAAAAATCTATTCTTAGAAAGTCGTGACTTTATTCTTAAAAAATCATTTTTGACTTTCGTAAAACTTTCACTTTGGTCTTATGATATGGCAACTTATTCTTGCAATGTTTTCACTTCATACTCTTAATGTGAAACTTCAATTAAAGTAGTTTTGCCCTGATACTACTTTTTACTATGGGGGATATATTTTTACATTACGACAAGCAACAACTCTTTGGTTGAAGATAGTTTTTAATTAAAACCTTGAAAGTTTGTAACTGCTTAGAGATCTACTGTTCCACTTCTGTTATAGAGTTATCATCTCAAATAATACTTAATCATACACTATATACCAGACATCTCAAATGTCTGTTGTGAACTAAATTATCCTGCTTCTGTTTCCAACATCTGCTCCTGCAATCAGTCAGCTTTTTATCTTTCAATAGCACACAAAAATTTCTGGCATTCCCAAGCCCTACACGCTTATAGAAATGCACATGTGCATGCATGATGTTCATGCAAACAGCCATACCTTTCCAGAAAAAAATGCATTTATAGCACAGCTGTATGTTGGAGTTTAGTGGTGCAGAAGAAGAAGAGCTGTAAGACACAATCAGTGGTTTATTTTTCCTCTGAAACCCAGAGACTCTTTGAGGAATTTTGTCCAGCTAAGTGGAAATAATATCAGTTAATGAGGGGTTGCTGGTGATGACTCACATCTGTCCACATGCTAAGTGAACCAACGCAGTGTGGGGTTCACAACGATGTGCAAACCATATGTGGAGTACTCCTGTGCTGCACATAATTACAGGGAATGTTGGTCAGCTGCAGAGGGATTTATGGATAAAGTGGGCGGTAGATGGATGCTGATTTTCCTGGAGCCACTATACCCAATGTTTCTCTTTGCTTTTGGCAGTCTTGCTTTTTTTGTACCAAATTTTGCAAAACCTAATCTTCCAACACCTGTTTTTCCTGTTGTCCCTCAGGAGTTTGAAATCGAGCTGGAGGGCTCTCAGACCCTGAGGCTGCTCTGCTACGAGAAGTGTTACAACAAAACCAAGCAGAACAAAGAGGATGGAGAGAGCACAGACCGCATCATGGGGAAAGGACAGATCCCGGTATGACATGACGTCACCCCTCCTCTTTTCTGCAGACCCACCATGAGTCATTACAGATAGACGGTTATGTCACTGTAACTGCTGCAAAGCATGAAATCCAAATTATTGCCCAATGAATGACTAAAAACTGTCTGTGTAGATTAATTAGTCAGTTATGTAATGGATGGGCAAGGGCAGGTTTAATGGAGAGTGTCATTTGAATATTAAAAAGTGATGATGCGTCACTTTAATCAGTTAACATTAAACCGAGCGTTTGAGTAACATGACCTAAATAATTCAGTCACAGGGATACTATTCTGGAAACCACATCCATGTTTGGAGCAGTGTCTTGAATAAAGCTAAAATTCTGTGATTATCAACAATAAAATCTCAGACACAGTCCTGAGTGGCCTATCTGTGACTAAGTGATTAGGTTTCCAAGACAACCGCCCCTCACAGGATAATGCCAAGTGTCACTCAAATGATTAACAGAGAGAAAGCGATGAGATAAAGGAAGGCAGACAGAAATGTCTCCTTTTTGATTCAAAAACCTCCCTCTTCCACTTTGTGAGATCGAACCCAGCTGGATACACACACGGACACAAAAATATCTTATTTTGGTTTCTGAAAGATGTGTCAGATACACAACCATTCAGAAAATTAGATTATTGATGATTAGATTAGAAAATCATGGAACAGATTGATATTATATCAGCCGTATACTTCTTCTCATCAGTCTGTATCCTGAACAAATTGTCCAAAATGCATCCAGACTACATTCAGTTTCCTTGTTGCTGATTCTGTGCCAAACTGTGATTTACAGTCACATGCTCCATCTAGTGGCTTCTTGGGTAATCCTGCCACATGATCATTTCTATACAGATGATGTCATTCAAAACAAACCACCCAGAGTGAGAGAAAGTCTCTGTGCAGGATTTTCATAAATCCAGGACGAGAAACCACTGCTGCTGTTGCTGACTACAGTCAAAGCTACAGTGGCTGATAAATCCCACAGATGACTCTTGATCACATTTGACTCCTTGACAACATATGCTGATATGATTCTTCTTATGTTGCATTATTCTCTAGCTTTGTGTATTTCGTCATATTTCTTTATTTTTATCACGGGTAAGTTTTATCAATCTTTTCGGATCTACCTTTTTTTTTTTTTAAATGTTCAACTTTACATTCAGATTATTAGTACTTTCATGGAAATTTTCTTATTGAAATTGATGTTGATTATAGTCCATAGTATGATTAGTTAGACTCTTATATTAGGCAAGGAAACAGAACACGCAACAAAACTGGACAGTGTTAAAGAGGGGTATTCTGTTTCACCATATTTTGAACATGGACACAAAGGAGCAATGCTGGATGTCCAAAATAAATGTGTCTAGATATTTAAACTTATATAATCCATATCCTATAGAAATTCTTGAATTTTGATTGTATTGGATCTTCAGGAGATCATCACAAGACCTGATAAAACAATGAGGTCATCACATTAGGATCTATTAAATGGTCAATGACACATTTTAGGGTTGGGCCTCAAACACCAAGGTCTGCCCAGAGCTCTGCCCCCCAACAGAAATATGTTGATTTATTTAAGTTGTAAACTATGTAAAGCTACCAAGGGTACCAAAGCGACAGTTTAGAGCCAAAATGAAGCATAATACCCTCTTTTTAAATTATAAATCTTAGCATTGTGACTAAAAGTTTCACATCATCACAACTTCTATATTTACATTTTTAAAGACAATAGAGAGTGATGAAGCTGTTCTGTTTTCTATTAATTTGTTTGGAAGTTAACCCCTTTAAACTCTGCATTGGTCATCTAAACTCAAACACACACTGCTCAATCAACTGTTTGGTATTTATCATTAATCTTAAATCTCACAATTACACAAATGCTCATCATTTTTCACATTCTGTACTTGATGTCTTTTATTTTGGATGAGCTATAAATGTATTGTCACCTCTCATCTTTGTAAGCCAAGTAACAAAGCTGTTCTGGCTCATCGTATTTGGCACAGTTTAGCTTTAAAGATCTGTCGTTTATTATAACATTAAATACTGTAAAGGAGCACAGGGCTGCACTTTTCCATTTTTAAACGCTATAGAAGATAAGTTCATATTTTGGGGCCTTAATGGGAGCCTTTAAAGCTCTTATGGCTTCGCTGCTTTCAGTGGAACATAATTCTTTTTAGATAAACTGCTCGGACTGAAAAGCACTCCCAGCAGCGAAAGATGCAGTTATGAGAAACATGATCCAGCTTTGCACGCAACCAGATGGGCCTTAGCCTAGGTAAACATACAAGATACAGTATACGGCCTGTGTGTGTGTTTGTCTCTCCTTTTCTCTCTCCCTTGTTCTCCCTCTGTTTATGTGTGTGCCAGGCTTTTATTGACCCAGATGGCATGTCACTTTAGATCTGAGTGTGTTTGTGCTTGTCTGGGTGTGAATGTTGGCTCTTAAAACAAAGTACATTATCGTAAAAAATGAAAAATGCAGAGAAGGGGTGTGACAAAACAAGAAAATTAGACTTAAAAATCATCTTATGTAAGCAAAGTTTCATTGGAAGTGTTATTTATTTTAAATGTTGGATTTATAAAGAACTGTGGCACCAATTTCCTGAATATCTGACTTGAAAAAAAACAGTCAGTAAAATGCCACAAAAGAATGGAGCGACTATGTAATAGAGCAGCTAAATCAAGTTTGAATTTTTAATATTAGGGCTTATCCTAATAAATCTCCAACAGTATTTTGGAGTATTTCTCCAATCCCCTTGTATTTTCTTTAATGATGAATCATTCAGAGCATTATCAAAATAAGTACATATTGTATTTGAGCCCATTGATGATAATCCTGAAGTGTTAATATTTATATTTCTCTTTTCCCTACTCAGCTGGACCCTCAAGCTCTCGAAGGCAAAGACTGGCAGCGAACAGTGATTCCCATGAATGGGGTGAGTAAATCACATTCATTAAACGTCTATCAAAGCATCTCAGCTTCTCTGTATTTCCTCCTCTTATATTTCAATGCTAGACAAGTTTTAGAGCAGTCTCTGTGTTAAAGCTACACTACAGTCTGAGCAGTAGAACAGAGCAGAGAGAAATATTCCTTTAAAATGTCTCCAGGAAGTGGTTCAACAGTTGATTTTAACCGTGAACTCCACATCTGGCTTAAACATGGCAGGATATCCTCTGGATCAAGGACAGCTATTCAGAAGGATCTCAGGCTCGTAGATTGGCTTCTCACTCTGTAAACCTGCTTTAACTGTAAGCTCTTCTTTCCTGTGTCAGATCGAGGTTAAACTTTCCATAAAGTTCACCACTCGGGAGTTCAGCTTGAAGAGGATGCCCTCACGAAAGCCTATGGGTGTGTTTGGAGTCAAGATCTCCACAGTGACCAAGTGAGTTCATATTCAGACACGGAAAAAGAATCTGGTTTATTTTTTATTTTGTTAGGAGATGATCTTTGTACTGTCATACTTTTATTTATTAGCATATAAGAAAAACACATACTTATATTCCTAATGGTGTTCCTCAGGGATCAATTCTAATCCTCCTTTTATTTTTTGCATATGCTTATTTGAACACCTTGTCACTCGCGTGCTTTTCACACATTTGCTAAGACAATGAAGAGCCTTAAGGTATTGTATTCTAAAAGTCATGGAAATTGCCTCAATTTAGGGTGCACCTTTCTAAAACTTGCATCACTCTACATTCAGACATGGAGGCCCAACAACATTTATGCTCACGACTTTACCATGCATGTTGTCTTTTTCTAAAAACCCAAGCGTGTTCCCTCAGCCCCTCCTTGCTAAATTACTGTTCATTATTTTCACCAAGGTTTCATGCAGACTATAAAACACAATTTTGATTGGCCTATGTCAGGAATTAAAATTTGACAGATGGAAAAACTATGATGAAAAAACACTAGACCACAAAATTATCACTTCCTTCAGTAACCGCATTCTGTACTGAAAAACATTTTATTTTATTTTTTTTACATTACTTTATCTCTGTTTTTATATATTTAGTATTTAATATTTATTCATACATGTTTGATACATGTTTATACAAAGAGAGTACAGTTAAAACTGAAGTCAAATTCCTCGTATGCTTCTTAAAGATACTTGGCAAATAAAGGGGACTCAGACCAAGCTTGAGGTTCTAAAAATTTCAGATACAATGTCCAATAATTAGAAGAAACTTCATCTTACACATATTTTAAGAATGGAGATTTTTTTTTATCTTAACTTATTGGAGTCAGAAGAATTGAGAAGCCTCTGAAGCCATACAAAGAAGGGTGTGTTTATTGTTCAGCACTTTTGACTGACATTAATGATAATTACAAATAACAACTGGGATAACTACATGTACCAGCATCAATTAGAATTTTTAGATAAAACATTTCCACTGAAACGAAACCCAGAGGCATTTTTAGTTCTTCCAATAATCACAACAACTCAAAATATAACTCTTGATCATGCCTTTTCTGAATAAATGAAAATATTTGTCCTGTATTGCTTCTGGTAATCATTTACTCAATATAGATTGCTCTGTGGTGATCATTAGTGTTTGTGTTCATCCAGGCGGGAGCGCTCCAAGGTGCCCTACATCGTCCGGCAGTGCCTGGAGGAGATCGAGAGGAGGGGGATGGAGGAGGTGGGCATCTACAGAGTATCAGGGGTGGCAACCGACATCCAGGCTTTGAAGACTGCCTTTGATACCAGTGAGTAGAGGTTTTTAACTAAATATAGTACCATTTATGTAAAGTGATATATAAATTAAAAGAAGCTGCGACACGGGGAATTCAATTTGTGCTACTTTCATTGTTGCCTTTGTGTGTCAGAGGGGGAGTGTGTAGAATTTCTGGAGGAAACTTGAATATTTAGAGTGTTCTAAATGTTTTTCATTATTTCTATGGAAAATCTGTGGTTTTTACTGCTTTATTGCCAAAATGTATATTTTCTCAATTCATGTCTTCATTTTAAAATCTGCCATGCATTTCTAGGATGGAAAGCTGACAAATGTATTCACCATGACAGAAGAAAACCCTGTTTCTAAACTTTTTGTTTCTGTTGATCAGGTGATCTTTATTTAAGCTGTCTCTCTGGTCTCATTAACAAAAAGCATTTTCCAAAGTGTGAACTAATAAACCAGATATCTGAACTGTTTTGTGATGAGATTGCATTCAATGTCCTCATCCTGACCTCGTTTTGTGTGGAGTGTGTTTTACCATAACTTAGATTAGAAGCTGAAAATTAGACCGCATGGTGTCTGCTGCTTGTGCTGAGGTGTTTTCCAGTCTTCTTATCTTTATTTACCCTCGCATAATCCTCCGTCTTCATACTGTTATCGTGTCTCTTCTGCAGACCATAAAGATGTATCAGTGATGATGAGTGAGATGGACGTGAATGCCATCGCTGGGACTTTGAAGCTGTACTTTAGAGAACTGCCAGAACCGCTCTTCACTGATGAGCTCTACCCTAATTTTGCAGGCGGCATCAGTAAGTCACTTTACAATAAAGCAAATTTGATCATAGCAGCTGTAACCTTTCAGTGTCTGTTTGCGCAACAAAAAGTGAATCCTGCAAAGGTGTAAAATGTTTCTCCCTTTGCTTCTGGACAGCTCTGTCTGATAGTGTTGCCAAAGAGAGCTGTATGCTAAACTTACTGCTGTCGCTGCCTGAACCCAACCTGGTCACATTCCTTTTCCTTCTGGATCACCTGAAGAGGTAGGAACTAATAAAGACACACATGCTTGTTGAATATGCAGATATGAATGCTCACATACAAAGACAAGACAAAAGTGCTACACATGCATGCACGGCAACAAGTCACAAATAACAGGATAGCATTTGGCAGGAATATGCAGAATCAGAAATACAGTATTTTTTTCCCCCAGGATAAATTCAGTCATTACATTTGTTCTTAAATACAATTAAGAATATTGATCTCCGGTGCGCTGTCTGTAATCGAGCTATCAATCAGTCAGTCAACCTTTATTTATATAGCACATTTAATCCAAAAAATGCAGTTCAAAATGCTTATGAATTATGAGATAGTGATATGATAATATTGTAATGTTGTTCTACAATATAATTATGAAGACTTGCTGATACAGTAATTGAAAATGCATTTACACAGCAGTAAGGTGCTGGTGAGGCAGTCTTGGAAGGAAAGGTCTTAAAATGATTAATAAATTATTCCCACTGCTTTCTCAGCTGTCTAAATAATAAATCATTTTACCACAAACAGAATCTAATAAATGCCAGCGGTCGGTACACAACACTTAGATCCATCACTGCACATTAACATCACTTCATGTGGTTGTTTCCCTCCTAATAGACTCATGTGTCTCTTTCCTCAGGGTGGCAGAGAAGGAAAGTGTCAACAAGATGTCTCTCCACAACCTGGCAACGGTGTTTGGGCCAACATTACTGAGGCCTTCTGAGAAGGACAGCAAGATCCCCACCAACCCCACCCAACCCATCAGTATGGGAGACAGCTGGTCCCTGGAGGTCATGGCACAGGTGAGAGACGCAGAGGTTCTTCATGGGTTGTACTTCAATTATCACTATTTACAGATTGTTGCAACTATATGCTTTTAAAATCATACGATTGTCTTTTTTGTAGCCCGGGTTGTGTTGGCCAATCAGATAGAGTCAGGCTAACCCTAACCCTCTGCTACATGAAGGCTAATCATTCACATCAAGCATTTTTAAAGTAGTTTTCCTTTTCTCTTGACAAAGATGATGCTTTTACTTTTTTGAAACTACATCATGATGTTTCTATATATTTCTGTTACCTGAAGACTGTGAGCAAATCTGTTTGTATTTGGGTTGATAATGCTGAAGTTAACCAAAATGAAGTGTCTGTGTAACATACAGTGAAACCTGAGATTCTGGGAATGTGATGAAACAAGAAATGGCAGCATTACATTTGAGGAAAACCTGGAGGGGTTAATTTGACAAAGACTAAAAACAAATCAGCACATGTAGTGGGAAGTCTCAGTCAGAGGTTTTAATGACAAACTGGTGGAATTACTGAGACGTATGCCATCGTCACCTGTTCAAACATGGAAGTCAGGAAATATTCAGCTTATATATATCCCTCATTATATAGTCAATGTGAATCTTCTCTATCATCTGTTTTATTTCAGGTTCAGGTGTTGCTGTATTACCTGCAGCTGGAGACGATCCCCACCCCAGACAGTAAACGACAGAGCATCCTCTTCTCCACTGAAGTATAGAGAAAGCAGTGACTTTGCAGACATGAGGTTTTGAGCATGAAGGAGTGGAGAGAAGACGAAACCGTGGCTCAAAGTGAGCCTGTATTAGTATGTTTTTTAATTGACTTGTCAGACTCAGTTAGGCTCCTATAGCTGAAAAAGATTGTCTCTTGTGACGCCTGCTCCCCTTAAACACCAGAGGGTGCCGTTAGGCCTCTGGAAGTCAGAGAGAGTGAGGAGAGCTCTCACCCTGATATTTTATGTCCCTCTGGAAGGAATCCAATACCTTTGCCACTGATACACCTTCTCTTTGTTCTTTGTTGGTCTTTAACCTCCAAACCGAAAAAACACGTCAAACTTTTGGGATTCTTGAATTTGTTTGCCAACAAATCAAACTTCCATGCATCTTTTTTTGGATATTGCTCATCATCTCTCTTCATTTAGGACAATCATCAAATATGTTACTCCATCTCAAACTTCACGTCCTGCTGAGGATAATTTGAACCATTTTACATCATCTCTCTTGATCCTGATAAGATGAATGGAGACATTTTTGACATTGATGGGAGTAAGAAATGAAAATCCAGAGCTGCCACTGCACTTCTTTGTGTCGGGACGCCAACACCTGTAAGTTTAAGTGTTTACAACGTAAACAAACCTTGGTCAGAGTCAGAGACAAAGTTTGAAAGACTGTCAGGAAAAGAGGAACCTGACCATGAAAGCAAAACTTCTTTCTTTGTGTTGTTTGTGTCTCAAGTTAGTCTTCAGCTTAAATATCAAGGAAGCAATATATTTTTTAACATAGGAGTTGTCTGTGTTCATATCTTTGCTGATAAAATGTCCTGCGTATTGTAACATAGGACATCTTGCCAAAATTATGTTATTTGTTTGTTTTTAGGAGCAAATGAAGCAGTTGTATTTACATAAACAGTATGTACATAATCTTAAAGTTGTATTTTTTTTCCGTTAAGTTTAACAGTATAATCATTGATGCTATTATTATAATTTATTTCGGGGGCCTTGGGGGGAGAAACCTGTTTGTTTTTCTATGTGTTTGATTCAGAAAGTGGTAGGTCTTAGCCTTGACTTCAAGTCTTGCAGTAAATAAGCAGGATTTAGCCTTGTTCTTACACAAACTACTCAGCTGTACTGTCCAGCCTATCAATCATACATTCAGTTCTTATAACTATGAACACATATTGTAGTTACAGACTCTATGCTGCTGTGGAAAAAGGCACAAGCTCTTTAAACTGCTGGGTGTTCCTCAGCAGGCCGTCTCATCTCCGGAGACCACCGCCTGTCTAGTGTAGACTTTATGCAATGTCATAATACAGCGTATACCCATACAAACATACACACATACGTGCGACTTTGTCTCTTTTTTTATACCATTCAGTCCGTGGCTGCAGAGCCAAGCAACGTTAGAACTACTGTATCATGATTCAAGTGACCTGAGCACTCAGTGTTAATGTCAAAGAGCATAACTGTTGGATTTATGAAGGAATATTTTTTTTCTCTCTTGATTTTATTTCATATTTATCTAAGCCTGTCCACCTGTCCCATAAAATGTTCTTTGTCTAACTCAGCATCCAAACCAGTGGCTGATTTAAAGCTCTTAAGGCATTTTGCATCTTGCTGATATTTAAGAAGCACATTTCTTGTTATAACATGCAGGCATGTTTTCTTTTTTCAATTATTGACTTTATTGGGAGACTTTCAACACGGGGGAATACGTATTGTCTGTATCATTATTAGTACATGGCATTTTCTAAACAACAAAACATTTAGGTGCTCACATAAACAAAAAGCTTTTTTTTTACACATTTCACAGAATCAGAATTGTGGATTAAATCTGCGACACAGGTGGCAAAACCTGTTTAAGGCCCCTGTGAAGAGTTTGTGGCTGGATATGGGACTTAAAATAAAGCTGATGTTTCTCATTGACCCACAAAATCAAACACACCCATCAAAAGGATAATTAAGTTGTAATTTCTCATGCCTAAAATCTTTGCTGTAGTCTTTCAACATTAAATTTGATTTTACATTCAATAATAAGAAGGAAGTAGAATGAAACTTTTGTTAAGACACGCAGCTTATATGTTTAACAGTGAACATTACAGGTATAACTTTTTCAGGAGGCTTGATAGAATCAAAAGAAACCCAATTTTACCTTGCAGGAAGTGTTTTTGTGGGCACCTTCGCTACTTTTGAAGTGTGTGGACATCATTTTGAAGTTGTATACCACAGCTGGTAGCACATTTTTGTCTTCATCATAAAACTTTTATTATTGACTAGTTTCTTGGATTTAACTGGGGCTTGCATGTGGTTACATGGATGTAAAAGCTGTATCTTCAAGGAGCATAATAACATCAAGTTACTACAAAGTTTACGTCTTACTAAAGAAAAATGGCATCAGACTTAAAAAGATTTAGTTATTGATTGAACACTATCAACTCTCCAAAAGTCGAGGCATTTGTGCTCATTGAAGTATGCTCATACAGAATAAGTGTCATTATTTTATAAAACCCAAGCTTTTATTTTGAAAGTGTTCCGGCCTGCAGTCCCAGCACTGTTTTGTGTGTATTTCTACTGATTTTGTCCAATGAGAGCATGAACATTTTTCTTTGCCATCACACAAACTGAGAATTCATTCATTCATCTGTCACATTTACAAATCCTGATTGCCTACACTTCTGTACCCTATCGTGCCTCGACACTTTTGTTTTTGTTTTGCGCCTGTGGTACTCTTACAGTTTGACCTCCTGTTGCCTTTTCTGGGGACATTCACACTTTTTTATGTCTACAAGTCTAAGACAGGACCTCAAACATAAGCATGGTCTTAGCTCATACTGTATTCTACTTGCCACCTTCATATGACTGTGATGCTGTGTTCAAATTGTGTTAAAGTCCGTCTTAAATGAGACATAATTTATTCTTCTTATTTGAGCTAAAAAAATGTCACCTTCTTTAATGCCTTTAATTCTTGTGTCTTCGAACTGTTCCCTGTTTGGTGTTTGATGGCTCACGGTGTCATCTAAAACTAAATTTATGAAAAAAAAAAAAAAGATAAACTTTTGTTTATTCAGTCAAAGTGAGAACCTGTCTGTATTTCCTCCCAGCCATAGATACTTTCAAACTCCCTACTACTCCAACTTCATCCCTGTACCTGTGTCATAAACAGACGGGCCACTGTGATTGTTCAGCTATCAATAGAAGGTGAAGGGCGTTTTCAGACTTAACAAAACTCAAACAAACTTTCATTTTCGTGCAGCTGTATAATATGTATTATACTAGAGAGTACATTATTTGGTTTCTGTTTTATTTATTGTGGCATTGAGAATTGGGCCTGTGCGCTTCTAGTCTCTATGAAAAGCCCAGCTGTCAGTATGTGGTAGAGGAGAAAGAGTCTTATATTTGCTCTAAAATCTGTTTTGGTCTGTTGATTGTCAATGTAACTGCATGTATCCTCCATATCACGCTTACACTCATAACATCAGTCCCCTGATGAAGAAGTAAACACAACAGAAGGTTTAGTTTTCTGAGGAAAGATGTGAAACTTATTGCTCTATGTGACGGTGTCCAGTCTCAAACATTTGTGTACAGGACAATGGTTATTCTCACCACATTTCTATAATATAATTAATGCTCTGAAAAGGACCCTCTGCTGCCACCTCTGTGGCATTGAGCTGACAGAAAAATGACAACTTCAACCTTTGGAAATATGTCAGTTTGGTTTTACATATGACGTCAAGCTGAGGATGAGACTTGATGACTAACCACGAACACTTTCTCTTTATACCTCCCTCAAGTTTTGGACTTGTTCCTGTTCAATACTCAATGTTCTGCCTGTAGAACTGTAAAAAGGAATACTGAGGGCAAACATGTTTAGAAGGCATTTGCAGCCTATGTTTGTACACAAAAATGTTAAATAAAATCTCCTTGTATCTACATAGTATAAAGTTTGTGCTTTTCTTCTTTCCTGAAAATGTTTGTAGAGGGGATGATCTGTGAGCTCAGTCTGCAAATATGAATACAAAAATGCAAAGCTTTGAGAAAATGTTGGGCTGAATAAGGCTAGAAATAAATTGAGCAAAGCCTTTGACAGAACAGTACGTCCAGAACAGTCAAACGATAAAATGCTGTCAACTCAGTATGCAGCAAGCAGAACATACTGCATAATATATTGGTGGGTAGCAAGTAGCAGACGGTTTCAAATACAACCTGAGACGTCATCTAATGTGGTCAGTTAGCCTGTGCTGCAGTGTGGTTTGTACTGCAGTGTATAACTTCAACTGTAGCACAAATCATGACAGAATCGTTCTCAACACACAGACCCCCAAATAGTTTCCACACCAGTCTGAAAGACTTTTGAACTCCTAAAAGTGACAGGGCATTTGTGAACACTCTAGACTGCAGGAAATAATGAAAAACAGTTATTGAAAACGGAGAAATGAGAAATGGACAGAAAAATTAAGTACATAATCAGTGGATATTCAAACATCAGGGGGCTTAGTTCAGTGGTTTCCAACCTTATTTGTGCCGTGACCTTGTTTTTACATGACAATCTTCCTGTGACTCCAAACAAATTTTCTTTCCAGAATTGTTGTCTCAGCAATCGTATGTGGCCCTAACAATGACATAGTTCACCTCCAGGACACTTTCAATGCCCACTCACCAACTGTCGTAACCAGTAGTGTGCACAGACATTTTGAAGGGCAGAGGCTATAGAAAAAAAAGGAAAATACAGTGCGCATTTTGGTTCCAGAGGGCACTTCAGCATGTGTTTTGGTTCCAAGGAAGACAGTTTATCCTGTTTTAACCAGCCAAAGGGGCAAATTGCTGTGGTTTTCCAACCAGGAAGGTATTTTAGCACACATCTTGTCCTCAAAAAGGACACTTAAGAGAGAGTTTTTCATCAACTGCCCCTAACACCGCTGTCTTAAAATGTGATTTTCATGTTTGCGATGGGGAAAAAGGACTTTGGTTGTTTGAGCTAAAAAATTGTGAGTTTTCTTTCTTGAAATTGTATTAAAATTTGTTTTATTTCTTAAAGTGGCCTTAAGAGGCTGTCTGTAGTGTTTGGGTTCCTTTTGGATCTGTCTTTAAGAGGCCAAGAAATCTTTCCCTTTGTTCTGTGTTTTTCCTCCTGACTGCAAGTTTTATTGATATGCCATTGTCAGTTTAAGTGGTTGACTTTTCAATCACTGATTTCAAAAAACCTCCCTCACCTTTGTAGAGACCTTTGCATGAGAAATTTTCTGGTCAAACTTCATACTTGTACCTCGACTATTTTTGCACAAAAAGATAACAAATCTTTCCATTTGTTTGTTTTTCTTTTTAACAATATAAATATCAAGTTGTTCTGCTGTAAAAGGTAATTAATACCCAATTCATGTCACTGGAAAATCTAATGTACAAAATTACAACCTGTGGTCTGTGTGATAAAAAAAAACCTAACTTTGAGAAGAATTGAATCACCATTCTGGTCACTGTGTAAACCTGACTGTTCCACATGACTTCCACATGGCCTGTTTACTTTTCATTCAAAAGGAACTCAAACTTCTGCAGAAGTTTCTGAAAAGATTGGACAGATTTGAGCTCTGTAAACAGCTAAGTGGATCCTATAAAGTGCGTACCACAAAATGTAAGGCACCGAGCATTTTACTGTTTCCTCCATTAGTCAGTGTGTGCACTTTTACGCACAGAATTATTGACATTCGACCACAAATGCGTGGTGGGTTGTACCACGTGGGCACGGCGGTGGTTTTCTTGACTTGACATGGTTACAATTATCTCTCTACGAAATTCTTAAAACCCTTCTCTAAATGTAATGGACTGAGGTACCTTGCCTGCATGCCATTCTACTTCACTGCTGGAATCTTTTTACTAGAATTAGAGCTCACTCTATTGTTGTTTCCATCCATCGATACGTCACTGTTTACGAGAAGAACCCCACGACTCTCTCTCTCTCCTCTTCTCTCTCCCTTTCTTCCTCTCTCCATCTCTTTCACACACACATACACTAACGCAGAGGGGGCGGTAACGCGCCTGTGGTTGCGCTTTTTCCTGTTGCAGAGTTTCTGTTCGCAGATTAAACGCTCAGCGACCTCGAGGGAAAACCTACTTTTTTGCCTCGGAGTGTCTTTTTAACTTCATGTGAACCATGGAGGTTAATTTATAAATTCATGGTTTACTTTTAAGGATACGCATCACCCGAGCTCATCCACGTACCCGTGCGCCCACAGGAAGGTAAGAAAGGTGTTTTGTTTGCTGATTGTTCTTTCATTTTCTCAGAATCTTCACACCTGACGACTCATGTAATGCTGAGTTGTAGTCAGTACGAGATCTTTTTTGAGTGTTGAAGCTTTTACTTAGTTTGGATTGTGATTAATTATTGTAAATGAATCTTGAAATGAATTATTTTCCCCAAACATGATTTTAAAATCTATAATATGCATTGTGAAAAACTTTGCTGTACCTTTTACGCAGCTGGAGCTATAGTATTGTGTATTTGTATCAACTAATAAGGCTGACAAGTGGAAAATAAGTTAATTTGCTAAGTGCTGAAGTCTTTTTCCATCACTTAATATCTGTTCCATCAAATACCTAATCTTGCCTGCAGTGCAGTATTGTCTCCCATGATGTTTATGTCTCCTGTCCCAATCTGCTTCTGCCATTAAGAGTTTAGAATAATGAATCAGAATCTTCCTCCTCAGTCATCAACACTAATCTAGTTTTCCAAATGTAATTCATCAGCTTTTCTTGGTGTTTTTCTTTCATTTTATTGAAGCTGAACTGGGGCATTGATTGACAGGACAGAAACAGATGCCCTCAGGCAGGATGTACACGTTCTTATCACTTCCTACAAGGCCTCTTTCTGCACATTTAGCCATGGTCATAATAATGTGGAGTAGTGCTCTGCCAAAGCAGCCATCTGGAAGAAGGTTAAACAAAAAGGCTCACATATGAACTACAACATAAAAAGCTACGTTGGTCCAGTTCTGCTCAACCTTTGCATCATCTAAACTTTAAACTTTGACAGTTTTGAGCTGCTGCAGGTTCCCAAACGATCCAGATAAATCCTGAGCAGAAAAGGTTTCAACAACAGAACAAAAGAGGAAAAATAAGACTTTGGTCCATTGTTCTAGCAATCAGAGAACTGCTCTAGGGCGACAGATCTGTGTGTGAGCGGCTGAGGTAGATTCATGATAACTCCTGTAAATGTTTTAGTCTAAATATTTCTCATGACAGAATGGTGACATGAAGAAGTTTTAAAAAATGAAGTTAAAGGCTTTAAATGTTGTATTTTTTGTATTTGGTGCCAGTCTTTACTACAGACAGGAAACATATTTCATATGATCATATAGATCATATTTTAAAATCTCATGATAACATCCAAGTTTTTGAACTCAAAAGGCAAATTTGACTTGATGCCCAAAGTGCTTGTAGGTTTATTTTTACTTGATGGAAAATCCCCATTGATGGATTTCAATTTTCAGCTGGTTCAGGGACAAATATGATGTCACACCCTTTATGATGTAAAGCCTCACTTTCAAACCCAGTAAAGGTGAGGACTCTGACGTAGCTGCCATTTGACATCTTCTACACGAGTCATAAGAAAAAGGTCAGTGAGCATCACTCAAGGATAATCAACAGAGTATTTTGCCATGTGAAGACTGATTTAAGTCATTGTACTTGGTAATTTTGCATGGGGCTGACAGTATAATCCCCTAAACTGCACCACCTTGGATTGAAAACATTGTGACTGAGTGAGTATTTATTGGAATGCCTTTTAGGTGAGGTATTCTAGTTGAAGATACCAAAATTAGGTCAAAGTGGTCCCAGCATTGCCTGTGTATTGATGTTTCCCCCCTCGCTGTCACTGAATCAATCAGTCTTATTGAAGCTTGTCTTTCCAATCTTACTCACTGCATAGGAGCTCACTCAGCTAATATTTAAGTCATATTTACAAATCTATTTTTCTTTACAATGTGCTGATAATTTTCAAATGCATCACATGCTTCTTGTTATACCCATCAGTATGTCAGAGGTGACTGGAAGTTATATGTATTCTTTAGGTTCTGTTTTCCAACACGGTATGAAATAGTCAGAATGAAGTGTACTGATGTATTACAGCTTTACCTTTATGCCTGTGTTACATTTATCTCACTAGGCAGTAGTATTCCAGTTTAAAGTGTTGAGATTATTTTTCATATTAGATAGAACACAAAAGAAGACCTAAAGTGCTTTCTTTAGGTCATGCTTAGGGATGGGCACCAAATTTGTACTCGTACTTTTATGGGTCCAGACTGAGTTTGGTCAGTGGTACCGTACACTGATTCATGTAAACAGTACCATGTTTCAGTACCTTAACACATTCTCGGGACTGAGGGACTGTGAGGGAGTGGGAGAGACGGTGATTGGGCATGGAGTACTTGGAGCTGGTTTTGATGTGTGCATTACTGAGAAAAAAAACACAGCATAGTTGTTCATTTGTCAATTTTAGTTAAGGGTTTTTCACGTTGGAGAAATTTGTGGAACAACTGCAATGTTACTGTGCAAACAGCTGAATGTTGTTAAGATATATTTGTTATATTTTTGTTCAAGTTAATATAATAAGAAAAAAAATATACTAAGAAAAAAATGAATATGTTGAAGTGAATTATTCTGAGATTTTATTATTAAACAAATTAACATTTATTCCCACACAAACACACACACAAAAGTACCGAAAATTGGTACCGTTGAGTACTAATACGGATTGCCTTTATGCTAAGCTAAATGCTTCCTTGCCCTCACACAATATTAATCCACTGACAACAATGGTAGCAACCTTCTCTTCTTGACATGTTGCGCTTCAATCTATTAAGTCAACTGGTTCCATGCAAATGCATTAGGTTAGATGATAGCAAAAAATTCAAGATTTACTTAGCTGACCATAAAATTTTTGTGTTCAACTAACCTAATGCATTTACATGGAAGTAGTTTACATAATAGATTCAATTAAATTCAAAGGTTTTTTGTGTGTGTGTTCATACTTGGCTGTATCAATTTATTCAAGCAATGGAATTTGCACTGAGGCGTTTTGTTTTGCTAAGCTAATCTGCAAATTTTGTTAGCCTTGACACAAACCTCTACAGTATGGTTTTTGGTTAATTATAAAGACATCATTGGATATTTCCATTTAGGTGCCAAACAGAAAATTGTTAAAGCGCTAAAAACGTATCTCTAGTATTTCTAAAGTTGAGGTTGTTTTTCTTTGGCATGATCTACTACCCTGAGCTGCTGTATCCCAGTAACCTGAATACTTTGGCCTACAAATCATTCAGACCCTTTGTTAAGGTCATTTAAGGTTCTGCTGTGGTTAATCTGCTTATGTTTTAGACTAATTTAGCAAAATACCATGAAATATGCCGCTAAGATAGCTTAACAAGGTGCTCCAGTGTTGTTTCGATGACTTCAGCATTTTAATCAGGTATGTTTCGTGTCATTATCAGTGATTTCAGAAAAATGTATGTCAGTGGCGGGAATGATGAGTGGGCAGGAGGTTTTGGGAAACTTTTCCTGAAATAAAAGGTGCTTTGTTAAACCATGTGCCTCAACTCCCCTGTGTGTAAAACAAACTGCCCCCCTGTCTTCTGGAGATAAATGACTTTTCAAACCCATGTGTGCATCTGTGTGGTATCCTGTAATCTGTTTGAACAGTTTACACAACTTGTTCTTTACAACTGAGATTGTGCTCTCTCTCTCTTTCCCTCTCTCTCCAGCCTGCCAGACAGTTCTATATTCTGCCGCCGTCTGTGACATATTTCAATGACCTGAACCCAAAAGAAACAAAGACATTGTACAGACAAAGAGGAAGACTAACAAAATGGTACAGTGTTCGTAACAGTGAGGTGAAATCAGGATTGCAACCATGATGTTTGTGCAGGGGAACTTCCTGCCTGGCTCTCCTCCCGTGACACAATCACTCTTCCCTGAAGTTGTGCTATGCTACGCAGTTTGACAAGCAGGTATTTTGTGTAAAAACACGTCAAGCGACCGAGCCTATGGGATGAAAGCGGGACAAAAGCAAAAAAAGAGGAAAGACTAACCATGCTGAGTGATGATCAGCTGGTTTATATAATCCTGGAGCTGGTGATCGCACTACTGGCCGTTGGTGGGAATGTCCTGGTCTGCTGGGCTGTTTTCCTCAACTCCAACCTGCAGAGCATCACCAACTTCTTTGTCGTGTCTCTGGCCGTGGCTGATATCGCTGTGGGGCTGCTTGCAATTCCATTTGCTATCACTATCAGGTATAAAGACTTTTCGTGTGGTATTATTGGAAGATTTCTTAATTTTCTTTAATTCAGAGTACATTAGTGAAAATTCCAGTCTAGGGATGGACATTGATGAAATTTTATTGATCCCAATCAGGGTTAGATTGATAACCGGCCATGAAAAATCATATTGATCCATCTCTTGTACCAATGTCATTATCCATTTTGCTTCTCAACCTGATTCTTTATCAGTTCCTCCTGTGAATTTTATGCAGACATAAAGGGGGCTTTACAGTTTTTTTTGTGTCAACAGCATTTTATTTAGTTTGTCAACAAATATGAAATTGGTCAATGAATCTGGATAGCTCTGGATGTAAATAAATAAAAATAAGTAAAAATGTGATGTTGACAGAAGGACTGGCTGTTTCAACATAATGGATGGATCAACGTATTTCTAATCAATTCTTAACAAGGAACCAGTCATCGATACCCATCCCTACAGCAGGGAATATCCTCAACCAACCCCAAAATCAAAAGATTTGCTCCATGTATGAATGTTTTTCATGACTTGTGATTTATTTTCTCTGCACACTACAACCAGCACGGGCTTCTGTGCCAACTTCTTTGGCTGCTTGTTCATCGCTTGCTTCGTGCTTATCCTCACCCAGAGCTCCATCTTCAGCCTGTTGGCTATTGCTGTGGACCGCTACATAGCTATCAAGAACCCACTCAGGTGAGAGGGAACAAAAGTGACATCAACCTTGCTGAAAAAAAATAGACAAAGACAGTTAAATATAATCTAATGTAGTCCACATTCAGTTCTGTAGCTTTGTTCTCCAAGTAATTTTTTTCCCTGTGTAGTTATGTTGGGTTAGTTTTATTTTCTTTTGCTTAATTGTGAACTATAACTACAATGGTCTGTCTTTACTATATACTCAGACATAATCAAGCAGGATTCAAAAATAGAGAAAAGAGAAGAAAATAGCTTTTTTCCAGTTTTAAGTGCTCCTTTCCTCACGTGTGGCACTCAAGCCAGAGGAGTGTTGGTGAACCATTAAACATTATGAGTGTCCAAAGCGCATATGGAGTGGTGTAGCAAAGACATCAAATTACCGTGAGATCTTATTCAATTACGGCTATCCTGGCCGGTTGTGGGCAGACAGAGATATATGCCTCTACGGGCTTTATTAGGTTAGAGCTCATTTGCTGCTGAAGGGATTAAACATGCTGAAGGTTTTCATCATTCTCATCCATGTTTATCAACCCTGATCAGGTGTAATTTCTCTTAAATAGCATGCTTATTTTGCAGTTTACAGCAAAGAAAAATTGCAACAGTTGTTTTGACACATTGTTGTCTCATATTGTTCACGTGTTACCACAACCAGTGTTTTGTCACAGCTTTATTCTTCACCTTCGTCATGGGTGGATATTTCATAGAGTAAACCACAGCAGGTGACAAATTTGCATGAGCAGTTGCATAACTGTCTCTAGGTCTGTGTATGTGCTTTTCTGTCTCATCCTGTTGCCATAACTCTGGCACAAATTTAAGAGAGCTAATAATTAATCAGAAATTTAAGGTGCTTTTTATAGCCCACTGCCTGCCACCCCGTCCACAAAAGAGTTCACTCACATGAGACAATGGTAGTAGAGGTGGGGTGATGTTACCAACAATCCTGGAGTAATTCATGCTGATTGGCTATTTTTACTCCTGTCACTTGATTTGCTCATTCCTTTGTCTGCATGAGGCAGAGTCAAGATAACTTCCTGAAACTACAGTCTTTAGAAATACTCAGGAGCAATTTAAGGTGGGGGCTCTCTCTTTTATATAGAAGATAATGAAAAGTTCAAAGTGGGAGTTTTCAATAACTTTTGTAAAAGCCAGTTGTGGTAGATGTTTGTGCATTGAAGTACTGATGGGAAGCTGGAAGTATCCTCTGAAATCAAGCCAGAGTCTGAGTTGAGATGCAACAGAAGTACAGTACAGTATGGTGGGTGGTGGGTAAGATACAATTCCGTATTGAACAACATGGTGCGGTGCAGTGTGGTGTGGTTTGTGTTGTGTGATGTTGTACAATATGATAACAATGTTGAAAGGTAAGGTAAAGCAAAATAAATAATGTATGTATGCTCAAATGCACAGTCTCCATGTTTCAAAGATCAAATATTGATTTTGCCTCAGTGGGACACAATCACTCTAAGATTAGATAAAAAAAATAAATCTAGCTCTGACACAATACTTTTCTCTACTGACCCCATCAGGTACAGCAGTCTGGTGACCGGGAAGAGGGCAAAGGGCATCATCGCACTTTGCTGGTTTCTCTCAGTAGGCATTGGGCTGACACCAATGCTGGGCTGGAACAGAGGTGGGTAAACTATTCCTATAAATGTTATAGTGCATAATCAGCGTTTCAAAAACTGCAGTTGGTGAGTAGCAGACGTATACACAAAAAGGAATAATTCACAATCTCTTCAATCCAGTTAAAGCTTATATAGAGGACTGAAGACAATAAAATTTGGTAACAGTAGGACAAGCTACCAATGTCTCATAAGGGTCGGAGGTTGGTGGAGGCTGCTGGTCTAATTGATTCACTCAAGCAAAATTCCCATGCTCCTGAAATGAAAGTATGAACTTAACTGTAAGCTTCATCATCACCAAATGCCAAAATGAACAGGGGAAATACAGCTTCAGTACACAGAAACTTGAAAAAGAGCACATGAACCCTGAAACACTATTGATTAAAAGTGTAACATCATCGCTATCATTGGGTAAATGTTACCTGAAATAAAGTACCCAATAAATAATACTTCTCATCAAAACATATTGAAGTGGAACAATACATGGCGAAGTGAAATACTCTTCCTTTATTTTTTCACATATAAAGTCTTATAAATTGAAATAAGGAAAAAAGGTATCATTTGCAGACCCAAAAGTAAGGCTATAAAATTATTGAAAAATCAGGGAGTCATCAATAAAAAATTCTTGAAAAATAGAAAAGATAAGGTAAGAACTTTTTTCTTTGATCTACCAATTCCTTTGACACAGAAGTCTCGTCCAGTGAAGGTTTTAAGAAAATTTTGAACTTTCCATTAATGATTAACGGTAAGAATATTTCACCCCTTGAACACTAACGTGGGGCAAAAATCACCTAAACACGTTCCTGTTGAAAAAATAAGGGGTGGGAGCAGGGAAGCACGTCTGCCTTTGATGACATCAATGAGCAGCATGAAGCTACTCTGGTATCCATGACACCCAGACAAACACAACACACTGAAAATTATGTAAATATATTTGTGCCGGTGAAGATCAACCAGCGATAGTGTTCTGGTGTTCAGCATGATACTTTGCCAATCTCAGATTCTGTTTTCTCATATTAGGATGAAAGATGAAAATGACAATGGCCTTGTCTGTGTTTCCAGGTTGGAATGCCACCACTGCCACCAAAAGTAACAGCAGCATCAACAAATGTCCTGAGGGCCTGACAGCATGCCTGTTTGAAGAAGTGGTCACCATGGACTACATGATCTATTTCAATTTCTTTGGCTGTGTGCTGGTGCCCCTGATAGTAATGCTGGTTATCTACGCCCATATCTTCATGGCTGCTCGCAGACAGCTCCGCCTGATGGGACTGAAAGTTGCAAGCGTGCCTGCACCTGGAGTAACTTCATCGTCAGGGACAACTCGTTCCACTCTGCAGAAGGAAGTGCATGCTGCCAAATCTTTAGCAATCATTGTTGGTTTGTTTGCCCTGTGTTGGCTTCCTCTGCACATCATCAACTGCTTCAACCACCTGTGTGAGGACTGTAGGCGCTCACATTTATGGGTAATGAACATCGCCATCATCCTCTCCCATGCTAACTCTGTTGTGAACCCACTGATCTATGCTTATCGCATTCGGGAGTTCAGACAGACTTTTCGAAAGATTCTGTATCAGCACATCCTCAGGTGCAGGGACAGAAATGAGTTTGGGGTGGGGAATGGTGATAGCAGGTGTGTGAGGAGCACCAGCATCATGAGGACTTCCTCTGGTATCAGCAAAGAAGGTTCATCAAGTTGCACAGTGGTGAATAGCTACGTGCTGGATCCTAGTCCTGAAGGAACTCCAAAAAAATCTACTCATGAAGCAAACTTTCATTGGACATCAACCAGTTCTTTACCCAATGGACATCAAGAAATGGGTAGCACCCTTTCAGTAATGCAGCCCTGCATTGTGGGATATGCTTCTCAAGGTGGAGTGAACGGTGGAACAACTGAGGTGTTGCAGGTGAAAGACAGCAAGTCTTTCATTTCTTTTGTGAATGTTCATGCTTTCTCTCACAAACAGACTGATAGTAAATGCTCAACAGAGCTAACAGAAGTCTCCTGACAAAGATACATAAATATAACAATTGCTGTATAGCTATGAGCACACTTGGCATTAAAATGGTGCATGAAGCCTCAATAAACCAACATCAGATCTGCCTCAGATATTTTGAAGGCTGATATTTGTTAAACTGCCATCTGTAGACAAAATGCTTTTTAACTATACACTCTTGCAATGCAACACTTTAAACCCTTAAACTCTTGAACTACATTTTTTATAATGCTGTTTCAGGTAACTTTTGAATGCTCATCTGAATTATTGAAACTTGATAGAGAATTTAAGTCTTAGATAAGTGTTTGTTCCCTGTATTCATGAGCAGCCCCTGTCTCTATGTAAAAGATTTGCAGTGGTCCAGCTGCACAAAACCAGTCTTGCTTTAAATTTAAAAAAACCATAAAGGCAATTGTAAACCTTGTCTATCTTTTGTATGACGTGTGAAAGATTCAATTCTCACAGTGCTTGGGTAAATGTTTTGGGTTAATGTTCTGGTGTGCTCGTGCGTGAGATGTGTTTTGGGTTTGTTGCTTAAGGTCCTGACTGAAACCCTATGATACAGTAAATACACACATGTATACTACACACCTAGAGTGCATACACATGACCACAGCTTATTTGGAAAAAGGTGTTTACAGAGTCGCCTGGCTGCCGATGCCGGTCAATGAGCCTAATGCAATGGAAATCAAATGAAAGTTCATTCGTTGATGTCTTTTATTATGCCATTATGCTTTAAAGCCTTTCCAGTGTGGAAAAAGCCTGCATTAAGAAACATTTGTGTACCTCAAAGCAATCCCAGTCAAGTGCCTGGGGCCAAACATATATTTATAGGTTACACTCTTCAAGCTTCATATAAAACTAAACATGCCAGTTGTTTATTACGCAATGTGGTTTGCATGAAGTCATTTCATTTTAATGCCTTTGTTTGTTTATTTTGTTTCTTAGATATTTTAACCAGAACAAGATAAGAGTTACGGAAATTATGCAATTACAGATGATGCAGGTCTGAGTCAAATGAAGACCATGGAAAAACAGAGCCTAAAATAAACAAAACAAAGTAACTAACTAAACAGTGGAGATGCTCACATACCATTATGCATTCCTATATTTAGTCTAAGCATTGTCTCATGGCATGTTGACAGAGGGAAAACAATCTACAGATACATTTCATAAGAGTCCATTGAGCCATAAAGTACCTATGGAAGAAATAACTGGAATGTAAATACTGGACTCATTGTGAGAAGAACAGGCAAATTAACTCCTTTCTTGGAAACGCCAACAGTGTTTGTAATGACTGTTATTACTAAATTTCAAACTACTGCAATGAAAACAGATCAACAAATACGATAAAACAAAGGGCTTGTTGTATTCATCATAGAATGTCTAAGGAGTTCATCGAAACAAAACTCTACATGTAGGCTTAAGTCTTATACACGATGTGATATCGTGAATACAAAAGGCTGATAGACTTGTAGTTGTTTGTATGCACAAACTGAAAACAAAATTAATTTTTTTGGTGCAAATTTTTGATAAATTTTCAAGTTTGTGGTCGTCGACATACATCTGAAAATGATATTCAAAACTTTTTTTTTTAATTTGTGTAGCACCTTTCTTATATTCAAACATGCAGCTCAAAGTGCTATAGAGAACAAACACTATAGAAAACAGTGATACATTAGAACAGTTCTTCAAAACTGTTGGAGGTGAAACTAAAGTCAGTGATATGAAATTTGTATGATGGGATCTCATGAATACAATGTTATCAGTTCAATAAAGACCAATATAAAAGAAATTAAAGGCCCTGTGGTTGACTGGCAACCACCCCCCACCCCCCACCCACCTTAAGACAGCTGGGATAGGCCCCAGCCTGCAGAAAAAGAATAAGTAGATGAAAAATAAGTTATAATGAAATTAATACAAATAAATAAAAAGATTTTAAATAAACTCAAAGAATTTAAATAAAAATTGAATACAATTAATTTGATTCAATGATAAAAATGGAAATAAGATTTTAAAAAATGTCATGAAAGGACTGAATTGCATTCCTCACTCTTCTGTGAAACCACTGAGGATAATTTTCAGCAAGATTTTCTAGAAATGCAACACCTATCAGAAGATCTATTAAGGAAAGGAAGACAACCTACAAGTCCCACAATTCACCACCGCACGTAACCGGAAGCACTTTGTTGAACTGTGGCATTGTGGGTAGGCGGAAAAGGCTCCAAAAGTAGAGCGAAGCGACGAGCGCACGTTGCGAAGCTGCTTAAGAAGAAATAACAAAGAATACGTGTTTTGGAAAAGAACTGAGGTAACCCTTCAAGTTTATTGTTTATGAATTCATCATTATGTTCTCTGCTGGACTGTAGTGTTTGTGTGTGAATATGAAAGAGACCCATTCATTCTGTCGGCCATTATGGCTCCGTCTGTGTTTCATGTATGAAACTTTGTGCCACAGAAATATAAATTAAATGTTGAATATAAGCTCTATACAGTGCACCACTCTCAAAGGTTGTGCATGTGTCAACTGCAAACATAGAAAATATATTGGAGATAATATATCATGTTTCAATACCTTTATTGTGTAAAGATGTGGAAGAATAATGTTAGCTGTTGGTAGCAATTGAGGCTAATGTAGGCCTTCGTGCAGGCCGAGTTTACTGCTCTCACATCTTATTTATAGACTTATTATCGATATGTTTATTCGTGTCCTTTCTACGTCTGATCATCACTCTGCATTATCTCGTTTGATATTGATACAATCATTACTTGGGCGCTATAGATGCATCAGAGCTATGCTAACTGAACTAGCTAATGGATAAACACCAAAGCAGGTACTGACTGAGAGTTGTTAATCAGTTTCACCAACAAAAGAAAGAATGTGCAGTGCAAGTTAGATTATAGGAAATTTCCATCAAAAGTGGACCTCACTTATCACATGAATAAGTATTGAAGGAGGATAGTGGACTGTTAAGCTGTCATGGCTCTGGTTGTGTCACAGTTTTCCTTGAACAGTACAGTGATCAGTGATCCTTGTTTTTCAGAAAAAGCAGTTGAAGATGTCCATCGGCGTCCCCATCAAAGTCCTGCATGAAGCAGAGGGACACATTGTGACCTGTGAGACCAACACTGGAGAGGTTTACAGAGGCAAGCTGATCGAGGCAGAGGACAACATGAACTGCCAGGTTGGTGTCCTTCACCATGTTTTCTCTGCTCTCCTGTTACTGCCACTTTCTTCTGGGATGGATAAAATGAAATAGACTTAGTTTGAGACAATAGTGTTGTGATTTTGAGGCTGCACAGGCTCTAAACAACACCCTCCTTGCCATGTTATTTGGAGGTATGTTTCACTAGGCAGAGTTCAAACATGTTTTCCTCTCATCTTTTCTTCAAATACCTGCCAAAGTACAGATAGTTGAGACTTTTTTAACCAAGTGCAGTGATTTCTCCCTAGCCAGTTGATCTAAGTTTTCTAAGCTTGACTGTGAGGTGACATGTCTTATTCACGACAAAGATTACCAACCCCTTTCTTCAAATGCTGTCCTGAATCTCAGCTTTTCTTGCTGGGTACTTCAATAACCTGAGCTGCTGATTATTCCCTGTTTAGATAGAAAGCATCAAAAGCACAGCCAGGGTCTAAAGCCAATTTGGCAGACAAATTCTTTTGTGTTAAGGTAAGCTGGAATTGGTATGTTAAGCTACTGCTAAAATTACTTCTATTGTTCTGTCCTCAGATGTCTAACATTACAGTGACGTATCGGGATGGCAGAGTGGCACAGTTGGAGCAAGTGTACATCCGTGGCAGCAAAATCCGCTTCCTGATTCTCCCGGACATGTTAAAGAATGCTCCCATGTTGAAGAGTATGAAGAACAAGAACCAGGGTTCGGGTGCAGGAAGGGGCAAGGCTGCTATTCTCAAAGCTCAAGGTGAGTGGTTGCTTTTAAACTGGAATGTCCCTGGTATAAAGACTTTTCGTGAAACTCATCACATTTCCGTTAACAGTTCACATCATAGTTGCTTTAACTTCTCTACTTTAACATTAAATCTCTGGTGCTGTTGAATTCTCAGAGTATTAACTCCAACTTAGGATAGTGACTGGGGTTTATGAAAGAAATTATTCAGTGTGCACCCTGTTACAAAGCTCTTCATATCAGACTTTACAGTTAGGCTGTTATTTGTGTATTTAATGTGAGCAGTGATGAAGTGCAAAGTTAAGAAAGAACAAAACAATACAAATTTACTCCCATTTTACTCAAACACATACCTGTGTCTTTGAAGAAAGCCTGTATTAGAGGTGTAAAATTCTGTATTGAGCATTTCAAAGGTCTGTGTTATCTTTGTCTAAAACTTGTGTTCTTTCCTCTTCAGTGGCTGCGAGAGGTCGGGGTCGTGGTGGCATGGGAAGAGGCAACATCTTCCAGAAGAGGCGATAACTGTTCCAGCTTTGTTAAAAGTTTTGTACAGTCCTTTGTTTTTATTGATCTTGTCATCCTTGAATTGGATTGGATACCTTTGGTATTGTTTGCAATGCTTTGCTTCTCAGTCTTTTTTTGTGATTTCATTTTTTTTTAAATAAACATATTTGACTTTGAGCCCTTTCTTCTGGTTATATCTTGACTTTGAGGTTTTAGACATGTCTGCCAAGTCATCTCATAATGTTGGATTGACCTAGGGTAGAGGTTGCTTGACCCTCCTGTTGTCTTCAAATTCAGTCTTTTCTGACTGCTGAAAGTGTGAGGTGATTTTTTTTTGTTTTATTGCTGTTCCCTCATTTCAGTGAAGATGTTCCAACATTTGTACATACATTAAAAAATAACTTGTGTAATATATGGGAGGTTAGACCTCATGCACATAAAAATATAACTTTTTGTGTCGAAAAAAGCAGACATTTTGAATTCTTTTTCACTGAGGTTGTTAAAAGCTGTACATATGTTGACTTTCATATACAGCTATATGTCAAAATAAGGCCAGAGTATCGTTGAGAAATCATTTGATTTATTTAGTGGCACGGAGATATACCAGATTTGCATGAAACAAACATAATTTAACTAAAACAGTCCTCATTAATTATACATGCAAATAGCATAGCATAGAACCATCCATGTTGTTTTCAAGCAAATTAATGACAGAAAACCTAAGTCCTATCAAAAATAACTTTTGAAATTGGGTCAAATTGACCTGATGATAACAGGAGGGTAAAAAAATTAACCACCTCCTCCAAATTTCTCACCCTTCTTTGATTAAAATGGAATAATTTTGTTATCTCTTATTTCAAGATCCCATTTACATAAAGTCAGTTTGGCAGCTTATAAAATCAAGCTTGAAAACGGCGGATAAATTCAATTGTGGAGGTTTAAATGACAGTATTGGGTTTTGCACTATGACATGGGTGGATATCCATCACTAATGGGGTCCATGATACTTTTCTGAAACCTGTGTCATTAAAATCAAATGAGTAATTCACAGAAATTTGCCCACAGGCTCTTTCAGATCCAGGTTGCAACTCTGTGTGACACCGCAGGGGGGCGCCAGTAATCTACATCACATGTGGCAGAAATCCCCAAGAACCAGTGTTATATTTTTGAGGTCGTGAGTCTAACCCTTTGTCAGAGACAGCGAAAGGTGGCACACTCCTCCGCGGGTGCAGGTGTTTATGGCATACATTGCTGTTACTATTGTGAATTTTCCTCACTGTTCGTCTACCAAACTCTTGCTGTATGAGAAATACGGGACCTGAGTGCTCAGCTGGATTGGTGCATCACAACATCGCTGATCAGTCTGCTAGCTAGCTGTCCATGTACAGTCGCTACTTTCACCGCAGCTGAGGAAGAAGAGGAAGAAGGAACCACACAGAGCTGAACACAGGGCCCACGCAACACCAAAGGTAAGGTTAATTTATTTAAACAAGAAAGTATCAGGTCTTTGTTGTGTGCTGCGGCTTGATATTGCCCATGGCGGACTAACCATGGGTCTTCCTCCTCAGGCGCAGTAGCATCCTTGACTCCTGCCCAACAACATCTGTATGTTTGACAGATGAGGAGCTAACGTTAGCGGAGCCGCTTAAGTTAGCTTAGTGGGACCTCAGACCACTGAATACTCTCCACACACTTGTCACTTTGTGATACCCTTTCTCGTAAGGACATTTTCTTCTTTTTTATGCAATAGGGACCGTTATATGAGTGTAATTTCCGTGGTCAATCACATGCGAAGTAAGCCTTGTCGTTTTTACAGGACTTAGATGTGAAGCTCTGCACGTCGAGTGAGCCGTCTTTTGTACCTGATGTACAGTAAACGGTCTGTTGACTACGATGCCGGTCAAACAATTTCTTTTAAGTATTGTAGTAATTTTAATGTAGTATTTTAGTGTCGTTATTCGCTTGAGAAGTAACCAAAAGTTGCTTTCACGGGCCATATTCCTGTTATTATTTGAGGCGGTGGGTGTTTATGAGAGTACTGTTGAATACAAGAAAAGTGATGCTTATAGGTTTTTAAAACAGAGATAATAATCAGAGGGGAAATGAAATCGCAAACTATTGGATTGGTCAAAAAGCAACCCAAAAGTGGTAATTTGAAGAACATCAACATGACTTTTCACAGGATGTATTAATCCGCCTCATGAAGGTGTTATGTGTTCACTGAACTAAAATAACAGCAGACAGTGTTTGGTATTGATTTTTAACAGGGGCAGATCTACAAATAAACGTGGTGAGCATTTAGGTTTTAAAGGGTGTCAGAAATATAATCTGATTTATTTATATAGATAGAAGTAAATCTACCAATTAAACCATACAAGCTTACCTACTATCATGTTGTGAAACTGGAGAAGAATTGTGCAAGGTATAATGAGCAACTAGTCAGTGTTTTAAGTACAGGTGTATCTATCCATGGTTTTAAGTCCAGACTCAATACTTGTACCTGTTTTGATATCTGCAAATACTGATCAGATACCTGCCCATTTCACATTTGCTATCCTTCAACGTAAGGGTGAAGGTGAGACTGAGAATTATTTTCACAACTTCAGGCTTTTCAAACATTTTAAACCAAAATGAAATAAGATTGTGTCCAAACTGACTTTATCAATATCTAGTACTAACATGGATTTCAAGTGTAAAGCTCAGCAGTGGATAAGTTAAGGGCTAAACTATTGGATATGACAGCACAAGTTGCTGTGAGTGTTGATGGTCAAAAAAGAGTGTAATGTCACTGCTGCAGTTATCTTCCTTCTAGAGCTGCAGGATATTGGGGAAAATTGAAATTGTGATATTTTGTTCCCATGTATTGTGATATATATTGCAGTATTTTAAAGTTTACTGCTTCGCTCTGTTCAGCTGAATTCTCTCTGTCTCTCCCTGATATGATGAGGACAGACTATCACCTAAATGCCTCTATCTCCCTTTTTGTACGAAGACACTGTTTGCATTTGACAATTGCTTGATAATGATCTATAATGATGCACAACGTCTCACAGTTTTTCCACCTGCTGCATTTTGCATTTTTGATACACTTAATCTATTTCAGGATGTGAATCAATGATAAGTAATGTTTAGAGACATTTTCAGAACAAACACAATGCGTTTTGTTAAGACGGTTCTCCTTGGAAAGAGAACGTTATATGTACTGTGGTAAAATATGTAAAATGATACTAATTTAGATCTAATAGGGATGTGATTGGATGCAGACAGGCTCCTTAAACTTAATTGACAGGCTCATTTATATTGGGATATGTACCTTGGGATATGAATATTGCACAGGCAAGTGTTGCGATGACGATACTGAAACAATATATTGTCCAGTCCTACTTCATGATGTTTTAGTCCAAATTCACAGACCTTCACATGGTTGTAGTTAACACAGAAAGCATTGAAAATCTTCATGACCACACTAAGAAACTGTTATGTATTGAAAAGTGCTGTGTTTTGTTTCTCCTGAAGTAGTTGGTAAAGTACATTCTTAACTGTGTGGAAAAGAGGCTACCAATAAAGTCACTCAGGCACATTAGTCAAAACCATGTTGTGGGCAGAGGCAGTTTTGATCACTTTGAGGCACCAAGCAGAGACTAACAGGAGTCCTCTCCTCATTTTGCAGTCACAAAATGTTTTGAGCAGCTCTTTTCAATCAGAAAAGCTGCAGAACAACAGAACAAGCCTTATTACAACTTGTAAATAAATACAGCAAATTAGCCTGGAGACACTGTGAGGCTTTTTGAGGGGCTTGAACCTCTGTTTGTAGATGGAGGTGTTATTGTGTTGCAAGCTATTTGGGCTTATAGATGTAAAGTCAGGTTATACAGATCTTTAAATGCATCTTCCAGTTACCATCTTATGCTTTTGTTCTTCAGTTTGAAATAATAAAAAAGAAGGTGGGAAAATGCCTACTGTGATAATGGAGTCCTGTATTTGTCTGGCTTGGATGATATCGATATTGTTGCTGTAAATTAAACATTTCAGATTCTCAGTAAGATTTTGCTGCGATTGTATTTAGACTCTAGTCAAGTTGGTCAAGAATGCTCATCTCCCCTCGAACTGAAGCTCATCTCTGAGCTTTACAGATCACTGACAGCGTGGACCTGTTGAAGCTGCGGATGCTCTCCAGCTCCAGATGGCTCTGTGTTGTTCATGTATGTCCGTCTACGGGGCGGCGTCTGTGTTGGTATTAATGCTGTACATGGCTCGGACCCCAGCGAGTACTGATAAGCCCCCCCGTCCAGATAATGAAGGTCAGGTCATGTGACTTATTATGATAAGAGGCGAAGAACGGCATCTGGAGCTCAGCAGCAAACTGTTGATGTTTGACCAGGCTTGGATATGACTTAAGCTCTCTTTCTTGGATATCAACACAAAACAACAACTTTGTCAGAGAAGTGTACAGAATTATACTAAAGAAGTAATTTTTTTCTTTTTCTTTCACCTTTAGTTCAAGTTTGTCAGCAAGGGGTGTTTCTGCTAACAGTGTTAGCTCATGAGTTTGTATCATGTCCACACGAGCTTAAGGTGGTTGACAAAATGACACATACAGCAAACCGAGTTCATGTTTTAGTTGTGTGAAATTTCTTCAGAATAGCTTTACCAGCTTCCAGATTCATAGCTGGTGCGTACTGGTCCAAGTGGTCCCCAAAATGGGAATTGGGGTCCCTTTGAGGGATCATGAAACATTGATGGTGGGTATTGAGAAGTCGCTTTTACTCTTTAAATAAAAAGACAATCTCAAACTTTATCCTCTATTGCAATAAAACAGCAGTGGGTGTATTGGCAAAATAAATAATGCAAACTTTGGGTGAAAAACACTGACCAAAAAGTAATATTTTAATGTTAAAATTAATTTTCAAATAATGGTAATACATAATATTTTGAATCCCTCCAGGATGTGTAGTTCATTGCAATGTAAACACCACAGACAATATTGATTTATACCACTTGTATTATGAGTTAATTATTAACCACTTGCAACTATGAGGTGTCTGTGACATCACCCAACAGTGAATAGCAAAAGTAGCTGTTAATATTTCACTCAAAAAAAGACATATTGACATAATTAAATTTACCATGTGAACTGGTTCTATCTAAACTCATTGAGTTAGTTGAAAGCAATAATTTTAAGCTCAACTTGGCTGACCCCCAAAAATTGCTCTCAACTAACCTAATATATTTACATGTAACCAGTTGACATTATACTTGTGTAAAATGTATCATTTTACACAAGTATAATGTTATGATTGATGTTTTACAAAATGTCCCAACTTCAGTGGAATTGGGGTTGTAAAATTCTGCTGAATCACAGATGTACAGCCCTCCAAATTTTTTATTTTATTCCAGTTTTGATGATGATGTCAGCAGCCACATCAATAACCACTGTCTGTGTCAACCTCAGGATCCTTGCACAAGTCTGACTTTACTAAGTCACTGATTGTGTCAGGTGAAAACTTTTCATCATCCTCAACTCTAAGGAAACTGTAGGACCCTCTTTTTGTATAGGGATGGCTGCGATTTGATCTTTCCAGTTTACCTGAGCTCAAAGTAGGTCAGGTGTTTTGAGTTGTCTCTGTTCTCTCTGTGCAGTGTGTTTTACCCAGGGTCATGTCTCTGTATATTTCTGTACTTCACTGAGGCTGAGTCCACCTACCAGATGACTTTGTGTTCCTTTGCTCACAGGATACCTGTGTTTTTGAACTCAGACTGGATTTCAAAAGCTTTTTCTCCCAAACTCATGAAACTAAGATCCTTTGGAGTGAACAGCAAGGGCAACAACCGTGTCCTCTATCAGATTCTACAAATAATCAGGAAAAAAACGAATGTTCTGATGAAGGAAAGACGACAAGGGAGTGAGTCTCCAACATGAAACACAATAACTCAAATTTTCACAGTATGCTCTTCTTTTTCAAGGTTGTGCTTTACACTTTCTATTTGTTAGTTTACATCACTATATATAGGCCAGCAATAGAGATAGAGAGGCCACCTGGTGTGGGTGTTTCTTCCCACACACGATCCTCATTGTGAACATGACTGGAGCTCCCACCGTCTTGTTTTTCTTATTGCCTCTGCTTGTTTTCCTGTCTGTGAGATTCACTCAGCTCCCACTCATGCTCTGACACAATCCTGTCAGAACCATGACAGAAAACAAGAATCTCTCTCTTTTTTCTTGTCGTCTTCTTTCTCTCTGTTCTTCTCCCCTGTTCTGCCCTTTCCATTCCCCTCACAGATAATGAGCAGATAATAAGCTGAGTGGACTTGGGGATGGAAATGGCCCTCTTGAAATTATGCAAAAAGGTTTTCACTAATGTGCTTTGCAGCTAATAATGAACCATGTTATATAAGAATCGTCAGAAAACAGACTGCTTTTACAGACACATCACATCTGTGTATTTAGGGCTGAAGTTTGTGCAGCTAGGCATGTCTGTGTGCATTAATTAGTACTAAACAGAACGTGTGGAAAAGGACACGACACCACAGATGTTTCATATAGAAAAAGCCGATGTCACTGATGTTTCAGAGCTGGCAGTAAGCAACATCTCTCATCATTGATTCCCCACACAGTTTCATTACACCCACAACTTGATTCATGCTGGCTTGTCAAAGACTGAGCTCTTGCTGTGGGCAAAGGTAATTATACATCAGTACATATACCTTTATTATTCTGTGTCACAGAGTCCTAAATAAAAATGCTCTGGATCCTGACTTCATTTTAGAGTTGCAGGATGAGAATAGCAGAAGAAATAAAACACAAAGGGGTTAATGATGCCCAAGTAAGGTCCAATTTTGGCTGTGTAAGTTTGTACCATAGTTGAGTTGCTGGCTATATTTAGTGTTACTCATTCACAGCCTGGTGCTCTGAGACATGTCAGCACCATGTAACCTCATGAATCCAGTTTGTCCTGCCAGTGCTCATCTACCAAGCAGAGCGAACATAGCCTAGCTCTGTGCATTTACTGTCTTATTCTTTTATTGAGTATGTAACCAAAGCCACGTGCGCATAATCTGGGTCTGTATTAAAAAAATAATCTGTGAAACTAATAAACTATAAGTCAACATTGTGAACCTGAGATGTGCTCACTAGCTTTGATTTTGGAGTTCAGTTTTTTTTTCTTTTGCTTTTTGCATTAACTGTGCTTTACGGAGCCCCCTAAGGGTCACAGCAAGTTTTTTTTTTTTTTTTTTTTGGGGGGGGGATTATTGCGTTACCTCGCAAAAAATGTTGCGTTCCCTCGCAATACCTTTTTGTCTTCAGATCCTCCTGATTCATGTTTTCACTTTCACTCACGTGCGCAGAGAATGGATCCAGAAAAGTTAGAAAGACAGAGATTCAATATGATAATATATAATGATCAATAACTCATTATTGGAGCATTTCAGAAACAAAACCGTCACGTCTCTGCAGTCACAGCAATGTTGACTGCGAGCTACAGTCGTAATTTTCTTAAAACGAGTCATTGCTTTGTGCTGAGAAACCTGCACTGGCTGCAACCATAGACTGTATATTCAGTCTATGGTTGCAACACAAAGCCAGCTGGTGCTGGGACGTTCAAATTGCAACATGGAAACAAACACGAAAAAGTATTGTGAGGGAACGCAAAAACTTTTGCGATGGAGCGCAATAGTGCCCCCCCCCAAAAAAAAAACTCGCCGTGACTCTTTGGGGGCTCTGTAGTGCTTGATGTCTCAGCTAGATTCAAAATAATTAAAAATCTCAGAAATGCTGTTGATTGCCAGCTCTGTTTTCCTGCTCTTTGCTTCTTCGTCAGTTTTTCCATCAAAACCCCCACATCCAGGATTCAAATAGTGGAAAGCCAAAACATCTTGAATATTAATAGAATTCAGGCCTTTGGATATATCTATTGCCCTGGTTACAGTGCACCAGTAATGACATCCCCCACAGAGGGATCCACCCCAAATCTCAGATCTCTATCACACTTTGCTGGAGGGACGCAGCTTGATTTAGATATGTTTAGAGATCCTTGAAATGTGCTTGGATATGTGAGGCTCCATAAAAGATGCAGAGCTTTCTGACCAGAGTGAGAGGGAGAGAGTTCTGTTGAGAAGAGATGTGTTCATGTTTTTGTTTTTCTCTTGCCCTTGTCACTTAGGTACTGGTTCTCCCAGAGGTTCTCATCCGATGGATCAGAGGTTGTCAGTCTTTGTGAAGAGGCACAATGTTTCCTTGTCACGTCAGCCCCTGGCCCTCTGCTGAGCCGCCAGCTTCCTGCGGCAGTCATGCACCTTCAGCGCAGCCCTCACAACCCTTACCGGATCTGCTCTGCAGTTGTCCCGCTGCACCTTTAAACACTCACTCTGAGACGCCCTCTCCAGACCCCATGGAGTCCCTCATCGTTGTTACCGAGTACGAACCCAGCAGAGCCAGGGAAGAGGAGGAGGTAAGATGAAACATATATGGGTTACACTTTGGCTTTTCTTTTACACCTGAAATTGAATTCCTAGATAATCCGACCACAAGAGGATGGCTCTGAGAACACCGTTAGTTGGATTAAAATGGGTTTTTCACCAGCATATGTGTGAGCCTTTGAGAATCAGTGCATATATACGAATAAGCACATGTATCATTCTCATTATAAAAAGCATTCATTGATTAAAAAGTGTTTTGTGCTAGCAGGAGGCCTCATGCAAGGTCTACAGTTGTACCGTTTCTCACACAGACAAAACAATCTGTAATGTGCTCTTGTCTCCTCTCCTATGATGCATCAATATCCTCTTGCACTGCATTATTATAATCTATAACACGCTGTGTGTGGATCGAGTCTCTCACTCTTGTTCCTGTACAGGGTCACTTTTCCAGTATTGGAAAATTAAAAGCACTGTCTGTCAATAGATCGATACTAGATGATTTGTACTCAATGAAAA
Source organism: Thalassoma bifasciatum (assembly GCA_008086565.1). Classification (NCBI taxonomy): domain Eukaryota; kingdom Metazoa; phylum Chordata; class Actinopteri; order Labriformes; family Labridae; genus Thalassoma; species Thalassoma bifasciatum. The sequence goes on from RPOG01000020.1 coordinate 1,363,985, forward strand.
TGTGTACACACTGTCCTAATGCAACATCACCCAACGTGTTAGGAATGAAGAGCAAAACAAACCATAAAGAACAAATAAGACTTGGCAGAGAATTTCGAAATAAGACAAGTGGTCTGTCTTTCAGTATTAAACTGTGGTCTCTTTATGGGACCCAGGAGAATGTAGGAGAATTTAGGCATTTACAACCCTGACTGAACACTAATGTGGTCTGATGTCATCGCAACCCCAATCTTAGACTATCAGTACTGTTAATTTGGCTTAGGGTGAGCCAGGATGCATAAAGAAGTAGATACTTAATACATACTACTCTACATTATATGTTCAACCACTTTTGGAATCATAAAACCTTTTCTTTTGGACATGTGATTTGAACATCATACAGGGATTTGAGATAAGATCCTCATTTTACTTTGTCTGAACAGAAAGATTAACACTAATTCTAAAGACTCTTTCCATCAGATACAAAAAAGGCACAGAATGGAAGATTAAAACAACATTTAAAATCTTGTTGGAGTGAATTTTTACTGAGGTGTTTTCATATTTTTTAAACATTTACGTCTCAGGTTGAGGACATGGACAGTTCTGAGACTCCAGAACCAGCCTCCTCAGTGTCAGCCCCTTTCAGGGCTCCTTCCTGCGACCTGCTGTCTCACACTGTCGGCAGATCCGAGGCTCTTTTACCCGAAAGGGGGAGGTTAAACCTGTCTGACAGGAAACTGTCCCTTCAGGAGCGCTCACACACAGCGCCCTGCAGCTCACCAGGACTTAATGGGCGCTACATCTACCCGTCATTACCCTACTCCCCCATCACATCTCCTCACTCCTCTCCACGTTTGTCCCGGCGGCCGACTGTTGAGTCCCACAGTGTTTCCATCACGGACCTTCAGGTATGGACTTTTAACTAACACAGATGCAGTGATGATGCAGAAAGCATAATCCTGATCAGTGAAGTTGATGCTGTCTGAAAAGTTCCCAGTCTAGGAAAGTTCATGTTTAGAGTTTAAGAACCAGTACATCATTGAGTAAGTTGGTTTAGTTTGTTTATAAAGGATCAAGAAATACCAAAGTAAGCCAAAAATGAAGTGGCTGATTTTAAAAGAAGTATGATGAGACTTAAGCAGAACTACGTGTGTATTTGTCCTTAAAGCAGATGCTCATGGGTACAGACAGCTTTGTGGAAGTCAAAGGTAAGTCTTCATTTATGGTAGATGTAGACAGTAGCTGTGCTCTCTTCTACAAATAGATGCAGAAACCTGTAGAAAAGTTACTAGTGTCTCTCTTTATGGCCACTGGCTGTAGAGGTGCTATTTATAATGTCTAGTTTCTGTCACAACCATAGACTGTAGAGAACATAGTCTTTGCTACGTCACCCGACCCGATCTGCGGTGGAGGCCATATTAGATACGGCGTGGGCTTTGAGCAACCTTTCTAACAGCTATAAGGCGCCTGTCAGTCATGTGAGCTGAGCTGAGCCTCTGATTGGACAGGCTTGTTCTCCTAATATCTGCTAAACCACTGGATTAGAAAAAAAAGTTCACCCCTGTTACAGTGCTGCGTATGGAGCAAAATTCAAGCAAAATTCACAATTTAGACCCAAGCGTTTTTTAGACCAGGCTGTAAATAGGCTTTTTAATGAGGTAAAATTCTGTTTTTAAGTGTCCTGTGTATGTGATTTCTGGTCTTTAGCACTTCCACATGGGCTTCATCTTTCTAAACCAGAAAATGCCCCTCCCCACACTTATGTTTAGTCATGGGGAAATAATTGAATAAGTATTTTCTTCTTAATATTTTCACAGAAATAAGCAGTAGTGTATTTGTAAGGGTGAGTGCAAGTCAAGGATGCTAAAGACACAGCTTTTCATACAGAAAAAAGTTAAGATGAGTGATAGATTTGGTTTGTAGAAAAAGTCTGGATGAGATGATTTTCTGTGAATAAACTCTAGCTCAACATGCAGAGCAGGACAGCAGAGAGAAATGGCATAGGTTATTCTCCACAAGGTTCCCCAGATTAGTACAAACCAAAAGTCCTTGACAGGAGCCTAAAGCTACAAAACTGAACTGCTGAACTGTTTAGGCAAGGGGACACATACTTGCTCTCAAATTGTAGTCACATGTGAGGAAGACCAGATTGAGTTAGCTAAAAAATGAAGATAAAATGACTGTTATCACATTAAATTTGACCCTATTTACCCCTAATAAGTAATTTGCATATATTTGTAGAATCCGAATGGATGTCTCCAGGAATTGCAAATACGACTGGAACAGTGGTTGTAGAGTCAAACTGATAAGCCAATGAGTAGAGAATGTGCCTTGAGCTCAGAAGCACCAGGGTCCTTTGGGAACACTGTTAGTCCAATTTTGGAATAAAATTGAAAAGATAAAAAGATAATTGAAAGGATATATCATGAAGATAATATTGCAGACCTTCTAGGAAAAGGATGATTTCAGAGAGATGTGATATTACTAGGTTGTCTAACTAAGACATGCGCAGTGATTTTATTTGAAAAGAAACCATTCTCTCTTCTCTCTCCTCCCTCTCTTCTGTCTTAAAGGACTGTGTTCAACTCAACCAGTACAAGCTGAAAGATGAGATTGGAAAGGTACCATCAGAGACAACTCACTGATTGCTCCCTTTCACTGACTCTTCCATTTTCCTTCTCCCTTCCGCCTACTGCATGTCTGTCAAGTAGCGCACATCATCAAGGACACACAGTAACAGCCTCTGATATCCTCTCTCCCGGCTGTCCTCATTTCCCGAAACTCTGAGTAAACCAGCAGGCCATGGGAGAGTTGGAAGATGGATGAGAGGCTGGTATAAATAGCGCTCTCTAAGGGTTGTGCGAGACTTTGTGTGTGCGTGTGTGTGTGTGTGTGTGTGTGTGTGTGTGTGTGTGTGTGTGTGTGTGTGTGTGTGTGTATCTATGTGTTTTAAAAAATGTGGTGCATGTTTGTAAATTTCTGCGCGTTGGTAGCAATGTTGATTGTGTTGTTTTTTGCTCAGCTGGGATAATTAGAGCCTTTCAGAATTGTTGGAGAAGCTTCTGTTCTAAGATCATATCCGAGACCCCGGGATGAACACCTAGCTGCCTGTCCAATCTGCTCCCCCAGCAGGAACCAACCCTGTTCTCCCTCCACCCCCTTATCTCTACCCCCATTTTCCCTCTCTCTCTCTCTTCCTCTCTGTCTGTTTTAGACATATAATAATGCACACAGGCTACTAATTGGGCTGAGTTTTTTTTTTTCCATAAATTTCCTGCGTGTGGGCAGGAGAGCTTGATAGCACAAACCAGATCCAGTTTCCTTAATTAGCTTGAAATCAAAAATGAAAGGGAGAGAGAGGGAGATGATTTGAATTTCTCTGTTCTCACTTCGAAGCAGCTGGTACTCTGTTGGCATACACTGTCAGCCCACACACTTCCTTTGTGTGTATGTGTGTGTGTCTATGTTTATGTTTGTCTCTTTTTGGTTCATACACTTTTTTTACATGAAGAATTGACAGCTGCTCAGTCTTTCTTATCTCTGTTCTCTTTTCCTGCTCAGGGCTCCTATGGTGTTGTTAAGCTGGCTTACAATGAGGATGACAACACATACTATGTGAGTTCATCATGCACAGAAAAATGTACACGTTGAATCTTACTTTAAACACTGTCTCATTCCTCTCACACTTATAGATGTGCTTCCCTCCTGAGTGGCATGTTGTTACATGTACTGGTGTGACACTCAGAGAAACTGTCGCGAATCAATTGTGCCTCACTGAGTTCAGTAATAGCACACCAGCTTGAGCTTTTCTGTTTGCTGTTTGTGATTAACGCTTCAATACTCATTAAGCTGCCTGATATTTACAGACAATGACAGAGTGATTATTTTAATATTCCTCCCAAATGACAAAGCCCAAATGCCTCATTCACTGATGTATCATTGTCACAAAACAGAGGGATATTAGTGCTGTCGTATTATCCCCAAAAATGTTGCTGTCAAACGTCAAGCATTTTGTTATTGTCAGCTGTGGTTACTGTTTATGAAATTGCCTGGGAGAGCTCAGTTTTGTTTTTTTTTTTACTCCTACTGGATATCTTCATGGCATGATTGAAGGTTGTGCTGGTATTAAAAGCTCACTTTAACATGGAGTTCTGTTTCTTGCTGTGGAGAAACCCAAACAAAACAGGATGTGTGACCCCACCAACCTCCCCACCCTTAATCAGCAACTCTAAGTAAAGCTAGAGTGAAATCTGGAGATGATTAAAAAGCACATGCAAAAAATGAAATATTATTCCTTTAATACATTGAATTTTATTGACAAAACGAGCACAAACTACCAGAGATTTAAAATATAGATATCCAATACAACTAACTCAATCACTATCTAAAAACAGGCTTGAACAACTTACAGAGATCCATAGCAAACACCGCTCATCATCATCATGTCACAGAGAAGCACCATTTTTGATCAAACTGGCTAATCAAAGGCCACACCTGCACCAGATTTACTCACACACATCCACAGACACACTCACATGAATCACAAACAATCCACAGGAAAGTGTACAGAGCTGGCCAGGCACAATTCACTCACTATGTTCTGCACCTCATCTGTTCCACAAAACATCTTGACAAAACATTTGTTGTGCATTTTAGCTTTATAAATAAAGATTGTTTGATAGACAGAAAGACAGACGGACAAAACATATGACCCTGATTCATATAGATGGTACCATAATCATTTCGGGGAATTTCACCCCCATGCGCAGATGCAGCTTAACTTCAGACGAGTAAATGTAATCGTCCAATCTGGCAGTGGAATACAAGTTTTTGGATTTAGGGCTGTCACAATATCAGATGTTCATCACCCTTTCATAATGACCAAAAGAAAGCATAATAAAAATGTTTTTGCGATTTCTGTTCTGAACAATGCTTTGTTTTTAACTCTGGCCCCTCTACAATTCTATCATTATCATGTCCTGTGTTGTGAAGTTAGAAACTCAATCACTGATGGTGTCATCATGATTTGCACTTATGCAGTGTCTGCTTTCTTGTCTTATCCACAGAGACAGCTAAACTGAATCTCTGACACTTGAAATTTTTAGATATTGGCTAATAAACAGTTAAATAATAATAATAAAAAGTTAAATCCTTTTCCGTTGACTACTTAGTAAGACCGTCTGTGTGTTTTTAGCACAGTATCAGGGTTGTAGGAAAAGATAGTTATCAAGACAGCCCCACTGGGATTCTATTTCAAAACATATATACAGTCGCTGCTATGAAATCAATCTCTACCTGCTGCACTGCCAGATATGCCTCACTTTTTTGTGCTTTTCTCCTCTTAAATGTCTGCCTCTTCTGTTCATCCGTCTCTGGATTTCTGGATCTCACTCTTCCTCTTATCCTCCCCCACTGTCCAAATCCATCCCCTGTTCTCTCCTGTAGGCGATGAAGGTGCTGTCCAAGAAGAGGCTGATGAGGCAGGCAGGTTTCCCACGTAAGTCTGGAGCCAGCGGCAGATGGCAAACACAGCAGAGTGCACAGACTCTAATAATGCTCCGCTGGTGCATGAACACTGTTTAAAAACACCAGTTTTTGTTCAATGCTTTCATCACTTGTGTGACCCATTTCTACTGCTGTTGTCTTCCTGTTTCTCAGGGAGACCTCCCCCTCGCGGAGCCAAAGCAGCACCTGAGGGTCCCCCTCAGCCTAAAGGACCATTAGAGCGGGTCTATCAGGAGATCGCTATTCTGAAAAAGCTAGATCATCCCAATGTGGTAAAACTAGTAGAGGTAAGTTTGGTTTGGTTAATGTTTTTATGCTGCTCAGTAACATCTGGCAAAAGCTCTCCCGATGAAAATTAGCCTTTTGACTCAGGTGCATTTATATTTGTCTCAATATTATAAAAATGAAACAGGAGGCACGTTTGAGAGAAACAATCAAAGACCTTCTTCCTCAATTTTTTTCAAGATGTGTGCAAACGCATGTCCCTCACAGCATATACTCTTTCTTGTCAGCTGAGAGTTGAAGGCTGGAGTTAGGGGGCAGGTACTTGAGGAGGATCTAACACCAAAGTATGTGTAATTCTTACCACATAGCGGCAGATGAAGCCACAAAGAGTTACGCTGTGATGAAAACAGAGAACTGACACCGTTTCTGTTCTCTTTTTAAAAATACTTTTTCTTTTTCACATGGTACACATTTCATAATACCTCTCCCCCATGGTGGATTTACCTAAGTACATCCTACTACACTCTGAATTTGGCTCACCCGAACTTCATCTGGAAATTTTATTTTAGGAAGCAAATCAAGGAAAGTTGTCAACATACATTTCCAAATTGCAGCTCAGTGATGAAGTTTGTGGAATATATTGGGGACTTTGTGTGTTTGAACACATGTAAAGGACAGGTTTTAGCTGGAAGTCGAATGAAAATACTGTGTCAATATGGCAAGGATGTTATGATCTACTGAGTTTAGGATTCACAAAAAATGTTTGCCAAGTCTTCCTACCAAAATGAAGCAACAAAATTACTGCCAACTCCACATGAAGTCCTTTCATCACCAATATTTCAAACAGTGTTGGTCGTTCTCCTTCCTTTCAATTGAGAAGCAAAACAGTTATTTCTGCTTCTTACAGAAAGTGATCAGTGATGTGTGAGACTCATTTCTGTCTTTGTTCTCAGGTGTTGGATGACCCCAGTGAAGACCACTTGTACATGGGTATGTTATGGCCCCAAATTCCTTTACATACATGCACATAAAACACAAAATGCAGTGACATATAAAGAGGATGAAATTAGAGCAGGAATTATTTGTTGGATGCTTTCAACACCAACGTTTTATCTTTTCTTTTGTCACAGTGTTTGAGCTGGTGAAGCAAGGGTAAGCTGAGCCTCTTTCAGAGTTATGGTCGTGATATGGTGCCAAGTGCATCTCCTGATGTATGATTGCTGATTGAGTGTGTTTGTTTGTCTGTTTGCATGTTGCCATATTCAGGGCAGTGATGGAGGTACCCACAGATAAACCTTTCAGCGAGGACCAGTCACGCTTTTACTTCCAAGATCTGCTCAGGGGAATCGAGTACTGTGAGTCTTTCTTATGACCTTTTGATTTTATATGCATTTGGATTTAATTATTTAAAACTAATTCAGTGTGAAAAGAGGCTGCAGTTCAATGTGACTTCTTGTTCGATTGACTTTATCTTGCAGTTTATGAGTCCAAGATGTGGAAACACCTTTGAGTGTTTTTGCTGCACTTACTATCAGAGATCACACTTTTTGCAACTAATAATCTGAAAAACACCACATTTCTTCACCATGTACTTTCTTAAAATTAAACTTTCTTTGCTGAATAAAAAAAAAATCCTTAAAAGCTCTACCAGCCTGAACTGGAATCATACAATGTTCAATTATTAATGCTTGAAATATACTTCTGTAGATGTGATATCAACTGTAATTTATCTTGTATAAATTCAGAATTCTTCAACAGAAGTTCTCTCTGCCTTAGCTGCTTTTTATTCACTCATCAACGAGACCAAATTTCACATAACCTCAGAGGCTCTTAATGCATTTCATTGCACGAGGAAAGATTTTGTACTGAGTGTTGTCTAGGAGACTAGACTGGGGAAAGAGACAGAGTGCTCCGCACCAAGGACACTGCAACAGTCTGAACCTTCATTTGTTCTTTCTGAGAAATCGTTACTGAAGACATAATGCAGGTAGAATAATAATAAAAACCATTTTAAGCATGTTTTTTTAGTTCTTCTAAGGCAGAAACTGAGCTGTGATCCTTCCCCGTTATGGCTGTAATTACTGAATCAAACTTCTTCATTAATGCCAGAAATTCCTGCAGATGAAGTCCAGGCATCCAAATATTATTATACCAATTAAGTTTTGGTTCAAAGTTAGAAATAAAAAATATACTGTTAAAAATTGTGGCGTTATTTCTCTTTTGTCTCTAACAAACAGTACATTACCAGAGGATCATTCACAGAGACGTCAAACCTTCTAACCTGCTGGTGGGGGAAGATGGACACATTAAGATCGCAGACTTTGGAGTCAGTAATCAGTTTGAGGGAGCAGATGCCCTTCTGACCAGCACAGTCGGTACACCTGCTTTCCTGGCCCCTGAAGCACTCTCTGAAACCAGAAAGAACTTTTCTGGAAAGGTAAAAAAACAGTCAGTGAGCTAACACCCTCAGGTGGTGATGTTTAGAGATGCATGAATTTTGGCTTTTGGGTTCAAAATGAAATTGTCCTTCCAGAAATGACTTCAAGGTAGATATATTTAACTTGAGCTGTGTTTTTTATTAAGGCTATAGATGTCTGGGCCATGGGTGTGACTCTTCACTGCTTTGTCTTTGGAGTGGTAAGTGAGAGATTACGTAAATGCTGGCACTCACTGTTTTAGGTGTTTTAGAATTAAATGATGGCAGCTCTTCTTTTGAAGTAAACTCAATGTCTTTGACTTACAGTGTCCATTTATGGACGAACGCATCCTCAGTCTCCATCAGAAAATCAAGACACAACCTGTGGAGTTACCTGAACAGTCAGTTCTCCTTCTACAGTCACATTTTGTCATCTCTGCCCAATCACTGTTCGGCAATCATTAAACAACTGCAGGCTCATATCCTACATTATGTTTGTTTCTCTAGCCACTTATTTCTTTGTTTGTAGGTTTACTTGTTCTTTTTTAAAATCTACGCATGTTATTCTCCTGTCTTAACAGGGCAGACCTCTCAGATGATCTCAAAGATTTATTGTTGAAAATGCTGGACAAGAATCCAGAGACCAGAATATCAATCCCACAGATAAAGGTAAACAGACACGAGTTCCCATTATTATTTGATCAAGTACAAGTACAAAGCAAAGTTCACTAAAATACTTGAAAATAGGAAGAATCTGCAAGTCCTTGGCTGAGTTTTTCCCACAGCCTTGGATAAGAGATATGCCCATTGCTTTCTATTTAATGACAATGGATAAGAGTTTTATCATTGTATCTGTTTATTCCAATTTGCCACTGACGCTGTACCATGTGGTTTGGCTTCCATTGCCATCTAGTGGTTTTAATTTACACTGCAACAAAGATAGTGTGTCTTTTAAAATGGCCTGTACAGCAGGTGAAGTGTGGATCCTGAAGCATGTGCATTGGCAGTGAGTACATGAGAATATGTTGCTCTGTTAATTATTTGACAGTCCTTTAGAAATAAAGACTTTCATTTAGTGTTTTCTTCAATTAAATTCTTTGTATGACATAAGGGAATGTCCCTCAGAACTGTTTGTTTTCTTGCAGTATTTACTTTGATATTCTTTGGAATTCAAACTTGCATAAAGTTTTTGTGTGAAGTGAAATTCCTGAAGCATAATGTATACAAAATACGCTTAAAAAACCATCTTCCTCTCCTCCTGTTTGTTTCCAGGTGCACCCGTGGGTGACGAGGCACGGTGCTGAGCCTCTCCCTCCGGAGGATGACAACTGCTGCATGCTGATTGAAGTGACCGAGGAGGAGGTGGAAAATTCTGTCAAACATATCCCCAGCCTGGCTACAGTGGTGAGCTTCTGTTGTTTGTAACATCACAGTCGGGCTTGTGTCTAATTTGTTTAAGCCTCTGGTAACAATCAGTCAAACTGATGGACCAAGTTCATTTAACGTTCAGATTCCACCAGAGGGGCACCATGCTGTCACATACAGACACATGAGCATGTAAATGTTTTGTGATGCACAAATTGATTGCAAATTTCAAAGTAAATTTGTTGAAGTTGAAATACTTTTCCTGTCACATCGCACCATCCTACAAACACTATAAAACTACCACCTACTCAATGAAACCCACTGAACTTTGTGCCAGACCAGATGTATGACTCATTCAGTTCTTTCAGGAAAGTTTTCCAGTAGTTCTATTGGTGAGTGCCAGATATTAAAAAGAAAAAAAATCAAAGTTTGGGGGTTTTTGTTCTGTCTCGTTTGTGTTGACTCATCTAGCAAGTAACTGGCAACAGTAAACTCTGGGAAGAGCAGACCTGGTACTCATGAATGCTCATCATCTACTTCTTTTTTTTCTAGATCTTGGTGAGAACTATGCTGAGGAAGCGCTCCTTTGGGAACCCCTTTGACTGGGCACGTAAAGAGGACCGCAGCAGTTTAAGCACGTCAGGGCAAACACTCACGTAAGGATTTTATATTAAACATATCACTGATTCTAATCTATGCCCAAGCATGAGGAGTCAGTTTCTTACCAAGTGCTGATGGGTCCTCCCATTCAGAGGGTGTTAGCATGGCTCTCCAATGTTGTTTAAATGTTTCGTCAAGAAGTCTGTTATTTTTCTTCTTTCCTTCTCCTGCCCTGCAGGAAAGGCAGTGCAGGCAAAGTGAGATACTGCTACATTCATTGTAGCCAAAGAAGGTAAAACACCAGTCGTGTTGTAGAAGTGGTAGAGAGTTAATTTAAGAACCCCAGCATGATGTAAACAGTACTATTTCTTTCTGTGGCTGCAATTTTTAAGTACTTCTGTGCCTTAAGTTACTAAAACAGTCTGTGTTGGTTAAAGTTTATTAAGCATCTTTGTGACCTGTGCACTGGAGTGCATCATGAAGGATTTTCAGCCATGTATAGTGCAGTGAAGAAACCCACATTTTATCAATACAGATTCTGCAGATAATTTCACTTGCATGAGCCTCTTTGTATGAACAAAGCCATGACAAGTGACAAGATCTGTGTTTATGTACTGATGCAGAATAAAAACAGAGGTTTGGTGTCATGGTGATGGTCAAAATGTCACTAGAAACCTTAAAATTAAGTGAAATCCAGATTCAGCTAACAATTACCAAGGACAGTCTGTTTGGTTTATTAGTTTTATGTTTTAAAAACCGAGGTTGGCAGCTTTAAAGAAATAAGCAAGAATACATTTACTTATAGGTTGAATTTTTAAATTGAACAACTAAAATGAAAATGAGCTTCCTCACAGTTGGTGTAAGATGAATCTACAAGTCAGCACTACACATTTTAGTCATTGTAAATAATGAGCTACTTGTGTGAATAGCTGGGTAGCCTAGCTTATTAAGAGCTGAGTGAGTAAGAAAATTTTATACCATTGAGTGGTTTGCCCTCCAGATCTTTCTAATGGTAGACAACCTGCTTTATTTTAGCCACAGCTGCCAATCATTTTATTTTGGGTACTTATGAAACAGACATACTTCATGTCCTTAGTAACCCCACAGATTACAATACCTGCACTTGCTTTGCTTCCTCTTCATGCAGCCTCATTAAAAATCTATCTTGAAATTGAAAAATTACAAATTAAAGTCACCCTACAATCTCTGACACTTTGGACCATCATCATGGATTTTAGACTTTATCAAAAGATGGACTGTGTGACTACTCCTCAAAAGTGAAGCCAAAACATTGCAAGCTCCCCTTATTTGACTGGGTGCAGAATGAGTCGTGAAGTTGGACTTCTCCACGGTAAAATATGTGACATGATTAGTTGGTTTACATCATGCTGATCTTATCTAAATGTTTATTTTCTGAGAGCTGTTGGATTACTTATTCATATGATGTTACAAAAAGCAGTCTCACACCATGACTGACAACTATGGTGACAAATGTGAACACTGCAGCACTGTGTGTAAAAAATATTATCACAAATTACTGAACTTGACATAACCCACCATAATTGTGCCCGAAATAAGACAATTAGAACATAATAATAAAACAAGAAGCTGTCACATTGTAGACCATGCAGACATGAGAGACTTAAGCCCTTTTATTGTTGTATCATTTTAGTGTTTTTTAGACGCCTGACTCAACTTGGACACACACCAATGACATAGAATCATCAGGACTTCACAGATAAATAGGTGAACTCAGGAATGTTATGTGTATTGATGTAGATTACTTAAAGTATATTAAATTTTTTTGGACCAGACTTAAAATTATTGTTCAATTATGTTGATATTAAAACCCCCAAAAGTTAAGATAAATCCTACAAAATAACAATGAATATATGACTTTAAGTGAAATAACTCCATACCTAAGATGACGGAAATAGTTCCTTAACTAAACTTCATGGTGAAACATGTTTTGTGCACTTCCAAAAGGTCCCACATGGTCAGTCCAGGTTCAGACAGTCAATAGTTTTTAATCAGATTTAACTCAGATTGTTCTCTGGTGACTCAAACTCAGATAATAAGGACTTGAGACTCATCTCAGACTTGACGTTTGGTGACTCAATCATAGCATTACCTGATACAGAGACTGACTTCCAAGCATGTCTGGAGAAGGAGGACGCATCTATCTTAATATAAAGTCAGTGACGTTGAACCCATGACATCTACTTGTCTTAAGAGGTTTTGACTCATTTATTTGCATGAAGCCTGTTAAAATGCAGATATTCCGCTTTGTCTTTCCTCTTGAAAAACAGCTGACCTCCCCTCCCTTTAGTTTCTCTTTGTTCGTACTTTTTGGTTTCCGTTTGTCTAATGATTAAGTGGTTGGTGTAATTCTTAAACCTGGCTTTAACATTGGTTTATTCATTTGTCTGAAGAGGGTTATAAGACAGACACCAGACCTACAGCAGCGCCACAACTAAGGCTGTGTTTGTTTTGTGCTGCACAGGAAACAAGAGAGCAGTGACGGCATGAAGAGTATGGACCTGCCCTTTGTGGGAGAGGATGAGTCTCTGTCCTGATACCCAGGGTTTATTTTGCACACTGGTATCTGCCTGCCTGCAGCCACACAGCACGACACCCCTTTACTCACAGTTTGATACTGCCATTGACACCTGTGTTCACTTCCTGTAAGGTGGGCAGGTGAAGAAAAAAAAGGGAGGAATAAGGATGTAAGGCACTTTCTAAAGCTTTTTATTCAGTCCTCTCCACTTCAGAGGCTCAGTGTGAAGATGTGGGACTTTAAGCTGAGACACAGGAGACTGAAGGAGAGGATAACTCCTGAACTCTGAACTTGTCTTCAGCCTTTGTTACCCCACCTTCTCCCTCCTCTTATCCTGCATGCATTTATAGTCCCAGCATGCTTTGTCTCAGGCTTCAGCTGTACAGTTTGGTGTTTTATTGTAGTCTCTCCACATGTATTTTTCCTCGTCTCTACTTGACAATTCCTTCAGGTGCACAGGGCATGGAAACAGGCGATGGTCAAAGAGGAAAGATGGTTCATCTCAAAGCTTCTCTTCTAAAGGGCACGTTTTCTTGACACTGATTGTCTGGCTCACTTGGCTTTAGAGTGACAGGGCCCAGTTTTGTAAAATATTTTCAAGAGAAGAAAATGTACAGTTTTCCTGAAACTTAACAAAGGGGTGTGAAAATAATGTTTACTTCATTGAATGCACGTGTTTACTTTCCCAATGCAAACTCAATACAAGCTACATATTACGCATTTGCACACTCATAGACAAACTTCTTATACACAATCTGGTTGGTTCTTATTAAGGCTCTTGTTTACTAGAATCAATCAAAGCTTTAAAAAACAGTTGATGTGCTTCTTAACAATCAAATTTATCATCACTCAGTTCAAAACGGAAAAGAAAAACGCGACTGCACCACATTGTTTTTCAAAAGAGTTTTAAATTCATAGTGTATCATGAAGGGAATAGAGAACCAGATTCACAAGAGGGAAAAAAAAACGAATGTTCATGTCAAAAATATTGTGTTGCCACCCTCTTTAGACAAACACGCTCATGTAGTGATTTAACGTTACACGTTTGAACTTTGTTGTGTATTTGTTTCACTTCAGAAGTGGATGTTTGTTTGTTGACTGAAAAACAGAGGGTGACTGAACCTCAAGTTAAGATTGTGAATGTTTCTACTTGTTTTATTTGCTCTGTTTTGTATTGTCAGGATTACAGAAGATGTTGTAAAACAACATGTTTTTAGTACACCAAAAACTTAAACTGTATAATTATGTATACAAGGATATTTAAAGAAAACCTTTAATCTGTTTCTTCTCCGCTGAGCTATAATAGGTGGCTACAGGAGTCTGTTTTCAGATGAAGCTTAGTGCAGCTACAGACTTTTTGTACAAATCTATGCACGGCATTTCTGTAGATTTATTGGAGGAATTGTTGTCATCTTTGGCGGGAGGATGAAGCCACTCTGCAAATATTCAAACTTAAATGATAAACCCCTTTAATTGTTGATGTGTTTGATTTTAGATGATCCCAAAGCAGTAACTTTGCATTTTCCACATTTATTCCTTTGATTGAGCTTTCATTCGTTTTCTTATATTTGTATGATTTTCTTAAATGTTTGAACCAGTACAGATAAAGTCTTGTGTCTTTAACAGGGAATAGTAACTTGTAATTGAATTCACCATTTAATGCTTCCACACTCCAATTATATCAGCACACTTGTGTTGATTAAAAAATGAAGAAGGGACTCTTTTTTTTTAAACTTATAACTTGCATGTCCTTGAACTGTACGCACTGTATGTCTGTTTTAAAGACGAGTACTATGCATATAATGTGACTTTCTCTGTATGGTGCAATGTACTGGACGGTTGAAGAAGGTTGTGTGTGGTTGATGCATCATTCATTTTTGATTAACTCCTGTTTTTTCCCCCAAAAAATGAAGTAAGCTGTTGTCCCTACTTAGAAAGGCTGCAACAAAGATTATTGTTTTTATTTCTCCAACATTATGTTCTCTTGTAGGTTATTTTCATTTGTCTTTACAGAGCTCAATAATAATGACTTATTAAGTTTTTCCGCCCATGATTTAATCACAGAATTAACTGCCGAATTGCAACTTATGTTAAACTGTGAAGTATTACGTCACTTAAACCATATTTTTCACACTTTAAGCCTCTTTACATTCTGAAGAACTACGTGTCACTTCAAAATAGTCAAAGTTCTTACCTTCAGCAAAAGACAGCCTGTATCTTCTAATGAGACTTTGGGACGTTTAGAATAAATGCAAGCCACAGAAAAACTACGAGATAGATATTTTATACGTACAATATTTAAAGCTGTGCTTTGTTTTATTTCAGTCTTTGCCCTTTTTGTGTCAGAGGGGCTGAGCTCAGTGATTCATCACAATCATTTACAATCAGTGGTGTAAAGCTGGTTCATTGAGAGCTCTGAGGGCTGTTTTTTTTCTGAATGCATGCCAACATACTGAACACATACCACTGTATCGTCACAGCATGAGAGGTCTTTCACTACACAAAGGGACCCTGACATAAATTATTCTACACATACTCTATCTTGTTCATTATTTGAATAAAATATTGCCTTTCTGAAATGTTTTTCCAGCTGCAGTTCTTTAATCTACCACTCGTGGGTGCTGTGTACTTTATTATATGGGGCTGAGAGGAACTCTGAGGGACCTGAAGATGACATTGTGTTCTTTGAGTTTCAACAGCAGATTTTCTGTCCCTGCCACATTCATTCATCCATCAACAGACTGATGTATTTTTGATTATCAGCTTTTATTTCGTTTATACAGACGTGTTCATAACTCACCCTGTGGAGTGACCACTCGCTCTGTACCACTGATTAATGTCACACCCTTTGGAGGTACTTTAAGTTTTGTTTATTCATGTGGGGAAAGCCTAAGAATTTCTTTACACTGGATTATTTTTTTCCACTTAAGCTGTAATTCCACTGATCTCTTTAATCCTGTGAGGCACAGCATCGTAATATTGCAACATCAGTTCTCAGATATATAGGAATAAAAATGGGGAAAAAATACATATTTACATGGTCAGTGGGCCCTATTGTTTAGGCCTGCAGTGCTGTTGGATGATTTATGTGTTTTTATATTCAGCCATCAGGCCACAAACTCACATAACTTGTGAATTTTTCCTTCTAAATTTAGGTTTTAAAATTTGTGGGTTTGACCTTATCACTCAGACTGAAAAGATCTAGAGAACTCTTCCTCTCTCTCTCACTCACATACACTCACACACACACACACACACTCTCTCCCTCTCTCTCTCTCTCTCTCTCTCTCTCCTAATGACTCCTTTCTGCTTCCAATCAAAGAAAAAATAGTGATATGTTAAAAGTTGGACTCATGAATCCCTTTTGACTGAATGATTTTAGGAATGAAAGACGTTTACTTTTTATTGGCAATGAGACAACACTGATAGTGTCATATTCAGTTGTCACAGTCATGGTGTTATCACTGAACTTAAAAAAAATACATATGGATTTATAGACACACTGTATCTCAATAATCAGTAGTTACAGATACTTTCATCTCTCAAGAGTGTTTGTCCCTCTTAAGTTTTCACTATGCATATGCCAATATCACAAAAATCTGACCTTCACACTCAGCACTTGTGTGAAGTTTTAACAATAACACAGTGTGACACTGACCCCTTGCACAAATGTCACACTCTTGCGGTCAAATAATTGGAAAGACGAGTAACTATCAGGTTTTCAATGAAAATAAGCACATGAAGAACATTCACAGGCAAAATAAAACTATTAACAAATGTAGTTTGAGGTTAAAGTTTAGATTCACCTGTGGTGCCAGTGAGATTCTTGCCAGATTTAAAAGACAAAATTATGAAATTGCAGGATGGGCATATTGCTGTGAATGTCTTGAGATAGAAATGTAGTCTCAAAATTAATGCTTGATGAAAAAAAAAGAAAAAGGTATATGAGGAGGGATGGACTCAAAGGCCTCAGCCAACTACACAGGTCTCTTGATGTAAAGCCCATCACAGCTCACCCTCACTGCACACCAGTGTAATGTTCATCATACAGCGAACAGGATAAAAGCTATTTCAGGCCCTGAACTGTAGTTTTATGCCCTCAGCTGGGGCTGCAAACCCCCACATCAGCAAATAAAAAGTGCTGATTGTGACAGAATGAGAACCTTCACTCTTCATGCTCGGTTAATTGTTTACCTGCTGGAGGCTGCCAGAGGTAAGAAAACTCACAAAAATGCACTCAAATACCAGAACAAAGAACTTGCTCAGCGTTCTGTGAAGCTGCAGCTCAGACCTACTTGTGCAGGTGAGATGTTGCAGCTCACTGACAGCCCTTTCTTCCGTTTTCCTCTTCTTTAGTTCACTGCATCAGCACTCAGTAACAGCTTGCTGAAACCTCTGACTTTCAAAGAGTGACAGTGAGTACATCAAGAGTAGCAGAAGTTAGAAAAATAAAGGAAATGGAGTAAAATACATTTCTTTCCAGACAGAGTGAAAGTGAACTAAGTGATTGTACATGGCCCACTTAGAGAGATTAAAGGACTGTGAATCATATCATAACTGCTCTTTAAAGTGGGAAGGAACTGAAATGAGGCAATTTACTTCAGACCTAGATGTTAAAGATACATTTCAGCAATCTCAGTCAGGAAAAAGCTACTAAATGGAAATAAACAATGTGAATCACTGTCTCCCACTCGGTCACACAATTGAGGGAGAGAATATTTCTCCAAGTCTTTCTGTTGCAGACACAACTAAGAGCCCAGCACACAGGACTTTAATTCATTCAAGATTCAAAAGTGAGAAAGATGTGATGGAAACTTAAAGAAAAGAGTTCACACGCATCAAGAGTACATTGTAGAGATCATATTGTAGATGAATATTGGCACAAAGGAATGACTTTTTACATTCAATGACTACAAATGCTGTTCTTTCCAAACACTTTCCCAGCATTTAGAAACTCTTTCTGTTTTGCTTTATGTGAAACACTGATCTGAGTTAAATACTCTGTAATATTGCACCCTGGTCTTGATAATTATCATGATCCTCACTGTGAGCACCATAAACCCCAGAGCCTCATTTGTGCACTGTGGCCTTTCTGCTCAAATGTCAAATAATCTGTGTTTGAATTCACACCATGTGCAGCTCTCATCGTGGAATACCAGGCTGCTATTTATTGAGCTTGTTGTTGCCTCTGGTATTCTGAAAAAGATTAATATGTATGAAGCTGATTTTATTCAAACAAAGCCTGCAGACAACTTTGCATGAAATCAACAATTCATTTAAATACTTTAAAAAAAAAACAACCCTTGGTGTAGATTAAAGAATTGTGACTATTTGTCCCAACTTTCTGTCGTTCACTACCTTTAGGAAAATACTATTGTGTTTTTTTAATCCTGCCTTATTGACTGTCAAACAGTTCTTAAATGTTTTTCACACAAATCACAAATAAAAAACATCCCGTTGAACAAACAGCTCTAATACAGTATTGGTGCGTGGGTTACATGTTGACAGTGTCACCATGTTACATGTTGGGTCACATGTTATGGACATTGTGTTTCAAGTACCAGTTTTTGCATGTAAACAACAGAGAAAAACTGTAATGTCATCACCTTGAGAAAGAGCACCACGCATACCAGCCCCACTGTCAAACTTCAGATGCCACACATTTATTTGGGGGGCGGGGCTTAACCTACCAAAATGTGGCCACAAAGAATCATGCTAAAAAAAGGCTAATAAATTCAAATTATTGTACCACATCCACCATCACCTCCCCTCAGCCCCTTACATCAGAAATTAAAATGAAATTATTTATGAAATTATTTATGAAATTATTAATGAAATTATGAGATCTTTTTTGAGCAATTATGGAAAAAGATCTCTGAATCATTAGAAATGATCAGTTAATCATGAGATCCTGGAAAAATAAACATTCCTGCAGGAGCAGTGACACCACACTGCACAAAACTGAAATATAAGCAATTTTCTGTCTCAGTTTTAGTGGAAAATGTCTTTATACACTTAATAGTAGCCACATTTACCTTTCCAGTCAAGTTATGTCTCATTTCAAGATATCAAAAGTTACAATTGATGTTTGAATTGCTTGTAGGGAGTACAAAAAAAACTGCTATTGGGAAAAGGAAAATCTGCATGTGAAGTTGAAATTAGAATAATGTCTTAATACTAGAAAATTAAACACTAGAAATTTTCTAAAACTTGCTATTATGTCAATTTTTTTCTTTTTTTTTGCAGTGTGGCTCATGATGCTTCATGTACAGAAATAAATGCACTCACTCTGGCTTGGTTTTGACACACTTAAAAAAAACAAACTATCTAATTATTGCTCAAAGTCCCGGAGAGGCTGATAATTCACTGTTTCAGCTGCAACACCCCATCTTGCGAGGCTATCTATTGTTGTCCTTTCATGAAAATTTAATGTTGTTTTGTTATGTACCACCCTTATTTCTTGGTTCAATTTTTTATCTTGAGGCCACCTTGGATCTCCACACCTGCTCAGCTCCTGACTCCTGGCACCTGTGAGCTGGCTACAAAAGCCTCTGCTTGGCTCCTCCCACTTCCTCTCACTCTGCTGCCAGGATCAGCAGCAAGGCAGCAGCACATTTGATCCCCATTTGTATCCTTTGCAACTACTTTTTGTAATATATAACCACTTAAACCTTTTCTCCTGACTCCTATGTTGCTTCCCCTGAGCCAGGGTCATAACAGTTTAAATGCAGCCAAACTTATTTTCTAGCTTTGGAAGACAATGACAGCATAGTGTGGCAGGTTAATGTATGAGTCCGTTTGTATTGTTCTAGGTACAGAAAAAGGCTATCTCACTGAATGAATCTCTAAACAGACTGTAAACAATGACACCGTTTGAAAACAAAGATTTGACTGAAGATACTTTATCACCAGCTGCTGGCGACCAGCTGGCTGAAGCTCTGAATAGTTGGCTGTTGTTTCTAGAGAGATTGCACAGATGTTTATTTTGGTTCTTTTCCAGCTTAGATAAAATGATTTCCTTTGGTAAAGTTTTGCAATTTCCTTGTTTGTACTGAAGTTATCATTCCGTGCCATATTGTCATTCTTTGCCCTGGCACTGTTCCTTATGTACCGTACTCTTTTTGCTCTGTGTGTTCCAGCTCCTGACAGTATGTTCCCCCCAGTGATGAGTTTCACCTGTCCTGTGTTCACCTGTGCTTCCTTTCTGTCTTTGTCAGATCTTTCACTCCCTCCCTCAGAATAATCCAGTCTTTCTAATATAGAAAAATAGAATGGTCGATATTATCAAATGTATAATAACTAAAACAGAAGACTTTGAAGCATCAGCAGCAATCAGAAGGTCATTAAATACTTTGAGGAATTTTTTAAAAAGTTCATTTTCTTCTTAAAAAAGCAATGCAGAAATGGCAATTTGGAGATGGGTCTAAAGTTGCTAAGTGAGTCTGGGTCTAGAGAGTGTTTTTTCAAAAGGGGTTGAACAAATGCTTATTTAAAATTGGTTGGAACCACACAGTCTGTGGTGGAACAGCACCAGTAGCCAGTGAGGTATTGTTGATATGAAGGATACGTGAGCTGATTGGCTCACATACCTCTTTAAGAAATCTCACTGGCAGGATATTGAGAGGGGGGGGATTTTTTTTGTCTATTTTGTTAGGAGTATCCATAGAAATACTGTTAAAAGAGTCAAAGACAGCTGTAGTTTTAAAATAAATAGTTGTATATTGGGATGGGGGAATGATATGCATTCTGATACTGGAAACCATCTTGATAAAAAAGTTTAAAAATTCCTTACATTTCTCAGAAGAAGAGTCTTTTAAAACATTTTTAGAAGCCTCTGTGACACGGTTCATTACATTGAACAAGGTCCTTGAATAGTGTGTATTCTCATCAATCAGGTTGGAAAAATACTTCGTCAAAAACATGCATGAGGTTTTTTAAAAACAAAGAGTTTGGAAGGTTTTCATTCGTCTACTTTCTGTGTTGAAGCTGCACTATCTGATCAAGAACTATATTGCAGGTATTGTTGAAATTATTCAGAAGCATATCCACATTCATACATGGCTCATTGTGCATTGACAAGCTTGTGAATGCATTTGTGAATTAAGTTGCAGAGGTAGAACTTAAAACCGGGTGCATGCAAAGTTATTGGTATTTCCAGGTTGATTGATTTGTAGCATTGATCTGAACAGTTTACACTTGTGGTCTGAGACACTAAGATCTGTGCACAGAACATTGTCAATTAAAAAACAAAGGACAAGATCAAGTGTGTAACCTTTGTCGTGGGTAGGCCCTGTGGCAATCCTTTTTAAATTAAAAGCTTTAGTGTATCAGTGTTTAAAAACTCAGAGGCAAAAGAATTTTCAGAGCAACAAACATGTATGTTAAAATCTCCTAAAACCAGAACTTGATAATAGGTTGAAAAAAAAAGAGAAGAGCTCAGAGAACTGCTCAATAAAACCAGATGTGCATTTTGGAGGTCTGTAGATTACAACACACAATGTTTTAAAATCGCCTCTAATTTAAAGTAGAATGATTCCAATGCGGAAAAAATCAAACAAGTTCAGCAGCGAACAACTGAAGCTGTTGTTATAAATTACTGCTAGCCCCTCTCCTCTACCTGATAATCTAGGTTGGTGTAGAAACAAGAAATTTGGAGGTGAGGTTCAATAAGGGGGGCTGAGTCTCCAGCATGTAACCAGGTTTCAGTTTTTACAAATATGTCAGTTTTGCTAAATTCAATAAAACCTTGACAGATAAAGGTTTGTTTGCCAGAGATCGAATAGTGAGTGGACCAAAGTTAAGTCAGTGTTCCTTAGCTGGGGTTGGGTTTGAAATAATCACGTTTTGTAGGTTTCTACTGGCTCTCTTTTTGTTAAAACCAGTTAAAATGTTGGGGGAGGGGTCTAGTTGCATATGAAACCGGTATAAAAGAACTTAGCAGATTTAAAAACACCCCTGACTCATCATTCACTGACTGAGGTGGAGGACCAGGTGAACGTACACTCATACAGTCTTGCACTTGGACGAGGTACAGCAAAGCTGATTGGACAGAAGCTCAGAGGGGCGTGGCTTCAGTGAGCGTCAGTCTGAAGGACGTTTGTCAGCGCACGTGCTCAAGTTGAGTGAGTTATCTTTCACGCAGAGTGGCTTCAGCTGGAATAAAAAAGATTCGCGGCCGACATTTTTGAGCCAGCTCCATTCAGATGAAGCCTGTCGCGTTTAAAAGAAGAAGAGCGCCCCCAGAACAAGTTAAAATGGTCAAAAACCCGGAGCGAGCTGGCAGCACTGTGACTGGAGCCAAGTGGAGCTGAAGAAGCTAAAACCACCACGGCCGCGATCGTTGGCAGAGGGCCAGAGATAAAAACATCCTTTTCAGTGAGCTTTAAGTAACTAAAAAGATAAGCAAAATCATCTTTGAAAACTCGGACTTATGCCGTGGAATGTCATTGGTGCCCACAGTAATCACTAACATTTTAGCGGAGGTGTACTGACAAAGCAGGGAGTTCAGCCAGGACTTTTTCACCCTGACTCCGGGGAGGCAGTGGGTGACAGCCCTGACGTTGGAGTGTCCGACAACCAGGACAGATGGATGTGAAGCGGGTCCCGTGGTCGATAGTGGTCCTGCACTGCTGCAGGGTTTCCTCCTCGTGTGACCGGGCCGAAGGTGGCTTTGGGAAGCTTCAGCAGCGGCAGAGTGTCTGGCCACAGTCTCCTCAAGCAGCCGTCGCCGCGAGGATGTTCCATCTTTACCGGGCAGAGGCGGGAGTGGAGCGCACAGATCTAGGGCGCGCAGCTCTGGGCAGCGACCTCGTATCCATGAGGTCGAAGCTGCTTAACAGTGGGGTGTGAAAGGACGATGGTACCCTAGGGGAGCAGCCAGCTACAAGGGGATGTGAGCCCTGTAGACGGCGGGCCGTCCCGAAGCCTGTTGCCGCTGCAGCGCGGGTGTGAAGGGCGGTGTGGAGTGGCACAGCCTCGCACGCATGGAGTGCCCCAGCAGAGTCGGTAGTGATGAGGATTGGTGCCCGAGGAGGGGAGACCCGCTGGTTGAGGATCTCATATTGATTCCCCAGCTCTGCGCGGAGACTCTATCCGGTGGAAAACCACTTTGGCTGTTTCCACCGACTGTGGTCCACGGTCTATGACGAATCGGAGAGGAACCGACTGGAGCTTTGGGCCTTGCCCCTAGTCCCGTCCAGGACTCAACCGAGACTGCCGAGGCTGGACTGTTGACAGGGGAGCGAGCGGTGTCAGTTGGCTCCTGTGAAGAGGCCGCTCCAGCAGCAGAATAAAGACATGGAGGACAGGGACCATCGAGGACGCGGGTGCAGGATGTATCCGGTCCTATCGGTCCGAAGATCGTGGGGTCCATCGTCTTCGCTCTTGGATCTGGAAGAGTGTGGAGAATCTGCCTTCAAGCTCTGCGACTTTTGGAGAGGTGAGTGGATGTTTTCAGTCAATTTGAAATGTGTCACGCGATCAAGGTGGTTGTTGCCAAGACCAGGTCTCTGGTTTTGACCAATTTGTTATTTTAGGTTTTTTCAGACAAAAGCGGACTGTGTCTGAGTGCTGTTGTGTCTTAGCCACCGGCGCTGTTCACAGGTTCAGTTGGTCGCAGGCCGAGGCTCGTCCGGATAAATGGTCCAATAGAAAGTGATCTCTTGGGTTGATGGTTAAAAACACCAGGGCAGGATGCCAGTTTGAAAGCTTGTACACACATAGGGCATGGTGTGTTTCAGAGCTGCTCTTTGACCTTGACAGACTAAAGTGCTGCTTAAGGAAACATGTTTTAGTACTCCTTCAGTGATCTGTCGATGGGATTGTTGTTTCCTTGAGCTGTCATTATGAACAATGATCTGTTCTCCTAACATTTAAACTTTTCTCCATCAAGTCAGCTGTCTGTGCCGTATCGTGAAGCCTAGAAACTGATGTTGGCACAGGGGAATAAGTGGGCTTAAAGCTGGTGTAAAATCAGGGCACACTGTTGACTGTGTTTAATGGCTCTTTGCTGCATATTAACAAAACTGTCTGTGATATTTGCAGACTCTGTTTTGCATTTCAAACTTAATGCTAATTCACAATTCTAGCTCAAGTGGGGCAGAGAGTAGAGGAGATGGAAACAGACTGCATACAAAGCAATGCATGAAAGGAGAGTGCATGGAGATTAGGTATCAAGGCATTTCTGGTACGAGATAAGGCACCTTTAAAAAAAACTCTTTCTGTGTACTAGGCCGGTCTAATCTGTATATTTACACATTTAGTTACTCTAAAGACAAAATAATGAAACATATGTGTTATGTTATTTACAAAACTCTCCTTCCATCTCTCCTGAAACTTCCCCTCCTCTTTGGCTTTGCATTTATTTATCCCAAATGTATTAATACAACCAGGTGTGGCTGAGTTTCTGGTTAAGTTCCTCCTCAGACTCTAAACTTGATCCCTGTATCTTATGCCTAATTCCAAATACATTAATTTATCTCACCCAGTGCTGCTGTAGCAAAGGTCAGCCAACAAAATATGAAAAGTCTTTATTTCAGGTTAAATTGGACTGGAGCCGTCAGCGCAACTTGAAATAGTTTGACCAGGGTGTTTCATTAAAAAGGTCTACATCTTAAATTGGAGGTTTTCATGCAGAACTTCATGCCTAAACCGTGAACCTGCTTGCATTTGGCAGTGTGCCTGTTTTTAATCAATTCACTGCACAGGTACAGCTCCAAAGATTAGATTCTAGTGTTTATAGATGAATTCAAAAGTTAAACTTTGATCAATAAAGTTATCGTCGAGTATGAAGTAATGTTTCAAGTTTTTTTGTTTGAGTTTTGTTGTTGTTTATATACCTCACTTTCCTTTGTGTGATGTTAGCTCTGTTAAGGAAGTAGTCAGCTATGGTTTACGCTGGGTGACTTATCAGTTGGACAGAAAATATAATTCTACCTAAGATAGCCCATGAGAAAATGTCCCTGAGCTCCTCCCAGATCTGATGCTCGTAAGAAAGGTGAACCTCAAATTGTGAATTTGTATGGCAGCCCTTGTTTCTTGGGGTTTTTGTTGTGAGGTTGTCACAACTGTGTAGTTTACATTATGTGTGAGCCGCATTGATCCAGCTCTGCTTTTCTGTTCCCCTGTATTCTACAAGGGCCCTGAGTGGGATTCTCACTCCTAAAGTCCTATCGATTTGAGTCGCTTGTATTTCCTTGTTATTTCTGTCTGTCTGAAAGGTTTTTGCAGCAAAAAGTCCACAACTCAACAAAATTGGTAGGTAGGGCACTACTTCAACAGCAGCAGTACAAGCTCTTTTTGCACTATTTCTATCTCAAGATAAGAAAGAAAAGAACAGGGAAACTGGGAGATTTGTCACTTCTCAGTTTTGCAACATAGTTATTGTGATCTGTTCTAAGACATCTGTACTGAACCTCTGCATTCCCCATCCTGAAGCTTCTGAACATACAGGCTGTTCTTTATGTGTGCAGTGGGTTTGAAAACTCAGTAGAAGGTGTAGCTCTTACTCACCACCTGACTGACAGATTCCGATTAGTTGAAAACAATTGCCAAGAGCAACTGTAGACCAAGCAGCAACCATGAGCGGCAAGAAATTAAGCCAGTGAGTACATGTTAAAACTATCGTCCTTTAAAAACGTCTGAAGATTCAGGACTTGTGGAAAGATGTTAAAAAATGTCTGTCAGAGCTTTTTAAAACAAAATTTCCTATAAATGTCAAACTCTGTGTGCTTGGAATAAACCCAGAGGACTTAACACAAACGTACCAACTTTCAGACTTTGGACCTCCACTGGCAAGGGAGAGTCATTGCACTACGTTAGAAAAGTATGGATGCTCCCACATTGAGGATGTGGATGAGGGAACTTTAAGAATGTTTTGGCTTGGGGAGACTAATCGAATAGAATTTACTAAAGGCAAATGGAGGGATTTCATTCTTTTCTGGGAACCATAAAAGAAGAGTATAGAAGCCAGGAATATAGGCTTCACCTGAACAAGAATTGTAAAAAATATTTTTTTATCTTAGTTGTATACCATAATGTGTACAAGTTCAGTGTGGGTAGGTAAGTTAATATAAGTTGTCAATAATTCATCCTATTGGGAAAAACAAAAACAAACAAACAAAAAAAGGACAAAAATAAACAAACAAACAAACAAAAAAACAGATAAACAAAACAAAAAACTACAGTTCATCCAGCATCCACTTGAGGGCAGCTCCAGAAGCATTGGGGACCACATACACACCAATTAAGAAAAAGCCAATTTATAGAACAAAAATAAACACGTTTGTAGCCTGGTTTGTAAAATAATTTCAGTCTGAACAGCTTATTTCTCTACACACCGTAAAGGGTGAATTTTCAGCAGTTTAGGAGATATGAGGATCTGAGGTTGCCCAATCAGAGTCAACACTGATCTGATTGACAGGCGGGCTAGCTGTTACTGTTTGTGACAAGACTCACAACCTTCCTAAACTTTGCCCCTCTCACTATCTCAACTTATGTTAGGTTGAGTTCAGCATTTTCAGTATGGCACCTGACGATGACACGCTTCAAAACTCATCTTCAGAACCAGATTAGTCACATCGCAGACATTACGTCTATACCTCAAACATAATATACCCAACAATTTGTGTAGGGGAGCACGATGTATTTCACTCATTTGCCTGTTAAGCATTACAATGAATCAGTAAATTCAATAACAGGATATTGTGGTTGTGGATCTTGTCCTGCAATCCAGACACTAAGACCAGAGTTTGTGAGTTCATTTCTACTTTTAGGGTCACTGCAGAGTTACTTAAAACCTTGAGAAGAACTAAATGGAGATGTCCATTTCATGAAATTTTCTCTTGAGATAAAATGATCATTGCTGTTCAATTTCAAGCCTTTATACACAAAACTCTAATAAAATCAAAAGACTGATTAAAGAGATCATGTTTGTTTGCTAATGGCTTTTTTCCAAAGTTGATGCTTCACAAGAGAAAGCCTTCCCTAATGGAAAAGTAAGCCTTACTCTTCTCTTTGGTTTGATTTGATGAAATGAAAAGACAAAGAAAACACCACAGACTGAGAGGGACGGATAGACACATTTGCATCTTTAATTAGATTCCCAATGAAATGCTGCTAAATAAGGAAACATGAAAGCTCTCCCAAACTCCTGAGTCAGAGTGCTCTTCACTTCATGGTCCATTCAGCCCAGTTAATTCAACCTGAAGGTTAATAAAGAGCAGTTATTGATTTATTTATAGCCAGAGTATGAGATTGGTTTTAAAGGGGTAGTGAATCCTTCATGACGAGTCTTTGCAAACTCCAAGCCCTGGGTGAAGTTTACAGAAAAATATTCCATCTAACCCCAAAGCTGTGCAGTGAAACATCCTCTAAGGGTTTGGCAGCGTAAAGCTTAGCTGGAATCAAAATTCTTCAACGATATGACAGGTTGTGTGAGTGTTGAATTTTTAAAATCTGTAGTGAAAACATTTACTGCACGACTCAGGCTGAGAGAGCACTCGTCTGTGCCAGACAAACGGTGGGCCGGCACTGCAATGTCAGAGAGAGGGCAGAAGCAAATAAAAACCTCAGCTCTGCTCGCAGGGAAACAAAAAGCACTCCAGAGAAACCTATCGAAAAAATCTGCATACAGTGCTCCAAATACTGTTTCTACACGTGTGTGTGTGTGTGTGTTTGTATGTATGTGCACCTTACACAGGGCTGGGACCCAAAAAAAAGGAAAATCGCTTTATTTCAACCTTTCCTTAATCACTGATTTAGTCATGTCTTCTTGGACCTCAGCTACTCTGACAATTATTCCTCGCACGTGGCTGCATTTGAAAATCCAAGAGCACAGACTCATCCATTTTTAATAACAACAAAAAATAGACGAGATAAACCTTCAAAACCAAGCTGACTGAATTCTAACACTGTTGCATTTCAAAAATGTTCCTTTGACTGAGTCTTTTTCAAAAACCTGTCCACCTGAGAGATCAAATGGTTAACTCAAAGACTGTTGTTGAGATTGGTGGAATTTATGTTGCTAGTAAATGAAAATTGCTGTACAACGCACAGCATCTGTTTCTTTGAGAATGAACAAAATTTTTCAATGTTTCCATTTTTTAATGCAACTATCTTTGAGTTGTCTGAATTGGCCATCCCCAAATGAAAACTGAACAGCATCTTTCATAAAAATTCTATTGACTGGTTAACTTAGATACTGATCTCTTCTTTGCTGCTTTATAACAGGATTTTCCACACTAACCCATAAATATGTTTTCTGACAACACATATATGAGTATAATGTGAATGATGCTTGGTACAGTAATCCTGATAAACAGGCATCTAAACTCAGAATGAAGGTATCTCTTGTCTGGTGAAAAAAGAGGCGACAAAGGCACCCTGGTTTCTCTTTGTAGTCAAACAAGTGTTTTCTATTTGCTTTTGAACACAGGAAACACCCTACTTGAAGAGAAAACAAGCTGGAGTGCTTTAAAACAGTGGTTCTGTTGATGGCCCTAAGGAGTGACTTGAATTAGTCTTAAATTTAAGTCACAAATATAGTGATTAAGTCAAAGAGAGAATAACATTTCTTATCCCAAAGATATTTTTAGTAGAAAATGTCTTTTTCGACTTAAAATGAGCCACATTCACATACTCAGTCCAGAGACATGTCTTATTTCAAGATATTAAAAGACCAAATTGATGTCTGTAGTGCTAATGAGTACAAAAAAAATGCCTATGGGGTGAAAAAAAATGCTCATCAATTTTCCTGAAAGTTGAATAATTTTTAAATACAACATTTTTTTTTACCCAATCAAAATATTTTTTCTCCCTGTTCCGACCAATTCAGACATCAGTTTTGTCTTTAAAGAATTTGAAACCAGATGCATGTCTGGACTAGACTGGTAAATGTGGCTTGCGTTAAGTCTAAAGCTACATTTTTGTTCACTTAAAATGAGACAGAAGCACTTGCTTAGACCTCAGTTATTTTGTAGTGTGGGGCGCCGTTTCCACTCTAATCTGATGCAGTATCTTTCCTCAGTTTTCTACCTATACTTTTCCTGGCCTACCCTCTAAATAACTGCATAAAAGCCCAAAAGATAAACTGCTGTTTGTTTGTTTGTTTTTCTTTCTTTTCTTTTTTTTTTTTTTAGACAAAAACTGCTTGCTGAAGGTGCTGTTAGGTATTGATTATTTGCCAAGAAGAAAACCTGCCAATCTGGATTGACACCCAGCTTTTTCTTTCAACAGCTTGTCTTGTTTCTTGTTTCAGCCCAATTGAATTGTCCGTGCATGTGTGTGTGTGTGTGTGTGTGTGTGTTAGCACTTGTATACTTCTTTCAGAACACTGTCAATCAGTTGACTCAGCTACGACTCTCCGCAGTCGGCCATGCTTAATCTATCAAAGACATCTCAGTTCACTCAGGTTCTGTGGTGACTGTCTCGGACACTCGCTGCATTTTTGGGGCTTTTGAACTGTCTGACACCTGGCAGAGGCAGCAGATGGCTGTTAACAGCTTAAACTCCTGGCTGATCTGTTTAATTCAGAGAACTTGGGTCCTCAGACTGGATCACAGCCCAGTGAAAGGTGGTGGAAGCTCGTTTGGCTGCCATTAGGAGAAGCCGGGAGTGTTTGGCCGACGGAGAGAGCAGCTGGCACTGTTGACAGGGGCCGACTAAGTGGCCTGGACCTTCTGAAGAAAGAGTGGGAGGGATCGAAAGGGCAACTCCTTCGCTACAGGGGCAGGTGCACTTGGATGGCTGTTACATCCCTCTTGACATCATGATTCACATAATAATGTCTTTATGTTTGTGTATGAAAGTGACAGAAAGGGAGAACATTTGAATGATGAAGATGATGAACAATTATTTTTGCTTTAGCAGAGAAGCAGAAAGAGAAACTACACACAATACATCTGCATGGTAACTTTTTCCAACCTGGAAAACACACCCACATCCGCGCACATAATCAGCACATTGTTCTTTTTTTTCTTCTTTTTTGTCTTTAACAAACCAAAACATTAAGCTCAATTTCTCAAACTGAGGATACATTTCGAGAGAGATAATACATTCATTCCAAGCATGACGATGAAGATTACAATATCTTGATAGAAGACAAACAGATTAATTACTTTATGGCTAAAACCTGAGTTATTTCAAAGTATTTCCATATGAAACTGCACAACAATGCACTTCAAAAAATAAATGATGCATCATTATTCTCATATGGAGTATTATTTGCATGAACAAAGCTATGCTAATCATATGATATATATTTATATATCTACACACACAATAACAGATGGATTTATATGTATAATCTGAGATTATCTGAGGGGTCCAGTCAAAACACAGAACCACATAATGACGGATGAGTTTCAGCAGTTTTGGTGACAAACTCAAATTCTTTTTTACACATTTAAATTTTAGTACCCATTTTCTTTCAAGCTCAAGAAGCAAAGTAGACGTGGACAGTCCAGATGTCTGCTCTGTCTTCTGGTCATTTTTTGTTTATTTTTTTCTGCCCTTTTTATTCAAGTCTTTGATCCTTTTTCTGAGAATGAGGAGGGGCGTGTTTCAGTTTCTCTTCGGCCTCCTCGTCCGGCCCCTCCTCTCCCTCCTCTTCAGGATGAAAGCAGGTATGATCGTTTCATATTTAATTTGAGCTTCGTGGTTGAGCACTACAGTTAAGCAGAGTTCAGTCATTGGATCCGTTTTAAACGTGTTCCCCGTGGCGATGGATGGCTCAGCTTGACCCACTATTCGGGTTTCTGTGTCACAAAAAATCCTCATAGTCCAAGAGTTTGGAGTGCTGGCGTGTCTTCCAGAGTCGGTAGAGGCGAAAGTCAAAGTACAACTCAATCATCTCTTTGCCTTCATTGAAAAATGGGAAAAAAAGGCAGAAATTATCAAAATGCAAAATGTAAAGTTAACAGAGATATTCTATTTACCACTTTAATTAAGTGGTGTAGGCCTTTTTTCAGCTATCGGATTGGCCAATTGATTTAATTTCCCAGTAAATGGTGGTCAGTCTATGGCACAGTTACTTTTTGGGGTTAAATGCTGACAAGTGTGAGAATCCCTGATCTAATCTAAAGTAATTGAGGGATATGTTACAAAGTTGTTGTTTTTTTAATTATCATATGAATAATTTAGAGTTCCTATGTTAAACTTTGAAAAAAGAGCTGTTCAAGAGCATCAGAATGACAAAAAAAAAAAAAAAAAAAACCCCAGAAAGCCAAAAACATGTGGCTAACACTGGACCTGAGGGTCATGAAAATCTTGTAATAACTCTACAGTGGCAGATAAATGTAAGAGACATGAACACACAGGTAATAAGGACACAAACTGTACATGTTTGAATGTTTTGGTCTGATTATTTAAACCTACCCTGTGCCGACAGCTCCAGCGGTGACTCAAACTCCACAGAATAAGGCCTCATCAGATTCTTCAGCTTCTGGAACAGCTGTTGGGCGGAGATAAGAGCGCACACGCCAATTAATCCAACTGCACTTGGATACACTGGCATCAGGGAGAGCCTTCATCTTCAGACACACCACACACACACACTCACAAAGCAGAGAAATGGAGCACAGACGGGCCATGAATCCAGCTTATTATGACCAAAAAGTCACATAAACATCTTTCTTGAGCCAGTGAAAAGGTGTTCATTTTTCCTGCTTTTCATGGTTGTAATCTCTTCATACCAGAGCTGCAGAAAGGTTTGGACTACAATCCTAGTCCCTGACACGTCTCAAAGAAAGGAGATCAAAATCAAATAGAGAACTTTTGGTATGTGAAAAGGGCTGGAAATGATAGCTGATCTTTTTTATTTACAGTCCTCACTGTATTCTTCTCATGATGCAACTGACAGCTGTTTGACATTTAGTTTTTCCAGTGAGCAGCTTATCAGGGAGTCAGTCAGAGATTCAGTTATTTATCCAAAACAAAAATGTTAACTTGGCTTAAATAATTGGAAGTTAAACATGAAAATAATCTGCTTAAATTGCACTATTATTATTATTATTATTATTATTATTAGAGTATGAGGAGAATTGTATTATTGTCTGGAGTTTGTGGCCTGAATCTCATTTATTTATGCTTGTTTTTAGTCAAATAGCTAATTTTGACAAATATGATAACTGGATGCTAGATGTGGAAGGGTAACCAGTTGGGGGCTAGGGGGGACAGAGGGGCCGTGGCTCATCTGTAAAGTAGACTGGGATAAATAAGCACTCTTAAGTAATGTGCTGTGGGTCAGAGAGTTTTCCCTCTGTCCTAGGTGTCTTTTAACAAGCTCTCAGTAGTTCCAGAGGCCCAGGCAGTTGTACATTTTTTGCTGACAGGCTTGAAAATCTCAGGGTGGAAACTGGGTCAGTTTCCTTCTCTGACCTGCTTCCCTGCTGCTCTGCATCCTGAGCTTTTTGTGCAATATTGCATCCTCAAAACTGACTTTGGCAACGCAGCTGTTACATATTTTAAAGCCTCCTGTAACCCAGACCTACAAACTTTCTAACGATGATACTGTAATTACGATTTCATGCTCTGACTATTTTGTATCCCAAAATGATAAATCAGATGTAATAAATTTAAATTTCATGCCATTTTTAAAAAACATTATCAGTCAAGCTTTCAAAAGAGTTCCATATCTGGGAGTGGAGAGGTATGATTTTCCTTTAATACTTTAAGGAACTAAATAGGCTTTTCAACAAATCAGGAAAAAATACCCACAGAGTATCACCCACACCTGTACAACAACATGACTCTGCTCCTGCTCAGTCTGTCTCTTTGAACCAAACACACTCATGTCTTTGTTGCCTGTGCCCTTTACCAGCCCCACGCTGCCCAACATCTGTCAGTCTGTTGGTTTATTCTGTATGGAGAGAAGAGTCTCTACTCTTTGCTTGAATGTACTGTCCCCAGCTGTAACCAGGGCTGATGTGGGACTCATTTTAAACCCTGGAGTTTTCATCCACAGACCAGCCCACGTTAGATCATGACAAAAGTTGTGTGGCTTTGCATCATTCTCTTGTTTAAATCATATATTTTCATGTTTTATGCCACATAATTCATGAGCTTGGATGATGGTTGTGTGTTCTGATTTGCACTTCAGGGCCGCTGCACCCATTACCCATTTCATCCTCTCCTTCTGCAGTTTCTTTTTCATCCCACGATCTTGATAAAAAAGTTACCAAGTATGGCGCATGTGGCCGCATCTGACTGTAATAATTTTCTCTTTGTAATTATCACCTTTCCAGTGTCACCCTTAATTTTCTTATCGCAATTTTTTTGTGTTTGTACACGCTCTTGTGGTTGCACTTGATAACCCCAGTGACGTACTTGCTGTCTCTGTTTTTCTGTCTTCAGGCTTTGGGGACTTGTATGTAGTAGGCGACTTGTTGATAGAGGCAGCAGGGTAGTGGGCTCCTTCACTCACTCATCAATTCTCACAGCACAAGTACAGATCCAAATCAAAAGTGTCAGAATTTCAGGGTTGAAATTGAGAACAAAGAATTATTTCAACTCTTAGTGTTTTTTTTTAATGCAGCAAAATTGCTTTAAAAGAGGGTTATTAATGTTATGCAGATAGTTGTATTTCATGATCCCTGATAAACTTCAAAGTGTTGATTTCACATCAAATCTGCAGTGTCAATATCAGCTCTAGACTGAGCACAAAAAGAAGGAAATTATTGTTTGGTAGATGACTTCTTTGCTGTAACAACGCTCCTTGGTGTCTTGTGCAACAGAGATGAGGATGTTGATTGCTCCCATGAAAAAATGGCCAAATCTTATCTGCCAGTGCCAAAAAGCTGAGAAATGATCCACAAAATACAATTTGTCACTTTTTGCGCGGAGAGTTTACTGAGAGAGTTGCTGAAGATCTGTCATAGTGAAACATTTTCATCACTTTCAGGGATGTAGTTTTACTTATATTAAGTGTCAAACGACGGACAACAAAGTGTTAAGTTTATCTCTCAGTGATGAATTAACTCTGCTGATTTTGTATTTAGCCCAAAAATGTATAAGGCCTCCATTAGACTGGCTCCATATGTTACAGTATCAGTGCAGGATCCTGGGATTGAGCCGAACCCTTGAAACAAAACACAAAAACACTGTTTTTGTTCTTTTAAACCGAAGCACTTTAGAAACAACTGCATGTGTCTGTGAGCGTGTCTGGAGGGGGCGGAGATATCACTGATGTGCAGTCTGTTCTGCAGACTGCCAGACTGTCCATCAACCCCTCAGAGATCCACTTTATATAACAAAGCATTTTGGCAGACATGACTGAAACAGACAGGTCGGACAAACACTGCTGGCTATGCCGCGCATGTGTGTCTGCCAGCATGTTTGTGTTTGTTTTATGTGTCAAGTGACTCTGTCTCCGATTTGTTCACGTCAGACGGGTTGTGGCATCACACGGCTCCATGGTCATATCCAGCAACATTACACGGTTTGATAATAGTCACTAAGGAGGAGGGAGGGAGGAGAGAGAGACACAGCCAGGAGGATAATAGAGCTAATAACAGACAAAAAGGGACTAAAACAGAGACTGAAAGCAGAGGGCAACAAACAGGGAAATGAGGAGGGAGCATGATGAGGTATTAACTTAAATGAAAACAGACAAGAAAGAAAAGTGAATGCACTAATGCTCTAGCTACTGTTGTGAATAGATCCTTATTGTAACGAATGTCTGAGTCTAGCATCAGGAATGAAAGTGATTCTTTATCAGATCACATCCACCATTTACACTAAACACATACATACTCCTCAGATAATGGCAAATTTCTTTCTTTCAGTTTAAAGTACACAGCATCAAAACAGGTGTTCCCTGTCTGGATCATAAAACTAGGGGTTGTTTACATGACAAAGAACGCTGATTTTTTTTCACTGTTTTTTTGCGTTTTTCGGTGTAACACTGTGAAACGTTGTTGTGTAAACAGGGCTGTATTTCACTGTTATGAAATCAATGCTAGCCAAAGTGACTGACTTTAAAATACTTTCTGATAAAATGGTGCCAGTCTTAAAGCAAAGGGTTAGAAATATGTTTAATCAAACCTGACATATGAGTCAACAGACCACCCCCTGTTTGCTATTTGTTAGACAAACCCCGAGAGGGCCATTGATCAATCACACTTCTTTTGATCTCCATGTTGTAGATCTATATAACGGCAGCGTGGCTCAGTTTTTTATGATTTAAATGTTACCTAACTACCGCAGAGAAGAGAGATGTCACCCAGAAATGCAGAACAATCCTTTGGGTATGAATCTTAAATCTAGTTCAGACTGTAGTTCAGTGACAATCGACAACATAATCATTTATATCATTATCTTAAGTGTTATATGCTACTTGTGTTATAACTTCTTTTCACCATATCAATGAACATGTGTTTGCTTTGAGCCTTTTTAGGGTGCAAATTTATATCAGTGTGTCTGTGAGTTTGAGTGCTGAGTATCTGTGTACCTTCTCTCCATTTGGGTTGCCCAGGACGTAGCATCCCATTATGTGGATGAGGTTTGGTTCTGGGTTGACTTTACTCATGAAGCGACTCAGTCTCCTCCAGAATCTAGACAGAAACAAAATGACATTTTCATCAATTACTTCTTTATGTCCTTTTATCTGTCTACACTGACAAAGTATATTCACTCCAATTTTGTTGTACATTGTGCAATGACAACAAAGACATTCTATTCTATTCCATTCTATTCTATTCTATTCTATTCTATTCTACATTATCAAATTGATGAACAGTTCGATACAAGTTAATTTCAGCAGCTTTAGGGCAGGCTGCTTGTAATTTCTAATCTGCTGCCAGCACTTTAACAGTGATTATGTCACTCAAAATGGGATGTGGCCATTCAGGGGGTACAGGGAATTCTGAGATATAAACATCCTTTATGCTGTTTCAGTTTAAAACTAGAGCTACTACTTGAGGTTTCAAACATGCTTTTCAAATGTCAGAAAGCTTAGAAGATCAACTGAGATTCATTCAACAGAAATGGATCCAGTGGTAACTTACTGGCTCATGTCTTCTTCCTTTTCCACCTTGGCAAAGGTTGCCACTTTATTCTTCAGTAAATACAGGTGACCCGGCCCTCCCTGTGAAACACAAACACAGGAGTAAAATGCATTAGCCCTATCAAAGCTGCTAATTTGCCTCCACTAATTTAGGATCTTAAGGGATTAGATCCCTACGGACGCTTCTCAAAGCAGACTGTTTGGAAAATCCACATGTAGTGTACAAATAAACACGTAATCCCTCACAACCAAAGCAAAACCTACAATTTCACAAGCATAACTTTCTGTTATTGGCTCCTTTTCCTTTACCTGACAAAAGATAAGCATCCTCCAGAACTTGCTCCCTCTCCGGTAAGCTGTGAGTTTCTTCTCGATTTCCTCTGAGCGAAACAGAGAGACAAAAGCGTGATAGAAGTAAACGCCAGGGAGCGGGAATGGAGAGAGAAGGGACTATGAAAGAGCTGCGTTACGATGTACAGAGGTGGGGAGTGATGTGAGCAGGGAACACAAAGGGAGTCTCTGGAGGGCGAGTTCAAGTACAGGAGCAGTAATAGACAGCAGAGACATGAATGAAAGGTGCTGTTTAAATTCAGTTCAGCTGTGTGTACATGAGGCAGCAGGAAATGTCAGCCAAATAAAACAGGTCAATGAAAAGCTGCAATGTGGAATCAATACAAATTACTCTGTGACATACTTTCAATAACTGTGTGAGCTCCATTCAAGGAGAGTTCATTATTAGCCTAGAGAGCAATTTTAGTCCATCCTCCAGTAAAAGACGGTTATCACTGTGTGCAAAGGTACCTGTATCAATTTGAAGATCAGGATTAAAATAACTTCTCTAGTTTTCAACAAGCACAAAATAAGCCAGGCAATAATCATTTTGCAAGGATAATCCCACAGGAAAGGTTTAGCCTGGAGATGTGTTTCTGACCTTTGCCTTCAATGGTGTCAGAGAGAGTTTCTCCTCCGGCAAACTGCTTCTCCCCCTCACCCCCCAGGATAAAGACCAAAGGTGACTGACTTATCTTGTCAGGAACCAGAGGAGAACTTTTGGATATAGTTGTGCTATGCATATAAATCTGACAACTGATATGGGGCACAATGATTCGTGACAAAAAAAAAATGATGGTTCATTGGGGATGGTATCAGTCATTCTACCAGAAACTCACATTTTCACTGGGAAAATCTTGTAGTATCCTTTCTCTCTTTGTATTTATGTATACTGAAGCATATGTAGGGAATCTTAAACAGTAAGAACTGCATAACATACTGTCACAGCATGTTTTCATCCTTGAATTAGAAACACTTTTCTTCGAATTGTTTGGCTATGTCAGGTGGGGTAATTCAAAAATTTGATCTGCATTAAGTAAAAATGCTAATGTTTTAAAATGGGTAGTAAGACATTTACTCACCTAAAATATCGTCAAACGTTGCATGTTCATGGTCCTGAGAAAAAAACATACACAGAAAACACATATATTATAATATTTATGATGTTACAATTTTACAATACTATCCACTTTGGCATTTCCTGAATGAACTCTACTTGGTATGTCTGTGCCATTTATCAGTCAGCAAACATGTCAGTGTTTTTATTCAACCCACATAAAGGATGGGGATGATGGATGGGTCATCCCTGCGGATTATTGTGGGAACGTACTCTGCCTTGGGCACCTTGGAGGAGATCAGCTAAAGGTGAAGGACAAACAGAACAGGGAGAGAAGAGATAATTTATTTAGAGTCGTAGAATAGAAAGAGTCAAAAAAGGAAGATGAAAAATTAAGTCAAGTTTGGGGAACAAGGGAAGAGAAGGGCAAAGTTTAGTATAAATTAGAGAATAAGAAAGCTCCTGGAGGGAACAGACTCAGTCATACATTTCCAATTGTGTGGCAGAGAAAATATTAGTTCCTCATAAGATACTGTACCTGCATACTAATTCATGTTGTCTGAGACCAATTTTCTTACAAATAAGATTTTCTTTTTGTGTGAAATGATGAAGTATCTATTTCTTTATGCAGTCTTTTCATGGGATAAGAGCCCTGATTACCTCCCAAAGATTTAGGTTTGGGGTTTAAATGAGTTTTCTCATATTCAGGGGGGATGGACTGTAGCCACTTACAGCTCTAAGAATTGTGCAGCAGTCGTTCTCACTATATTTTCTGTCCAAGGTCCAATTCACGAAGCACTCTTCATTTATGATATTTATGTACAAAAATGTCGACAGTCCTCTGGTGAACTGTGCAAGCCACATTTGGATATGACTGTATCTGAGCTCATGATGGATGAATAGAGTTTAATTTCAGGAACAGTCTAGCAAAAAAGCTACATATAGAAAGTGTGATGATGATGAAACATTTCTGTGATTTGTAGAAGAGTTATAAATGAGTCAAAACCAGGACACCAGTTATATATAGATATGAAGATGAATATTACCATAATTTTTGGAGGCACAAAGTCATCTCCTTCACAGGCCAGCCGCTCCATCTCCCTCTCCTCCTCCCAGTCCACATTGTCATCAACGCCTCCTTCATCCAGAGTGCCACAGGAGGCCTGCAAGTCCCCACCTATGAGAAAAAAAAACACACTGGTAAGAAGAGGGACTGAGATAATGGGCAGAAGTGTTGGGTGGGAGCCAAGAAAGGGTGACGCTTGCAGAGAACATCTGAGAGTGAAAGATGGATGTGTCCGAGTAGCGGGGAGAGGTGAGGTGAGGGAGAAGAGGAGGAAGAGAGGGCGAAGTCGTTAATGATGGTGGTGACGTAAGAAGCCGGAGCAGAAAAAGATAGGACAGCTGACAGGAGCAAAAGAAATGAAATGAATAATGACATAAAGGCAGGAGCCCGCCACAATCAAAGGTCGGCTTTTGTGAGAACAATATCCTTTGACTTAGACTCAGAATATTATTACACACTATATTTTTTTTACCAAATTAATATCACTGAGATGAGTTTGAGTCTTTTTAATGATTCATAACATCACTATAATAGTCAGATAATAAAGTAACACAGTGAGTCACAGATCCACTTATACTGCTGCTTGATTATACCATGGAGCATGAGTTATAAGAGTCAATATAAATGCACAACAATATGGTGTTTACCACACCATATTGTTCTGTTAGGTATCACTGCTTTCAAAACAATATGACAAATTCCCAAAATATGCTAATGTGATCAAGAAACAAGTGAATCATTAAATTTTCATCACAAGTGAAAATACTGTGGGCTCCCTGTCAGTGCTGAAGCACAGCTGGTTAATTATCAAATAGCCGAGGGGGAGATTCATAAAAGTCGTGACAACAATCAAATTATTGCTTTCACGTAGGGAGAGAAAACAACTTAGGTTTATTAATCGTGGGTATACAAACAGACTAAACTCAAATAAATTAAACACGACAGAGTTTTATGATGATTAACATCGTTAGTTTAAGCTCATTTGGTCAAAGTTAGGTTGAGTCATTCTTCTGCCGCTATAGTTGTTTTTTTAAGGGCCCACTCAGACTCAGTGGCTACGTCTACGTTTTATACAGGCTTTTACTGTGAGATATTTTATAATTAATGTATCCTGAATGATCTGATCACAAGTGGACAGCTTTTAATTCAAATATGAGCACAATAGAGCTGGGCAATTAATCGCAATTATATTAAATCGCAGTAAACCCTGCTGCAGCATTCTAATTGCAGACAGTGCAATATTTATTCCCAAATTTGGCAAAACATACTGTACTTTTTTTGCTGTGGATGTTTTATGCTTTCAACCACTGCTACTCAACCCTGCTCAACTAAAAAGCGAATTGTTGAAAACAACCTTTGCATGAACAACGTAAGCAATGAAAATTTATTTGTGTGAGACAGACCTACAGGGGACAAAGTGTCAAAACTTGGGTTGCAGATCATCTTCAGACTAGGTTTGAGATCTACATGATTCTTCCACATAAGCTGCATCTTTGCCCTATAACCAGTTTACCGTAGTTTGGGTAGTTCAGCACAGAAACTTCAGAGGAAAGACCAGCAGCTATAACACAGATCTGTGTGTTTGTCATGCTCATCTGTCCTCAGTCGAGCTCACGCACTCACTGACTCACAGCTGTGGATGAACATCAGGTTTCATGATCAAAGGAAGTTTTGGGATCACGTCTGAACTTCTGTCCATATTTAACTGCTGCCTCATCTTTGCTCATCCACAGGAGTGCAGTTTTTTTTTCTGTCTCTGATCTGTGAATCTGACTCACAGGTTTATTACATCTTTTGATGTTATTTAAAAGCTGCTCGAGGCGTATAAGGCTATATGTTTATTTGGATAAGGGAAGTGACACAAATGTGGGAGGTAAAACAACAAACAGTGTGTGAACATGTAAATGTGCTGATCACATATGTATCAAAACATTATTCGCTTTGTATTTTGTTCTCGGTTTATTGATACTTAGATGTTGATTTCTACAAGAGTTTAAGGGTAACTTGGACTAAAAATCTGCCTTTTCTGATTTATTTCTGAAAAACTCAACCACAACAATGTGAGCAATGAGACAACAATTATATTTGTGCCTTGTATGTAAGTGTATGAATCTTCCTTATTATGCATGACACATAAGCAGGAGCCTGTCCAGATTTCTTTTGACTGGGGGGGGGGAAGAGTACATCTGGGGTATTTACATAATATAAAGGTCAAGGTGTATGAGCACATCAAGCTGCAGCTGCTAGTCTAAAATATGAAGCCTATGTGGGAGGGCTGGAAAACTAAAATTCTACAAGAGTCTGACTGAGGCTGCCTGCAGAAACACCAGAAACCACACACGGACACACTCCAAGTCACAAATTCTAATTTTTACAGCAAAATTAAACATGTAAACAGCCTTGTTGAAAAGCTTGGGTTGAACAGCTCAATTCTCAATCAGCACACACTGTGCAGGGGGTTAATTTTTTTCTTAACTTGATATTCTCTAAATTATTACACTTACAAGTTTGGCCCATACAAGGGCATGACGAATTTGACTGTCAGACAGCATCCTGTCGCTGTCTGCAAAGAGGCGAAAGGCCAATCAGAAACTATGTCCATATGATAAAAAAAAATCTATGTTGAACATGAAAAGAC
Source organism: Thalassoma bifasciatum (assembly GCA_008086565.1). Taxonomy (NCBI): domain Eukaryota; kingdom Metazoa; phylum Chordata; class Actinopteri; order Labriformes; family Labridae; genus Thalassoma; species Thalassoma bifasciatum. The sequence goes on from RPOG01000020.1 coordinate 1,404,722, forward strand.
AACAGCATCAATTCTTTCAGTCTTCCCTTTCTTCTTTGACGTCTGTCCTGTATTACACAGGTGTTACGCTGCAAAGAAACTGAAATCTAAGCAAGTGTTTACGTCTTATCTTTGGAAAAATTTGGTTTTAGACTTAATATGAGTCACATTTATCAGACAAGTCTAGAAAAATGTCTTGTTTCAGGTTATGTAGAGACAAAAATGATGTCTGAATGGCTTGTAATGAGTAAGAAAACAATGTGCCAATGTGGTAAGAAAAACGTTACTTGTATAAGAGCATCCTCATTTTGAGAAACTTGACAAGCAGATTTTTTTTACCCTATTGGCATATTTTTTTACTCATTACAAGCAATTCAGCCATCACTTTTGTCTCTAAATAACTTGAAATAAAACGTGTTCCTGGACTAGAAAGGGAAAGACATATACTTTTGCTTATATTTCAGTTTTTTGCAGCGTAGATCCCTTTGCCACTGTTATTTATTTTTGTATTTAAATTAAGAAAACATGCTTGGCAGAATTGCAAAACACAAATCTAATAGGTTTAATTGTTTCAGGACTTATAAACCCCTTTTCTTTCAAATTAACAATTGAAGGCACTAAATGCAGAAAAAAGTTTAAATATAAAAGAAGGTGATCCAAGCCTATTTACTCATACAAATGTTGTCCATTTTTATTTAGTTCCTGTTTTGATTATTATAATTCTTCCTTTTGATACCAACATTAATATTTCATTGTAGTATATTTTTAGACCTGTAATAATCTTTAGGCTTGATGTCCAGTCTGTTTTTGTAATGATGTAATGTTGTGCAATGAGGATAAAACTTCTAGTGTCTGAGACATCCCAAGCACATAATGTATATGAAATTACTTAATATTCGCTTTATTTGATAAACTTGTATCAGCCCTAAAATCCAGCATCCGTTGGAGTGTAGTTCATCTCAGAGGAAGATGCAGTAAAGGATGAAAGAAGGGAGGAATGAAAACAAGATTAGGGAGTAAAATCATCCTCTACATAAAAACAGCTTTGCATAAGAAAAGAGAAAGGATGAGACATAAACCACATCATTACATTGTCATCCACACTTCACTGATTTTTCATCACACTATAGAACCCAACGCTTAAGATGGAGGTGGAGAAAAAACATGAAAGCACAGAGATGTCGATGTAGACACACAAGGCTCATGCAAACAGTGTGAACTGATACACACAGCCAAAGCCTTCCCTGCACACTTCTCACACATCCTTGCATTAACATCTGCACTCAGACTGAGACGCACACTCTCAGTTTGACATACTCACAGAGAGAGAGAGAGAGCATCACACAGTTGGAGAAAGACCCACGGTCATAGGGAGACAGATGGACAGGGTCAGTCACAGCAGAGACAGTCAGTTTGGACGTGTGATTGATTGTTTTGTATGCAAATGTCTGCGTGTTCTCGAACTGCCAAAACCAAGAGCCAAACAATGAGACGGTGACAAAATGTCAACATAGAGTACTACAATGTGCTGTCATATCATGAGGCCTACTTGGGAGTTTTGTGTTTACAGGCTGCCAACGCAATCATATATACTTGATGGAAAGTGGTGTTAACTTTTTTATATATCCAATTAAAAGTACTGCTAAAATCACAAGTTATAAAAGGCTGCCTGCCAGCTGGTCTGTAGCTGTAGCCTGGAAACCAGTGAAAATGTGCTGGCTTCTTGGATCCTCCTCCCGTTGAAACCCATTCCCAGCCAGCATTACCCTGATCAAGCCAATAACGACAGTTTATCCATAGAGAAAATGAAATATAAAGATTCTACAAAAAAGGGCTGTTTTTTAATTTAATTTTTAAAATTATTCTTTTTACACAATGAGAGCTGCAGCTCAAGTAAAAACCTTCTGTTTACATCATTTAAGGTTTAGTCTTAATCAAAAGTTAAAAAGGGAATGCACAAGCACTGAATTAGCCACCTAATCAAGAAGCAGATGTCATTTATTTTTTTGATCTGTGTTCAGAATCAGTTAGATTTAAAATCTTTTGTAATACCCTTTAAATATTATACCTCAAATGACATGCTTATCTTTCAGTTTGCATTTCTGGAGGTGCCAGGGTGAAAGTGTAAAAGCATTTAAAAATCTTAAAAAAAAAAAAAAAAAAAAGCTTAAAAACATAAATGTACAGAAATCCAGTATGGATATCCAGCAATGGCACTTTGTATTATATTGTATATATTTAAATTAAAGTAAACAATCTTCTCTTCAAACTGAATAAAAAACTTATGACAAAAGCCGTAATCTAAAAGTGTTGTTGAGAAAATTGCTGTATTCCCTGAAGATGTCACACGACAGAAGTTGAACATCTACAAAACAGGACAACACCAAAAATGTAAGACTTCCCAAAACTCCCACTCAGTTACTTTTATATTAGACTTTAATAGTTGTCGTTTTTGCTCTTATAGGATCCTGTACTTTGTCGAAGCTGTCTCTTGGTTGACCTCCGTTTGAGGCTACAGATGATTTGGCTTCGTGCCAGCTGTACTCAACACTGGTGGCTCATTTATCAAAGTGCTGATTACCAGACCTTCTCTATGGCAGGGAAACGCTGCTGAGTGGCTTTCAACTCCATATGAGCCACCTGTCTGAGGAAATTAATTAATAACAAAAAGTACTGTGCGAGCAGAAAGCAAATCAAGGAGCTAATCAACCTGCCAGTCAATATGCAAGGGGACGAAGGGTCAGAGGAGTAATATATTCACTACACATGGACTCGATGTTCAAAGCATGACTCAACCACTCTCCCTGCAGCTGTTTTCAAACAGATAAAAACACTTATCACTTCAGTATCATGTTAAGATACCACAGCGAAAAACCTGTAGAGTCATAACAACTCTGCAAGCACCTCAGAGGGAAAATTATTCAGGCATAAACCAAAACAGATTCGACCAAACTAGAAACTGCAGTTGGCTTCAGTGGCCACAATGATTCCACTCAATAGTTTTAGTCCTTGAGTCTGTTCATTCAAATCATGAGCTGGGTTTGAGTTTTTAATTTACTTACAAGCTGTTACTGGACTTATCCAACTTTATTTAACACGATTCAGAAGTAATGTAACAGTAGGGCTGAGCAATGAATCGCAAAGTAAATTTGATCACAATATGGCCTGCTGCAATATTCCAATTTCTGACAGTGCAATATTTATTTCACCTCAAATGTGTCAGAATATCAGAAAACATTTTTTGCAAAAGATGTTTTATGTTCTACGTTCGTGTTACTCAACCCTGCTCAACTTAAGAGCCAGATTATTGAAAACTACCTTCTCGGCAGAAACAAAGAAAGTGGTGAAAATGGCAAGAAGTAGTCATCAAAATAAGTTTTAGGTGGTGAAAACAGCCAAAAAGCAGCAGAAATGGATCAAAGGGCAAAATTGGGAGAAAACTTTGATAATGTCCAGGAAGTAGCCAAACTTCTCAGAGGCCTGACATGTCTGTTTGAAATAAACCTTATTTTTATTAATCTTTTGTCACATTCTTATCTTTTGCGATGCTGATTTCTGGGTTTCATTACCTGTAAGCAACAATTATCAACATTTCAAGAAATGAAATAAAAGCTGAATAGTTCAATTCTTACTTTATGAGTCTATATAATATCTGAGATTCACTTTCTGAAATTAGTGACTAAAAATATTTAACTTTTTCATGATGTTCAAATTTTTAGATGTACCTGTTTATGCAAAAAGAGTCTCTTCAGTGTTTTTTTTTTATTTTTATAAAAATACTACTCTTCTACCTCATGTATGTTGTTTCTTATTAAAAAATGATAACAACAAGAATAAAAAGTCGACCCCTTCAATAAAGAAATTGATATCAACAGCACATAAGATGGAGAAACAAAAACTAATCACACATTTAATTCCAAATGCAATAAAATGGAAAATAATCACTGTTAGGTTATTTTTGTAAATCGCTCAGCCCTGTGTTTGCAGCACTAGTGCAAAGCAAGTATGCTGCACAAGTCATTCCTAGCTTGTTTACTCCTACAGTATTTTCCATACAAATATTTATTGTCAGAGGACAGTGCGTCAGAGTCAGTGGTTTAGTTGGCTTTTCCTTAAAGTGGCAGTCAAGTATATAACCATAAAACTAAATAGATCCCAACTATAAAATGCAGCAGCAGCATTCGCATCATTGCCACTGCTCATGCAATGAAACCCTCCTTGTTCCAAGCACAAAGGGTCACGGGTCTATTTTCTGCAAATTTGCATGTTGCCTGGCTGGTGATTAATTCTTTCACAATATATTGAGTCACTTATTCTGCAATAGTAGGTTTCCTCTGTTGTGCGTAGCATAATGAGCAGTATTTTGATTCTGGTCTAAGTCAGAGGCAGAGTACTTCCCTGCTATTTGAAAGGTGCATAGGTGTGTTTGTATGATGGGTTTTCACTAGTGACTCCGCTGAGCAACCATTACAGAACAAGTCTACATCTGTAGGAAACACAGAGGTTAATTAGCTCATCTGACAGATGATTAATTAACCATGCATTCAGAGTATGGAGCTTTGCAGACTTGGCATTAGTGAAGCGTTTCCTGCATTCAAACACAAACCTCCAGCTGAACAGGACGTTTCTTAAAGCCTTGTCTGTGTGTGTGTGTGTGTGTGTGTGTGTGTGTGTATGCTTGTGCCTGAGTCTGTGTGAACTCACTGTCTTTGGGCTCATTGGGAGAGTCAGTCTTGACAGGGGTGGGGTCACTCCAGGAACGGCTGAAACTCTTCGATCTACGCTCAGCGAAAGCTAGTGCAGGCGGGGAGAGATAGTCACTCACATACACACCGCTCACACACACACACTAAAAGCCTTCAAACTGGCTCATTTCCCGTACACACTCACCATCTAGGACACAGAAAGGCAAAGGCGGATGCAGCTACAAGTGCACAAATATAGAGGACATACNAAGGTCGAGGCATGATTGAGGTAGCCAAAAAATTTCAGACTTGTACGTGAAAGTAGGCGGCGGGGCTACCGTTTTAAGCTAATGCTAAATGCTAGCAACATGTTAGCATTTTTTGAGTGGCAAAATCATAAATTTTTCGCACTTGTCTGGGGGGGTAGGACATGGAGCCGAGCTCTTTATCTCAAGCGAAAGGGGCGAAAATTGGGTTTAAAGGCGCGGAAACAAACAATAATAATCCTTTGCGTTTCAAGAGGGCCTTCGCCCGCCTGTCGGTCGCTCGGGCCCTAATAATCCTTAGCGTTTCAAGAGGGCCTTCGCCCGCCTGTCGGTCGCTCGGGCCCTAATAATCCTTAGCGTTTCAAGAGGGCCTTCGCCCGCCTGTCGGTCGCTCGGGCCCTAAATAGATCCCAACTGTAAAGTGCAGCAGCAGCATTCGCATCATTGCCACTGCTCATGCAATGAAACCCTCCTTGTTCCATGCACAAAGGGTCACGGGTCCATTTTCTGCAAATTTGCATGTTGCCTGGCTGGTGATTAATTCTTTCACAATATATTGAGTCACTTATTCTGCAATAGTAGGTTTCCTCTGTTGTGCGTAGCATAATGAGCAGTATTTTGATTCTGGTCTAAGTCAGAGGCAGAGTACTTCCCTGCTATTTGAAAGGTACATGGGTGTGTTTGTATGATGGGTTTTCACTAGTAACTCCGCTGAGCAACCATTACAGAACAAGTCTACATCTGTAGGAAACACAGAGGTTAATTAGCTCATCTGACAGATGATTAATTAACCATGCATTCAGAGTATGGAGCTTTGCAGACTTGGCATTAGTGAAGCCTTTCCTGCATTCAAACACAAACTTCCAGCTGAACAGGACGTTTCTTAAAGCCTTGTCTGTGTGTGTGTGTGTGTGTATGTGTGTGTGTGTGTGTATGCTTGTGCCTGAGTCTGTGTGAACTCACTGTCTTTGGGCTCATTGGGAGAGTCAGTCTTGACAGGGGTGGGGTCACTCCAGGAACGGCTGAAACTCTTCGATCTACGCTCAGCGAAAGCTAGTGCAGGCGGGGAGAGATAGTCACTCACATACACACCGCTCACACACACACACTAAAAGCCTTCAAACTGGCTCATTTCCCGTACACACTCACCATCTAGGACACAGAAAGGCAAAGGCGGATGCAGCTACAAGTGCACAAATATAGAGGACATACAGTGCCATCCCTCCTCTGCTCCACAGACACACAACAAATGCCTGCACAAACAGAGCCGTCAAACAGACCATATACAAACAATCATATAGTTTCTTAATGAAAGACTCTGCCACGTGATTTGGCTACTGTAGATTCAAAATGACTCTTCTTCTTTCACACATCTACTGTGCAGAAACTGATAAAATCCAGCCTGCTTTGAACAGTAATCACAGTCCTCTTGGAATATTTTTAGACTACTTGAAAGTGTTTGACACGGTTAATCAACAGTGTCCCTCAAGGCACCAAATTCTTTGGTTGCTGAAGTTTCTGTACTGATGGATCTGCACTAATGCCTCTCTGCATTTTGCTGCCCATTTAACTTGTTCTTTTTATGTTTGAGTGTCTTTTCGTTAGATGAAAGAGATTTATTTGTCAGGTCAACTTTTTGATGCTTCTTTTCCTCATGATCAAAGCAACATTTCTTGTGATACTGGTTTGTAGGTTACCTTAAAGAAACACATTTTTCTAATTAGATCCAACCATTTTGCCCTTTTTGTGATTCCTGCAGTCAAAAATGAAGCTTTGATTTTATTTCATGCCTCCTATAGCTCAGGCTTGATTAAGTGTGATATTCAATTTACGGTGGCTTTTAGTAACGAATAGTGACAGCCCTTTCACCAGATTCAGTGACCATGTCGAGAACGTTTGTGAGATGTGACATGGTCATGAGATGTGACGGTGAAGCATTTCAGGAGAAACAAGCTCCAGGGGAGAAAAAAACAAAGGTGTGGACAGACTTTAACATAAGTGACAGCAGCAGAAAAAAAACTTGGATCTAAATAAAATCATATTCTGAGAAACCTTGTGAGATTATGATTGGATAATCCAGTCTCTGCCATGTAACAGTGGATGACAAATTGAGGTTGAAATTTGGTTCAAGCTTCTTTGTCAAAAATAAGCTTTTAGATACCAAAAGGATTTTGCAATTTTAAACTGTAAAGGTTCTTCACAAACCTCATAACAAGATGCATTGAAAACGATGTTCAATATATTTTCATTTTAATCGCTCTTTCTAATCTTAGTATCTTAATGTTTTTACCATTTTTGCAACAGTCTCTTATCATTTATTTAGGCTTTAACCCTTTGATGCATGAATTATGAAAGTCAGTGTCAGGATTTTTCCCCGTAAGTGTTTTTATTTGTCTTAAGGCGTGAAAAAAAGTTTTCTATATTTTTTTCAAGTATTTGTAGCTGAGCATTTAACATAAACACTGTGAATTTAATTTAATATGATTTATGGCATGACAAGAAAGTTCCTTGAATCCTTGAATTTTCATTATTTCGAACTTCCAGGTGAAACCTAAATTTTGAAAATTTCCTTGCACATATTTATGTTAAAAACAATTTTTAAAGTATAATTCTTCTGCTGCTTGACCTGTTGTGAAGGATAAAGCTGGAGCCTATCCTAGCTGTCTTTGGGTGAGAGGCAGGGTACACCTCAGAGTAGTCATGAGTCAATCCCAGGGCTGACACGAAGAGTTGGATGTTGAAATGCAATGCACAAGATTTCAAACTCTAGAATTTGTTGAAAGGAAACACAGGCTCAGTTATTACTGTCATTAGTCGTAGTAGTATTAATAGTACTACTATTATTTCTTTCTAATTTATGACAATATTTTCAAGTATTGTTTGATTTTCCATAACCATGTCTTATCAGTAATTAATTCAGATCTTTCTAAATAAGCCCTGAGGTTATACATCTCTATGTTTTTTTTTATATTTTTAAATGGCCTTTTTGAGAAACAAGTCTGCTGGCGTTATACAGGTGATTTTTTTTTTTTAAGTGTTCATTACGGTTATAAGAATAGTCATGTGAAATATTTAATGCACTATCAGTTTATATATTTATGAGCAGTGTATGCTTGAACCCCAACATCCTTCATGCATCTGCTCCCTCATGACAGGAATATTTTGTTTGATAAGTCAAAAGAAATTGACTCATATTTTCTTCACAAGGTCATAAAGTTTGAGCCAAGCAGCTGCCTGCAGTGTTGGTAAATGAAGCCTTGCAGAAGACTGCAGTGACTCAGGTGTCCACTGAGGCTGGCTTTGAAAGCCAATGAAAACTACTAGGTTACATGTAAAAATGGTCATTTTAAAAACGAAGGGCAAAACTGTTTTGATCAACAGGTGGACATGTTGCTGTTTGACATGGGGCAAAAAATCTGTTCCAACACTTGGGTTAGCCCCTTTGATATGGCCATTACTTTAAATTTTCTCCTTACAAAGTAATGATTGACACCGCTGAGCCAAGTCCATTCAACACAGTCTATGGTTTGAACTTAAGAGCTGTATCAGTCTGCATTTGCCACGTTTTCCATACAGTGTTTGGTCAGACTTTTGGTTTTTCCAAGTCCCTTGTCACATGCATGTTGTATTTATTTAAACTGATTACAATGAAAAGATGTTTCATTGATTGAGATATAAAGCTATGACAGTGTATTTGTTTGTTTTTACGATCTTCTGTCCACCAAACTCCATCCAAAGGTCAGGGTCGCAGCACTTGACAGGCCATCGTACTCTAAATGACAGACCAGTCTGACTATACAACTCACAAAGCTCCATGACATAGGATTCAGTTTTACAAGTGTCAAACATCACACACACACGCGCACACACACACACACACACACACACACACACACACACACACACACACACACATACACACATACACAAACTCACACTTCCATCATCACAAATCATCACTTTTCTTCTTGCCTCTAGCAAACAAGTCTTTGTATTCATCTTTCTAACCTACCGAACCATTCAAAGCAACGCGACAGGAAAACAGCAAGAGCAAACACACTCAAACACACACACACACACACACGCACACATGCACAGACTTGTATCACTTGTGTATCAGACACACACTCGTGGATTTTAAATCCCCGAGGAAATGCAATAGAGCGTCACAAAATCCCAGCAAATTCAGCAGCATTCAGTGCCACACTCATGCAGAAATAAAGCAGACAACAAACAAACAAACAAAAAAACAAACAAACCCAGTGATGGTGGCGGAGTGGACAATATCGATTTGAGTAAACATGTCAAACAAAAACACACTCACACTGACACACACACACACACACACACACATCTCTGACTCACTCTGTGCTTTAATCCTTCTGCTGCCCACCATCCGAAGATGCTTCCGGAAGTTCCTGTGGGTGGAGAAAAGAAATCAAAGCAAAGAGGGATAACAGAGGACAGAGGAAGAACCAAAATGTAAAGAAGCAAGAGAGGAGGGAGGGAATGGTGGGCGGGAAATGACGAACAAGGAAAGACCGAGAGAGGGAAGTTTAGTGTCATGCTTCTGTTGAAACAAAAGAGATCTCTAAAGGTTAATGTAAAACTTCCTACATCAAAACAGACATTATGGAGACAGTGTAGGATAAATGTTTCAGCAAAGTACCCCCTAATGATATACAGCTTATGTTTAAGGAACACAGATTCACTCATGTAACATCAGACAATGGGGAAATCCTTTCTTAGTTGTTAAAAGAGGTGATCGACTGCTCTTGGCTGTAATCAAGGAAGTGATGATGCAACAGAGGGAGTTAATGTTTGCTAAATTGGTGTATAATTGTGGGTTTTTATTCCTATTCTTGGTTCAAGGCAGATATTAATTATGGTGCTTTGTTTTATTTGCTTCATGTTTAATTGTACTCCTGCCTTGAGCCTGGAAAAACTATATTTCAGTCTCCTTATCACTTTAATGTTATAATCCAAGTAGTGAAGTTAAGTTTTGCCTTTAATTAAAAGATGTAGACTTGGAGGCCTTTGCTTGCCAGTGTTGTTTTCATAAAAGCTGCTCCATAAAATCAATAAGACTTAATCTCCATTGTCACCATAATGACTGTCCATTAATTCCTGTCTATACTGAACAAATATAAAGCCACTTCCCTGTGTATGTTTTACTTGTATAATGTCAGCATCTGCTCCAGATTTGTATTCATTTATGTATTTCTTCTTATTATAGTGCAGTTAATAGTGAATAACGAGTTTCATGAATTATAATCAGAAGAAGTTCCTCAGTGAAGATGGCTGGGTTTTTTCACATCAGCATTTTCACACTCACACTGAGGCAGATCAGACTGAAGCAGTACACTTCTGTTCTCTCATTTCCCCCCAAAGGCCACGTCATAAGCCATGTGGCAGCGTGGTTTTGAGATGAATTACTTCCATATTCTCTTAGGCTCCCAGCATATGTCAGACTGTGGACCTGCCACGGCCACTGACCCTGAACATCTCAAACTCCTGGATTTCCAGCTTTCAGATAAGTGCATTCAGTTGAACTTTGCTACTGTATTTACAGTCGTGTCCCTTAAGAGCACAGCACATAAATCAGATGTGTCAACACAGGATGCACACACAGCTTCCCTGCTATGATGTTGGTCTCATTTTGAGTCTGCTGCATGATCATAAACAGCAAATTTTGCATCCTTGCTTTAAAATAACACAGTAAGCTGGTTGTTTTAGTCTTCATTAATTCAAAGCTAATATTTAGTCTCCGGACTTTTGAATCTCATTGAGGCTAATCACAGGCTAATGATGTTCAAAGAAGAAAACATATTTTGAAAGTCCACATCTTTATTCATAAGGCATGTACTGTGGTCAGCCTTTTGAAGCAGGACAGTGAGTGGTATGGATTCACATTGTGCTCATGTTAGCATCCTTTAGTTGATTAACTTATATCGTCCTAAAATGTACAGTGTAAACCCAAAACATTTAAAACCAAGAAAAATAACTATTTTCTGTTAAAACTATTTTGTCAGTGCGGATCTTTAAGACCACTGCATTTAGTCACAAAATGTGTAGCCAACTATCTCAGCAGCATAACCACCTGTGTCTGTCTTAATAGCAGTGTCATATTTAGTTTTAAAGCTTATTTCTTTTAGATTAAAAAAATATGAGCCTGGGGAATAATGAAAACACGAGTAAGTGCTATCATTACATTACTCTTTTTTCAACACTTTCGTAAAAAAACGTGGATTGCTGCAAACTTTGTGGATCACAAACATTTTGTGGTAGTTCTTATCACTTTTTAGAGATTGGTATGGGTGATTTTTATACTAGTACAAACAGTTCAGCTTTAAAATTTAGTAAAAACAAACAAAAAACAAAGCAAAACAAAAAACACAAGGAACCAAAACCAGAATAAACAAAAACATCAACAACTGATCATTTCAAAATATTAAAGCTGTTTCAAATACACTTGAAGAAGTGATTTTAAATTTTTTAAATGGAAGAAAAACTGTTTTTGGTTTTTAAAATGTTTATTTTTTCTGACCATAAACTACAGAAGCTAGGTCCAGCCAATAAGCAAGGTAGTTTTGTAATTTTTTCTCAACTTAAATGGTATTTTTTGAAGATTTTCTTTTTGCTAACCAAGGCAGCCTTTATTCTCAAATGTGCATAAACAAATATGCAAACTAAGAAAAAGTATGTCTTCATAAAAGACTCAGTAAAATTATGCTCTTTTGTTTTTGCTGTATGGTTGCTAGATACACAAGCTTCACATAGAGGTAGCTTGTCTTTCTCATGTAAGGAAATTAATGTGCACAGCCTTTGTAACGTACTATCATGTATCATGTGTCTATCATTTGTTAGACTAATAGAATCTAAAAAAAAAATATTTAAAGAAGTTAAAATATATGAATTTATAAACCTTTATTTTCTACTAAAATGTTGGAAACAAGTTAGCCAAAGGCTTTAACCTTTTATAGTTGGTGTCTCTCATGTACTGACATTATACTATTTACCTGAAAATTAAACATGTTGTAGCCAGATTGCTAGGCTACAGAGAGGTAGAGATTTATTTCTATTTCAGGTATAAGATTTTATCCTCTTGTGTAGGCCTCCTGAAGTAAACATTGGTAATTATATATCCTAGCAACAATAAATTGTTCTCAGTGTCCAACTAATTACATATAAGGGCTCTGCTCGAGCATGTTGTACTTGAAATACATAATGTGACTTAAATAACAACAAAGCAGCGCGGTTAGAGTAGTTTTTCTTTGTGTCTCTATGCCTGATCCTGACATGATGTTCTATGCAAGAGCCCCAGATAAACAGTCTTTTATCTCTCTTCCTCTCTCTGTCCCATGTTGCTTCCACAGTGCACCCAGCCAGCAGTAAAACACTCATGATTAATGACCTCAGCGTGTGTTCTGTCTGTATGTATGTGAACAGAGGCACTGAAAGAGGAGAAACATAAAAGAAGAAAAAAAAAGTCTTTGGTGTTTCTCTGTCCTTGGTTTACCTCCATTAAAAAGTCAGTGCAACGGCAGTTGACCTGCAACTTCAGACAATGAATTTCAATGCTGATTTAATAAGCTACAGGAATCACAGCAGGCAAAACATCATCTAACAGGACACAAGTCTAACTTGGTACCAATTACCGACACAGAATCCCTGTAACTTTTAACTTTGATGAAAAGTATATCAAACAGGCATTTTTACCTTAAACACCCCCTGCTTTAACTTTAATGAGATTTAGAGTTCAAGACAGAAAAAGTTTTTAAATTTTTTTTTTTTTTTTTTTAGGATTTATACTGTCCCTCTGCTGCCCTCATAATAACTTCACATGATTGTGATGTTTAAGACTACCATAAGTTCAGCCACTATCTGGAACACTTCGTTTTAGCTCCTGTTTCATCTAAGTTCTTGTACACACATAGCCGGGTATTTTAAAAAACAAATATTCCCCCTCATTTCCCACCTCCAATGTGTCATGGACCAGTCATGAGATCCTCATTATTTCAGGAAAGTCTCATGAAGATGTTGTGAAGCTGTCTTGAAGTGATTTGAAAATCTGCACACACATAATGTAAACACTGTAACATTAGATACATGGTTAAGATATTGGAAGACGGAATAACTTCTCTTCATGTAACTATGTCCAACTCCATCTGTGTGTCATCTTTTTGGACAGTTTTTGTAGTGCATTCTAACTTTCTTAAACACATTGAACCCTTTTCAAATTTTATGTCTCCCCAGCTTGTGGTCAGGTGGCTGAAAAGTTGGGGTGGAGGGTGTTGTAGCTTTTTTGCCAGCTGACTTGAAGCATATCTCAACTCCATTGTTTGCCTCTATGTCATCATGGTTAGATTGATTGTGTAAAGGCACAGGAGTTGGACTCAATTTGACCTCTTGGAACAAGGATGTGAAGTCTTTTAAAAACTTTCCATTTGCAGTTTCTTCCTCTTTGATCAATTCCTCAATTTACTGAAATAACACACAACGTTAACGCCCTGACACTGCAGATGGATGACATGGAGATGTCAAAGGGATTGAGACGAACTGCATGGCGCCACATGTACCATCTGCCCCTGTGTGACAGAGCATCTGGGCCTGAGTGGGACGCTTTCTGAACTCGATACTCATGTCATTACTCCAGTCGGGGTTACAGAATCACTCTCTGTGTTTCCAGTGGTGTTTAAAGTGTTACTTTCACTAATACCACGGATTAATCCCTGTAACTTTAACCCTGTTCATGTGGGGCATAGACATTCATAGCAGAAAGTTACAATGATATGAATAAATGAATAAACCAAAGTCAACGTTTTACCTCAGATCCACCTTTTAAAAAAGCCATTCTCAGATTAGATGTCACCAAAACAGATCACCCAGGCATCTTAGCAGAATGCATAATTCATTTCATTCATCAGTTTTTTTCATCCTCTGAATATTATGCAGCCGTTTTGATCGTTTCAGTTTTATCTTAGAATAAAAATCTGGTGCGCTGTTGCAATACTAATCTGGCTTTGAAAAAGGGGGCAATATTAGCAGGGCCCCAGTAAGCAGATCCGTTTGAAAGCTGCTGACGTCTTCACACCTTCTAGTACCACGTTGTGACTCTTCGGCTCAGTCAGATTAGACACGGCTGTAAATAAGCGACAACGTAGCTGTAGCCGGAAATGAACGCAAACAGCGCTCAAGCAAAACACAACCCCAGCAGGGGCAGCGTACCTCTGGATGACTTCTGCTGAATCCTGCTCCCTCTCTCTCCTCTTTCTCTGCACAAATCCCCGGAAAGCCCTGCCAGGATGTGGCACAGTATTAAAGGGATGAGAGAGAGGGAGAATGCTGGCGGATCGGGGTGTAGGATAGTGCGGGGAGGCTGATGCCAGGGTGTTTAGCTGCGGGGTTTATTTGGCTGTGAAAGGGAGGCAGCGGCTAGCTTTGAATGTAAAGACCTGGAATACAAATCACATCATCAGCTCAATGGGAATTTTAATTTTATAGCTGCAACAAATGTGATATGGATCCTCTTTCAATGGAGACACTGATCTTGAGACCTCAGTCTTGTCAGTCTCCCTTACTTCAGATCTGGTTGTTATGGGAACCATTTGCTTTAGGAGAATCTTGTTGCTTTCCGGCTATCAGCGATGGCAACCCATCTTATACTTATGTGTGGAAACAATATACCATTTATATTAGTGTGAATTAAAGCTGTATTATAATAGCAAAAACTTAATGGATGAGACAGCAGGGCTTTTATTCACTCAGTCACATCATTAACTCTCAACTTATCCAAAAACTTTTTAATAGTTTTGGCCGGCAGAAAGTGATATCCATGTGCTCAGGCTGGACTTTTATGTGTCAAAGTACAAGCATGGTGTGAAATTCATCACTGTCAATGTGTGATTGTGTCTTCAACAGTATTAATTGTCATTAAACAGGACAGGTGCCATCTTGCAACACTGTGAAGCTGAGGAACATTTGTCAACACCAGAGACAGAGCATCTCCAACAAGGATTGATTGTGTTTCACATCAGATTTTATGAGGAGAGGAAAGTGATTTGTAAGATTCTCCACTAAAACAAAATGTTCTTTTTTAGGATAAAACTGACATTTTTCTTCATTCTTCTTGTCCTCAACAAATCCCATAAAAGTAAAAGTAACTGATCCATATGGCAACAGTATCAGACTCTGCTCAGCTTTTTTACCTAAAAGAATAAAGTTGTTTGGCTGCTGTAAACATTAACATTTTACTGAAAGCACAACTGCACTGTGCCCAAGTAAAGCCCACAGATTTTTTAAGACGTCTTCCTTGGATGTCTTTAAACGTCTGCAGGACTGTTGGCAGACAGCCTGTTCTAATAATGCTAATCAGTTTTTAATCTATTCTTAATTTTTCCAGTATGAGTGACTTGTAATCATTAAAATCATGGCAAATGCATTTACAGCTTAAGAGGAACGCCAAATAGTCAAATCAGCTCATTATCTAATTCTTTTAATAAGATGTGACACTGCCTCACTGAATCTTAAAGCTCCACTTGTAGCACTTTGAGTTTTTACTAATTGTGGGGCTCATGTGTAAGATGAGGTTTCTAAAAAAAGAATCAATGGGCTTTCATGCTTCAACCTGTCTTCATTGCTGAAACTATATTAAAAAAAAACAGGCTGTGTCTTCAAGGTGATCCAACACCTGTCTTTTACCAGTGGTTTCAGGATTTAGATTATTAGTGAACAAATATCAGTCTTGTCCATGATGGTTTCTAAGTGACAGCAAGGAGGAAAAGTGGTATCTGTCATACTAGCTGCAACTGAGTGGAATGTACCAGTGCCCTAATGGTATATTCCAGTTTTCACTGGCACTTATGGCCCTTTTCCACTGATCCATCTTAGCCCTGCTCTACTCGACTCTACTCGGCTCTACTCGGTTTGTGTTGCGTTTCCACAGGCGCGGTACTACGCGTCAGATGCCAGTTTTTAGTACCTACTCTACCCTGGTTCCAAGCGAGCTGAGCTGATACTAAAAGGTGACGTCGACGGACTGCTGGTCACTCATTGGTCAGAGAATGTCGTCTCCGCAGCTTCACTTCACAAATCACTTACAAGACGCAAACCAATAAGTCAGCGACGGGTTTTTAATGACATTTAAACCCGACGGCACAGAACCACACTGAATGAACACAAAACACAGCCCTAAAATTCACTTTCATGATTCCTGAATGAGTTAAAAGTCCTTTTAAACGAAAAAGAAGTTAACAGCAAAGATAGTTTGGTTTAAAGAGTCTTTTCGATTAAATCAAAGTCCGTTGGTGCAGGAGCGATCTGTCTGCCACAAGAGTCTTTAAGCACCAATCAGTCCATTAATCCACAGGGAACCAAAAAGGAAAACCAGCTCATAGTAGAATGATTGATTAACAAAAAATCTCTGGTATACCAGGCCCAAAAATAAAAAATTAAAGCGATCTCACAGGATCCAGCTGTATTACTTTCATGAAATCTTTTGAAAGCTTTGTTTTTTCCTTTAAAGACCACGGTGGCACATATTTTAGTACAAAATTATGTTTGTGTTGCGTTACAGATGACATGCACGCACTTTTGCGCAGCACTTTAGCGCAGCTGTGTGATAAGATCCACGGCCACCGTGAGTCTGTAGTCGGGCTAGTGGAAAAGCTAACTAAACCGAGTAGAGTCGAGTAGAGTAGAGCTGGAATTGTATGGTGGAAAAGCACCATTAGTACTACTGATCAGTAGACAGGATTACGTCATGACGTACTCCTGTCGGCACCTATAAAAATACCGTGTTCCGTACCCAGCCCTATTCACACATAATTTTTGTCTTTAAATATCTTGGAATAAAACATGTTTCTCTCCTGGAAAGGTAAAAGTGGTTCACATTAAGTCTGAAAAGACATTTTCAACTAAGAATAGGACATTAAGACTTTTAGATTTCAGTTTTTTTGGCAGTGTACCCTTGCAGTTTCAGGCCATCACAGGCAAAACAATCCAGAGCCCAGTGCAGCAGGTGCACAAAACTTTTATTTCTGCTGGATGCTGGTGTGACACATCACTTAGCACAGAGTTGAAAGTGCAGAACTCTCAAACAAAAATAACTTATGGTAGACTATCAAAATAAAACTCTCCAAGCTGGTTCCAAATCGCATTTCTCCTAATTACAACAAAAATTTGTAATAACAAGCCAAGACAGGCCTGCGGAGGGGTCAAAGGTTTTCAGAGGCTATTAAGGAGAGTCTCATGGAAGTGGGAAACTGTTGGTCCTGTAATTCGCACTGATGTTACTGGAACCAAGACCAATGGCACACTAATGACAGGTACATGAACCAGAGGAATAATCTTCACCAGGTTTGGTCTGTTCAGTTTGATTTACTACACATCTTCTATGGATTTGTTGACAACAAGAAAAACACAGAAACTGTTGTAACAGTGAGCTTGAAGCTAGCAGGTAGAGGTTAGCTTGGTCAACATTCAGAGGAACTGAAAACATTAGCGCAGCTTTGGTTAGTTTAGTTTAGTTGAGTTTCATTCAGTTAGGCGATGTGTGGTCAGAGCAGGGTTGTGCAGAATGATATGTCAGAACTTGGCTTCGTTTCACTGTCAGCTTTTGCGTTAATCAGTTTTAGTGTTGATCTGACTTTTTAATCTTACTCAGATAGCCAACTACAGGATCCTTTTGGAAAAGCAGGAGGTTTGTAAGAAAACATTTTTGACTGGATATTTACAAACAAAAGGTTTTGTGTGACTTTTTAAATATTCAGTCAAATATTCTCTTCGATTGATAGTACAACTGCCGAGAGAGTTTTACAATAAAATCTCTACGGATCAAATCACCAGAGTGCGTTCCAAACACGGGTAGCGTTAGCCAGCATTGATTCTGTGATAGCTGGCTGAGACTGCCGCAAGATTAATGTAGAACATGACGGCCACAAAAAAAACTCAAACAGCCAAACTCTTTCCATCCCTGTGGCCTGATTTTGGCTGTGTGTCGTTGCCAAACTGACAGAGCTGCTGGGTGGATGTGAGCTAACAGGGTGTAGGTCAGCCAACAAAAAGGCGGACATTTTCCTGACTTGTTCTTGGCAGCCTTACTCAGCTGCAGTGGATCACACTGGACTTTATTGTTGGCTGAGGTAATATCCTGTGACTCAGTTTCTCCCCCTTTGACTGTTTTTACTTTAATCAAAAAAACATAGCTGAGTAGGTTTCAACCTGACAGTGTGTTAGTGGACTTCCGATGATGACTGATGAGTCGTTTTGATGTGTGCTGTCTTGGTTAGTGAGGCCAGAGGTACCCAGAAACTTTCAAAGTCATTCAGGGAAATACTCAAACCCGCCCACACACACACACACACTCATAAACACAGGCCTCCCCCAGCTGAAGGATGAGGGTTACATGGTGGACACCAGAATTAAATAGGAGCAGCTAAAAACGAGTGGTAGCTGGTTAGAAAAGAATAGCAAGCAGGCAGGGGAGTATACTTACGAAATCCTGTTTGTGTCCAGTGATTAGCATAAAAAAAAGAAAGAGAAAGAAAAATACAGGTTAGGACTCAGTGAGCACAATCCTTAAGAAAAGAAGCAAGACAGGAACAGCTGGCACAGGCATAACAAAGCAGAAACAAAAAGAGTGTCACAGTTGACCTTCATGAATACAGAGCCAACTGGCAATGCTACATAATTGCTACTGAACAACCACTTAAATTAGTCTGAGTCTGACTTTGTGCTCTGAATATGTTTTAACAGGATTCTGATGGAAAAGGAAATGTTGAAGGTCTTCAGAAATAACTGAGGATACATTAAAGAAGAGTATTTTTTTCCTTTCACAAAAAGATACTGATGGACAGAAAGCTGGAAGCTGCTGCAGATTTTACATTTTGATATGAAGAGGATGTGATAGCCTTTAAAGCTGCAGGTGATGTGAATACAAAATGTCAGCTTGTTATCATATTTTCACAGATGATCCAAGACACACAGCACGAACACACAAACCAAACAACAGTAAGGTAAACATACTGCTTCTTCTTTTGCATACATTTAATTAATCTTTTAACAAACACAATTGTGTATTTTTTGGACAAACATTCCTGGTCCCAGGAGGATGCAGTTTAATCATCTTTGTCATCACCTAGATTAAAACCATATTATGATTTCCTGCAAAACACCTTTTTTAAACAGATACTTATCTCGCAAACCTGCAAGACTGATAATCATCTAGCTGTGTTTGTCTCTGTTGGTCTCTTGCAGCTGGTTCTTAATGGGGAGAGATTTTTTGTACTTATGTTTTTTAGTTTTAGCTTATTCCCATCTGTGTGCTTTAAAAAAGAAATTATATGTAAATATAAATAAAATATGATATAAAGTGCTGTCTTAAAATTTAATGTTAGGTCAAAATGGACGTTGTTGTTCTAACACCATCAGAAGTTATCTTGATCAAATAAAATGTCTTGTATCAACTATTGTCTTATTTTGGTTGATTTAGACTCGTTGGTTAACTTAACTTATTCAGGTAGTTGTTTGAAATAATTAAGCTACTTCTTTACGATTGAACTTTTCAGTTTTGTAAACCATGGAGCTTGGACAGCTATACCATCATGCAAGTACAGCAGGGTCTCATAACCACTGCATTCCCCCCTCACTCATGATGAAGCTGTGAGGTTACAATTCACAAAGGCATTCTGGGAAAAACTTGCAAGTTGTAGCTTTACTAAATTGCTGCGAGGGGCTCAGGTGATTGTCAAGTTGACATGCATTACCGATTTATTTGGACTTAAAATTTCAAGTTGAAGTATATTTTGTAATTGAGACAATGTCACTTATAATTAAGTACTATCACAACGACTTCAGTCATATTTTGTCTTATTAACAAAGAATGATATGCTAAATAATAAATGTGCAAAACCGCATTTTAAACTGTTTGGTTACTGTTTTTTTTCTTTATGATCAATTTTTTTAAAGGTTGCATATCATACCTTTTTCCATTATTCAGGTGTTTAGTGACTAGATAAAAAGGCCCCACCATGTTTTAGTCTATGTGTACCATGAGTCAAGCACCAGAGCAGATTTTAAGCCAGCTCCAAATAGCCTTTCTCATAATAGTCAGTTTTGGTGTGTATCTCTTTAAATCAAAATAAGCTCCTATCACTGCATCCTTCACTTTGGCCTGGTGTGCAAATATGAGTAAAGCCTTACGCTAAAATAGGGATTTGTGAGTGTACCTCAAAAAGGCACTATCTGGGGGTATATGTCAAACTAGAAGTGACGATGTGGATGAAGACTGTCAACCAAGTACAAAACGAGAGGTTTGTGAATGGTCAGTTATTAACTCAGTGTTGGTTTAACTGGATTTGACTTGTGGGATTGTTGTGAAGACTGTTTGAGATTGACTTCAGGTAGATTTGAGTGCGTATTAAGGACTATAACCTGTGTTCATCTACCTTGCAAGTAATGAGAAAAAGAGCAGTATAACATTTATTCTACTATGGGTAACATCATGTCAACAAAAAACATTGTTAATAACATCCAGCTGCACGTAAATGTAAGATTCCCCACATCCAAGAGGTTACTATTTTTTAGAGTGAACCCAGGAAAGGCTTTTGGAAAGGGGAGCTCTAAAGGTGTGGTTCTGAGGGTGGAGATACCAGGTGAGGGGGCAAGTAAAATTATAATTACTCACCTTGTGGTGTCATAAGGTGAGCAGATTCAGAGCAGACCACAAACAAATGACTGGGTTGACTTATTGCACATGATGTGGATAAGTGAATACTCTGGACACCCAAGTATTTGAACAGAAATATTAAAGAAGATGTTTTTCTCATAGTATGTTCTCTATAAGTCAAATGATGTTGTTAGAAAATCTAAAAGCTTAGAAAATAGATCCTGACCTTGCCAGAGTGGTAGAATTTAGTGATGTTTGCTGATCAGCGGCAATAAAATCTCATTCACTTCTCGAAGCACACCACTGAGTTTCATCATGCATCATTATTTTGCTTGAACCAAATTGAAAAATAAAAAAGAATTGACAAAATACTGGATCTGATGGATTAGCCTCCTTGAGCAAGCTTTAAGGGCCAGCTAGCTGAGTTTTATCGCTAACTGAAATGAAAATCAATGGCAGCCTGGGAGGTGGAAAATCAATCTTTAAATCTATAGCAACCTTTGGAAGACGGTTTGAGGTGATGTTAAGGATCCAATTTGTAGTTAATCCCCTTAAAAACTCCAGTTAAAATCACTGGACCTTCCAGACAGAGCATGTTATACATGTGTGTGTTTGTGTGATTGAAGGCTTGACACTTACGCCTGCATGGTCGTCGTGGCAGTTTGAAAGCTGAACATGTTTTCCTTGGGGAACCAGTTTGTGTCCTCTGAAATGAAAGAGAAAAATGATGATTCTGAGGAAAAATCTATTTGTCTGTGGAGGCAAATGTATTAAATAATAATACTGGAAATATGAAAGCACAAATCAGCGACAGCACCAGCACTTCACAGTCCACTACTCCACAAATGGAGAGAGGGAGACACACAGAAGGAGACAGCAGAGGAGAGAGACGGGGAAACGCAGTCAGAAATACAGGCCACCACATTACATCCAACATCAAACCCTCATTCCCCATCAGACCTGAGAGGAAATAGATTTGAATGTGTTATGAAATAATGTTAATGTTCCTCTGCTGTTTCTCTTGATTCTTTTTCTGACCACTCAAAGTGCTTTCCACCACCAGCCTGTTTCACCCATCCACAACACATTCACACTCTATTTTACGCTACTCGAGAACTAAGCTGCAGCCTCTATGATTTGCATCCCTCTGTCAGAGAATAATAACAAAAGACTAATTTTTCACTGTTAGGTAATGCAAACTGAAATGATATAGATGTCTTCTTTTTTATCCTTAATAAAAGTTTTTTATCACTTAATTTATTTTTAATTCTGTATTGCTTAGAATTTAAAAACACTTCTTGCTAACAGACTATAATTAACATACTT
This sequence comes from Thalassoma bifasciatum, assembly GCA_008086565.1. NCBI lineage: Eukaryota > Metazoa > Chordata > Actinopteri > Labriformes > Labridae > Thalassoma > Thalassoma bifasciatum. The sequence goes on from RPOG01000020.1 coordinate 1,426,645, forward strand.
GAACAGTACACTTAGTCACCATATTCACAAGGCAGCCCTGTCCTTCTGGCAACATGCCAGGGTGGGAAGCTAACACTATCTTCAAGATATTTTACTGTTGTAGGTTGTGAATTTATCACTATACAAGGTTTTATTTTGCCACTTTATAATTGAAAGGCAAATGAAAACAAATAAAAGTGGAAATCTGAACCTTCATTGTGCATAAAAGATTTGGCTAACGGCAGGTTAGCTTGATAGCTTATCCGTCAAACCAAACCAAACAGTAAAACTTAATGTTAAACGTAATAGTGCATGTTGAAGACCATTCCTGCTTAAGTGCTACATGTTAGCATCAACAGTGAAAGCATGTAATCATGATAATATGAGTATCAGCCCAAAGCACAGCTGTTCCTTGAAAAAAAGTGTCTTGCTGCTGTTAATACTTAACTGATGGTGATTATATTACACTCATAATGAAAAAGAAAGTTATTTCCTCACAGATTTGTGAACATTGAGCCAATGTTTTTTTGTTGTTTAACAAGGTTTCCTGTGTCTTTCCTAACTGACCTTTGGTTGATACTGGCAACCAAACTTTTCTTCACTCACATATAGACATCATATTTATTAAGCCACCAAACAGTGAGACTCACTTTTAGCCAGTTTTAAAGGAACTTAGCTCGAAAATGGGATAAGGCTAATACTAACATTGATAAAGATAGCAGAGACATTATTCAAACCTGAAACATATTTCTATGTAACTCACATCTTTTACTGTTGGTTCAGTTTTTGGTTAGCAATCTAGAGATCAGATATGTTTTGTTCAATGCAGTATTTTTACCTGATATTCAAACAGGATCAAAGCTGAGCTGTCGACCTTGGTGTATAGTCAGTGGAAAATGGCGTCTCATGAATGATATCAGTGGGCTCACTCATTTATCTTTGGTTGAAAAGTGTGTGGAGTTAAGATTCAACTCTATTTTAAGTTTGTCATTTTTTAGCAGCCTTACAGTTAATGTTGTTGAGAACCTAACTTCAAATTTATCAAATATTATTTCCTCTCTGGTCTGGTACCAAACCCTGCAGATCCAGGCCACAGGGTCTAAATAACAAACCCTCGCGCCTGTGTTTGGACCTCAGCGCCTCTCCCTTCCTCTGTGTCCTCCGCCCTCTCACCTCTCTCCAGCCCAGTCATCCGGTCCACACTCCACATCCTCTCTAGGCGTCGGTGCTGCTTGCCTGCCTCTCTGGACGCACTCTCCAGATCCAGGGAGCCCTGACTTCTTGAGGGGGCGCCACTGCATGAGTCACAGGCCAGCCCACTGCACTCTGCCTCCCCCTTTCCACCCTCACCCCAGCTGCGGATGTTGTGGGCACTGACTGAGGTCTGCAGCGGGGGTTGAGACAGGTGATGGTGGTGATGGTGTGATAGATGGTGGTGGGATCCGGCGATATTCAAAGCTTGTTGCTGCTGCTGCTGGTTGCTGCTGCTGCTGCTTCCACTTGCCCCTCCGCTGCTGGATGGGGTGTTGGTGCCTGATATGCCGCCATGGTGGTGGCGGTTCCCATGGTGGTTGTCATGATGGTGACTCCCACCGCTGCTGCTGGTGCCTCGGCTGCTGCCGGCATGGTGGTACTGGGTTGGGGATGATGAGGTAGAGGAAGGGGAAGTGGAGGGCTGGACCAGGCCACCTTTGGATCCCAGCCTGCCACTTCCCGACTTCTCCTTCAGGACGTCCAGTTCTAGGCTCTCTTTGCTGCCCCGCCCACTGCTCATCAGCATACCTCGCTGGGTGGTGATAGTGTAGACGCGGGCCGGCTGCAGGGTGCACTCAACACTCTTCTGCTGGTCCTCCTCGGCTGAGAAGCTGCGCTCGAGAGAAAGACGAGGAGGTCTGGTTGAGATGGTGATGGAAGGGGGAGGTGGCTGGAGTAAGCCCACGGGGGGCTTCACCGGGCTGGGATCCTGGTTGTTCTCGCAGCCCTTGGTGATGTTGGAGGTGGGATGGAGGTGGTTGTTGTTGTTGGGGCTAATCTTGTCACTTGGCGACTCTGGGTCGGGACCCACCAAGGTTTCACACAGAAGATGAGCTAGTATGAGAGCAAGAAAGACAGATAAAAGTGTTAAAGGAGAAAAGCTTCAACGAGGTGCTTTAGACAGAAGAATAGAGAAAGAGAAAAGCTTGAGATGAAGAGGAGAACAATATACTGCCTTCCTCCGTTTATTAGCTGTTGTAGTTAAACACTAATGATCGCAGCGTGGCATTGCAGCAGAGGATGAGGTGAAACAGGTGGAGGGAGGATTAAAGACCACAAAGGAATTAGCAGAGCAGGAAAAAGGGATGGGCAGAGACGCTGACCTGATCCGTTTCGGTTTTCAGGGTGTGTGTGGGACAGGTACTCTCCAAATGCTCTCGCTGCTCTGTGGGGACATATACACACACACACACATACACACAAACACGACATGCATAAAGACATTAATTCATGGTTGGAGGTGAGTGAGGGAAGAGAAGAAATGGAAAGGGGGGAGAGGAGAGACAGGCAAGGGAATTGTAAATTATAGAGCTAATTGCCGTCTTTGTGGGCTTGTGCCACCCACAGATTAAGATGCTGCTGTTTTATCTCTGCACTTCAGGCAGCCTCATACTCAAAGAGAGACAGAGTATGAGACAGCCGGAGGAGATAGAGGGAAGGATTGCTTGACATAATTTCTTAATATGACCTCAGTTTACATTTATGGGTGTCCTTGTAGCAGGCAGACCATGGCTGTGTGTTTTTTTGTTCTGATTTGTTATGTTTTGGCACGGTCTTATATGTCAATGTTTGTAGCTTCAGTGACTTGACCCATTGGTCTGACTGCCTTGTAGAAGCCTCATGTTTCACATATTAGCCTTTGCCACAGTGACTTGCTGGAGCAAGTTATGACAATGTTTAGAGAAGTGATGCTGAACAGAGTATAGTACAGAAGCTGAGAGCCTGTAAACAGTAATGGCTGCATGCTTATTTTGGCAATGATAGGATGATTTTCTGCATGACTCATCAAACCTGGTCTACTAAAGTTGAATACGGAAATCAGATTTGATAATTCTCAACTACAGGCATCACTGGTGTTTAAGTGAAAAGTGTGACCCTGTTAACTGGTGACATTCACTGACAGTTATCTACATGTCCAGCGGCAGATTGTTAGTCAACATGATTGCTGAAATACCGCACTGTGATATGTAACTCATTGTTTCACTGTAAAAGTATGATGTAAAGGGCAGCCTTTAAGATTTTATGATAGGTCAAAAATACTTTTTGTTGTTCTAACACAATAGAATTTATCTTAATCAAATAAGAAGTCTTATGTTAACTCTTTTCTTGTTTTGGTTGATTTAGACTTGTCAGTAGACCTAACTTCTTCAGGTAGTTGTTTGAAATAATTAATCCATTTCACCTCAAATAAACAACTCCAATAATCTTTCTCATATTGACAATGAATTACATGCTAGAATAACAAAAGTGCAAAATTGCATTTTACAGTTCCAGTCAAACAAACAGACAAACAGCCTGTCAGAATTCAGAAGAACTTGAGTCCGCAGTGGACTGTATAATTTCTGTAAACCAATAACCAGATATTTTTATGCTGCTTAAAATTTTAATTCAGAGTTTAAAGAACATTAACTCGTCTAAATGAATGGAACTAAAAGCTGCCTCTGCTGCCAGAATGCACGTGCATCCACTTGGTGAAGATTTTCCTACATCTTGTAGAAAGCGCAGTTGTCACCTTAAGATATTTTCTGCCTCTTTGGGTGAGAAAATATACTAAATGTTTAATTGAGAACACTGCTTAATGAAAATATCCATTGTGCTTAATCTTATGTCAGTGTCCCTTGTTCTGTTCATCTTTCCTCAGCTCACTCAGAGACAAAGCCAGGAGAATACACTCCACATACCCATTCAGACACAGACAGTGAAACTGAATATTACAAAGCACTTCAACTATTGATAAAATTGCCCCGAGCTCTGTGGTTGAATGGCAATGACCACCTAATGCGACAGAATGTGACAGGAGTGCACAATTAGCAAAGAGATGTGGTATAAAATAAAGAAAGATAGCTCCCAAAACTTGCTGCCAATTTTAATTTTGGTACTAATGTGAGTGAGAGTAAATGTTCCATAGCAACAACTAATAGGATTCATGATTGTAATTAAAAAAGAAAGGGAAGAGAGAAATGTGAGCGATTCTCCAGAAGGGTGCTATGAATATGAATTTATCCCTGGATCATGATAAGATTGTCATTTCCTCCACAGAGTCGAAAAGACTGTCTCTTTGTCTGACCGATTAAAACTAGAGAATCATTTCAGGGAAATGACATTACCATTGTTACAAGATTTAATATTTACACTCAATCAAGAAGCCCTTATCTTTTATTTAAATGCACTTACTAGCAACTATGTGAAGGTATAAAACCATTTAAACTAACAAAATAATACCAAAGAGAGTGATTTTCAATCATTTTTCAGGCATAAGACATTTGCAGTCAAAAGCATTTCAACCTGATTTATGTTAAGCTTCAAAGAACATGTGCATTCATTGGTCACTGTGTTAGGTACACCTGTTCAGCTTCTCATTAATGCAAATATGACCGACAGAAGATCAAACTCAGTATCAAAATCAGGAAAAAAGTTGACTTAGTGACTTTGAATGTGGGGTGGTTGTTGGTACATCTCTGTGGTTTACAAAGAATGGTCCCAAAAGAGGAAATATCCAGTGAGCAGCACTTCTTTGGGATAAAATGTGTTTTTGATGTGACTTGATTTCTGCTCCACATTCAGACTAAAGGGTCAAATTTGGCATTAAAAAAATGAAAGCATGGATCCATCTTGCCTTGAGGTGTGGGTGATATTTTTTTGGCACACTTTGGGCCCCTTAGTACTATTGAGCATGGTTCATATACTACAGCCTACCCATAGTCTGTGTGATAAACTGTGTGAATCTAGTCTCTGTGACGTCACCTGTCTGTTTGTGAAACAGAGTTTTGAAGCAAAGGGCCATATTGGAAATGAGGTGGGCTTTAAAGCCTCGTTTCCACCAAGTGGATCGGTTCGGTTCGTCTCGGTACGGCACGCATTCTGTGGCGTTTCCATAGACTAAAACCGGGACTGGTCCCCAAATAAGCGACCCGTACCGCTCCAATTTTCAGTACCCTTCCGTTGGGGTGCCAAGCCGCACCAAACCGGCCCCATGGGTGGGGCTATGATCACTGCAGTACGTTGATTGGTCAAAAGATCGGTAACTTCCCGTGCGACAGCGGTAATAAAGAACAACACACAACCCCGCAGCAGCCTTTCCTGAAACAAAGCTTCATTGCGTTATGGAATAAAGAGCCACATGCTGATCACAAAGTAGACGAGTTTCTGGATGTCCTCCATCATACTCTTTGTTTACAATGGCGCTAATTTCTTCGTCGTTGCATGTATTTGCGGGGTTCACTGTGTAGCGCTGGCAGCGCTGCAGTGACGTCACACAGTTATGTAGCTGACGCAGCTCTCGACATCCAGCCCATCAAGCAGGGTACGGTTGGCTGTGGTCACGCGCACAGGATCAGGCTTTACCAATCTGACCCGTACCAAACTGTACTGATTCGTACCAGACTGCCTGGTGGAAACTAGGCTTAAGCCTCCAAACAAATGGGACTACGCAGTGGAAACAGCTTTTCTGGCTTGGTGTGTTAGTGACTTTTAGCACTTCTGCATTGACTCATAGTTTTAGACCTGTGGTTACTGCTTGAGTCTACTTGAGCACTGTTGCTGACCATTATGTGCAAAGTGAACTCATCTTTTGATGGATTCTACAAGCAGAATGGCTGTGCATGCCACAAAGCTCTGATCATCTCAAACTTGTTTCTTGAAAATAACCCTGAAAATGTTCACTGTACTCCAATAGCCTCATCTGGGTGAACACACTTTTCATGCTTCCAAAAAAAGATTGTAAATAATGTATTAATCCAGTTTAAAGCAACATGACCATGTGAAATAATCTGATGTGTTGACAAAATGGCCAAATTTGCTTTCACAGCTCATGTGTCAGAGGTGACGGCTGATACAGCAAACACATCTGTAGGGGTACACATCCTCTCTGGCAGCCATGTCAATTATTAAAGCCTGCCCAACACAGCCGGCGAATAAACACAGACAGCGTAAGCGCAGGAGTGCAGTGCATACAGACTTTTTTCAATATTTTTCTGATGCAGTTTTTTCTCCAGTGGTTCAACCAGTTTCCTATTCAAGCCTGCTTTCTCATTCTTCCTCCCCCTCTCTATCACTTCTATCTCTCCCCTCCTCTTCTGAAGGCAGGGGTCCTCTAGAGACAGCTTGCATGAACAAAGCTGCTTTACATATAAAAAGAAACACTGTGGGAGAAAAGTAAGAAAACAACCTTTAGTCGAAGGAATAAACATTACAGCCACTTAAAAGCACAAACCAGGTCTTTCTATAGGAGAGTCAAAGCAATCAGATTTTACTCCTGAGGAGCTTTTTCCAACAGCGCTAATTCACAGTTTACACACACATCAGCAATTATTACTGGCTGAGGGCTCACACTATTGTTGAGGTTGGAGAGACTAAAAAACAGAAGGTTGCACTCCTTCACAGCCCTGTGTAAGATATTGTACTGACAGACACATTTGCCTCAGGCCCTCATGCAAGATAAATTCACCTTTGGGCCACCGTAAGGCAAACACGACCTGTGGGACCTTTTGCTGTCCCATTATTTCTCCTCGTTGTGTTTTGTGCTTGTGACCACTTGCTGGTAGTCTCCATCAAGTACAATGTACCCACTACACTACATTCAGCCGTGCCATACTTTCTTATGTCTGCTCATTGTTTTGAGGGAGGCAGTTCATTTTGCCAAACATCATGTAGAGAAAGACCTTTGGAGTGCTCTAAAGGGGCTTTCCAACCAGGGGTACAAGGAACTTTTAGTTCCAAGAACTACCCTTCAAGGAACTTTGGGGTTGTTGTTGTTATTCCAGCCCATTATTTTTTACTGTGGCCGATGAAGATGATGCAAATCAGGCCAGTGATCAATGGCAACGCTATAAAGGGTATTCCACTACAACACCAGACCAGAATTGTGCCACAAGAAAAAGGTGAAGGCCATGCAGCAACAGAGACAACGAAGGACATGTGACGAACCTGGATCGACATTTAGAAGGAAGATGAGCAAGAAGGCTCTTTGAAAAATCCATAGAGAGGATTGATCAGTGTTTATGTTAATTGCATCTCATTTTGCATCTTATTTTGCATCTCTTTCAAGCCACTTTAGGTTATCAACAAATACTTATCAGATGATGATATTTTGACATTTTAATAAACATCTAAACAAGAGTGAACTTTCAAAGTTCAGTGTAAAGTTTACAGGGTCAACTTTAAACTGCACCAAGAGCTGAAAAGTTGCACTCCTGCTAACAGACTCAAAGAAGACAAATGTAAAATAGTAATTAAACCCAAGTCAATCACAGCTGTGTGTAAATGCCGTTGCTCTCAGTAGGTGAAGTAAAAGCACTGCTGTCACACTACCAATCAGAAACATTCAGCATTGCAGGCCCCACCTTCAAAAGTTTCTGGATCTTTGGGAAGTTAAACCCAAGAACAGGGACTTTTCAAGGAGAGATAAACTTCCCTAGATCTACATTAAGACCCTGGTCTAAAAGCACAGAGGTTCCTGGGGAAAGTTGGTAACAGGAATTGGGGCATAATTGCAGTTAGCAATCAGAGGAGCTACTTAGCTCCTTTTATCTATGACAGCAAAAAGTGGTTGAAGATCCTGCAAGACTTTGTTGAACAGCTTATGCTCAAGCGTGACACTGAATTAACATGGTTTGTCTACCAGCAGCCTGTAGACGTGAGAAGTACTGAAAAATGAGCACAATTAGGACCTACAGCTGGACAGGACAAATGTTCAGACACACCAAGTATTAGACCATGTTTTATGCAAACAGTAAAAGAAATCTGTTAAAAATTGATTGTTATAAGACCATTGGTGATGAAAAAAGCCCAATGTAATCAAGTCAAGTCAAGATGTAGTGTTGATTAACAGCGGATGTGGATCAGAGTAAGTGTCCCAGTATTGTTGCACTCACAGATGACAGCTTGTTCAATCAAAACCTCTCAGCTGGGTGTTAGTGTTGTATAATGTCTTCAAAAATTATCAGAGGCAAGAGAGCAAAACCTCGGTTGAAAAAATGTGTGTGTGCTTATTTGTGCAATTAGTGATGTAACAAGCAGCCAGTCCCATTGACTACAGTTCAGATAAATATCGTCTCCACACTAATCAGCAGGTGTCCCTCTGAAGCTCTGAGACATTTCAATTTACCCCCATGCTTTATTATTCAACAAGCAGGGGCACTCTGATTAGAATCAGCTAACAATGGTGCAAGAGGCTTGCATAATCCATTATACATGAGTGGAAACGGACAGAGAAAAACACATCCCAATCTATCTATTCAACAAACTCTCTCTCTCCCTGTGTTCTCTTATATCACTGTTCTGGACTCAGTACATGTGTGTGATATATAATAGTAACAACACAGGTGAGACAGGTGAAAAATGAAGCAAAGGGAGGATATGGAGAAGGAAGGAGTCTGACAGGCGGATATGAAATTTGTCCTGCATGCTCTTAGCTATGTGACGGGGGGTTTGGTAGAGAGAAAGTGAGGGAGGGGAGTTTTTAGAGTAGGGATGGGATTACTGCTGAGGGGGAGAGCGGTGTAAAAAGAGAAAATCAGGGCATATTAAAAATGAAAAGCTGTGTAAACTTGAGGAAAGGGAGCTACGTAAGGAGTGCACAGTCAGGACAATGAGGAAGAAAGAGATGAAAGTGACAGCAGACTCATTTTCATGCACTGGACAAAAGACTCCTTTCAAATTGAGCCTAAAGTTGTTTGTCTCTGTACTCCTTAAAAGGTCATCTGCAGGCTCATCAGGCGCAGTCCTTAATCAGTGGTCATTTTTTACAAAGGAGATATAAAACTATCAGGTTCAATTACAATTGTCCTGGATCAGATCAGATCTTACGCTCTCTAATGCTGCAGAAGGAAGTAAACAAAGTATCATCTAACCCTTAAATCCATCATAGATTTTAGAGCAGTTTACGGTTAAAATTCTGGAGGGAAAGTACTCATTACGTGACCTAGTTTCTTTAGTTGGGACATTTATTGCTTTCGATTGTGGCAGCAGCTGTGGCTTAAGACGCTTAACCCCAGATTGCCCTCACTGTTAGTCAGCAGTGTGTGAATGTATGAATGAGATTAGCCCCTTACTATTACAGTATTGTCAACTGTGAGTGGATGATGTTTGATTGGGTGAATGTTGCTAACTTTGAGTGGTCAGAAAGGCTTGAAACCAATGTTTAAAGGAACTGTGAGGACTTTCTGAGTGATCTTGAAAAGTCTTATCACCCTTGATACATGTGTGATCATAATCCACAGCTTAAAATGTGGTTATCAGCGCCAAAATAGGTTATTTCTCAATGTTATTTCTTAGCTTTCCAGTCGGCTCGAGCAGGACTGAATCTATCCACAGAACGCTAAAGCCTCCATGACAACACAACACCAGCTGATGAAGTTTCACAGCTAGAGGAGAAATCTGTGTTTTTTCTGTGCTGAAAATGATTTCTGTGGTTTATTTAGTAGTAATGGTGGAAACAGAAGCTGGACTATCAGACAGGGGGATAGAGCATGAGCTAAAGGCTAAAACATGGGCTAAGCTGTTTGTGATAATGTTCATTCTAACTCATGTGCAGCAGTTATTTTGCAGTGATCTGTGCAAATCTGAGAGTCTATCAATAAAATTAAGAGTCAGGCTATGTTTTCTCTTTTCTTCTGGAAAAAGATCCTCAGCAGCAGCAAATCCTCCTCAGCAGATAGTAATGGATACGCTGTAGTTGATTCACAAATAGCTTAGGACCTTTGCACATGATCTGTATTAGATTATGATGTAACTTTTTCTTTTTGTATTAAAGTTGCTATGAGGATCAAAAATCTTGATTAAATATCTATTTTTTGGGAAATGTGAAAGAGTTGCTTCAAAGTTATGTGAAAGTTTGACAATATGGGCCTTTTTAAAGCATTTTACAACATAAAATGAAGTGATTGATTGCCATGCTATTACCTGCTGATTTATTGACAGCAGATTATGATGTGCTGTTGCTGTGAATTGGCTCAAGCTATCAAAGAAAAAGTTCTTTGATGCCTTACTTCTGGGCTCATTGGCAGCCAAAGCCAGAGATTTTTACACCCATGCTCTACCATGTCTTTTTTCTGTGCTGGTTTTATGACAAGATGCTGACCTCAATTTCATCCATTTCATGCATTCCAGGGTCCATAAAATGTCCACTTACAGGTATATATTTTTACACGAGGAACCATCAAATTTACGATCCATTTCACGATGTCCTTGTTTTTCTTAAATGAAGGACAAATTCCTGACAAAGTCACACGTGAATGCAGAGCTATTCGCCTGCCAAATCCAATGTCCTGGTGTCCTAGAACACTACAATTGAAAGTTTTGGAAACAGTTTCACTTCTCAAATACCCAACACTTCTCCAAATTAATTGACCTTGTTTGAAAGTGTCCTCCACAGTGGTACACTGAAGCAGTTACTCATCTGATGCTAGACAACATAAATGGTCTGTGTCCTTCAAAGATGGAAAAATAAATCAGTTAACTCAGTTACATGACATTTCAATGCTATGATTGACACTTTATTTTAGGCAAAAATTCTCTTTGTGTCAGATAATCATCATGATATGAGCTTGGTTAGACACTGAGGCAGCTTCCATTATCATTCTGAGTTGATAAACGTGGAAAAAACATTACACTTTCGATTAACACCAGCTGAGTTGGTGCAAACCAGGCAAGGCTGTGGGGCCAGATGGTGTCCAGGCTGAAGAAGTGTGTAACAGAGCTTTTGCCTGTCTTCTTCTCAATCTTCTGGGGAAGAACTGTCCCTTTACCAACCTTATGGACAACATCCATTTTGCTGCTTGAGAAGCCACATGGGTTTGTTTCTAAGGCCAGAAAAGGGCTCACGCTGTGGTATGCCTCCTTCACTTACTCGCTCGTAAAAATCCCCAACTCACCAAATAACTCCAACTCCTCTTCATCCCACTTGAAGTCAGCACTTCATGCCCACTTTTCAATCACAGGATACACAGTTTCCTCACCACTAGCTGTCAGAGAAGGCACTGTCAACATCAACAACCACTGTGACCAACATTGGAGACCCACAAGGCTGTGTTCTAGGACCCTTCCTATCAAAGCCCCCTACCAACCAGAACATACAAACTTCAAATCCTCTGACTTCATTGCCATACTGTCTGTCCTAAAAGATAATATCTCTATTCTAAGTTATGTAGACTCCATTGCCAACTGGACACAAAAAAGATCAAAAAGTTGAGTTTTAACCATGTATTTACTTTCAAAAATAACAGCTGATAGTTGATAAATGTAGCCTTTTGCAGCATTCTGTACCAGTTTTGCAAATAAGAGAACAAAAATGGGGGGAAAAAGGGAGCACTACAAACAAAAGCAACAACATTTTGGATCCCAAAACCCTGTCAACTCTCAGCAGGTTGAGCTTCTTTTTAATGCAGAATGTCGAAAGATCGATTGAGATCAAGAATGTTGTCATATGCATTATTCAACATTTATGCAGAAAAGTATTAGGCTTCAAATATGGATATCATCAAAAATCTTTTCTAGGTACCGTCATCCTTCACCTGTCAACCCTCCTGCTCTCCTGTGTATGCAGAGTTTGTCCCACAATAGACTGAGTCACATGCCATCCTTCTTTTATCTAAACAGACAACTTTCATAAATGCTAAAGCTGCCAGGGGACGCATGCATGATGTTTGCATATGCTGATTTTTATCTGTTATAACTTATGCTGCTGTCAGTGCCTTACATCAATCTCATGCAGTGGAGATGCCGAGTCCCTCAACGGCTTTGGATAAACTCAACTCTTAGTGTGGCTCAAATTCAGTTTTATAAATAACTGAAGACAACTTGAAACCTGAACTATTGTCTATTTTTGTGTCATCGGTTTTGTTCCCTCTGAGTTAGTGAGTGAGTGAGTGAAAGCTGATAGGAAAAGACTTCACCTTTGTTTGGGTCTACAGTTCAGCAGGTTCTCAGGTGTACTTTGCATTTCACAAGTGGGATGAGTCAGATACAATTACGCACAACCCAATCCTTCAACGAGACATTCTGCCACAAACTCCTCGAACCACCCCCACATGCATAAAACGATCCTTAACAACAGGAAGATACACCTCAGTCCCTCAGCTCTTTTAATAGATTCAGACAGAACAATGCACAACCAGATACCTGACAGATGGGAACATTATCAAGCCTGTAAACAAGCCCCTTTCTCCTCAGTCTGTGCAAGTTTGTGTTCACTAATAGATGCAGGTGGTAAAACATTGCTCATTACTTATTCCAGCAGCAGTCCATCCTTATTTGTTTGATGCTGTGTTTTTTTTGATTATTTTCATGTTTAGGGTGCTTAACGCCTACATTTACACTTCTCATCAATCAAACACTTTGGCTGCTCAGGTTTATTGTTACAGGTGTAAAATGTCCACCCACGTTTGGATATGTACCAGTCTACCAAACCTTTCTTTGTCTTCCCCTAAGAGGAATAATATGAAAGGAAATATAAAGTAAATACAAGTAGTTTCAGTAGGGGTATTCCACAAGGAGACCCTTCAGAACATGCACTTTAAAAAAAGAAAAAACTCTCTTATACAACATTAAATGTAGGAATCCAGTGCTTTGTTGCAAAGTTTGACATTGGTTACTCAAACATTTATTTCACTCAGTATTGATTAGAACTATTCTAACCTTGTTACTACAGTGGAAGGTGAAATAAACAGTTCAACAAACAAAGAAAATTCTCTAAAAATGGCAAAAACTAAAATCTGTATAGCTCGAAATATCTTTCTCATACATTTTTCTTCACAGTTTCGGACTGAAGTGGGACTGTCAAAATGAAAAAGGACGCCAGAGCAGAGAAAAGCTTAACAGAAAATGGCTAAAACATGTGCTAAGCTGTTTGCGAAAGTGTTCATTCAAGACTGAATGCAACAGTTATTCTACAGTGATCTGTTCAAACCTGAGAGTCTATCAATAAAATGAAGAACCAGGTTTAGTTTGCTCTGCTTGGTGAGGTTGAGGTTAGTAGATGAGCATCGATAGGATATAACCAGGATTCACTAACATTACTCAGAACAGGGGGCTGTGAGTGACATAGTATTACATAAACAGGGTGGGCCATAAGTTTCCATATATTGTAAAAATAAACATTTTATGTGGGACAACTATTTTAATTTATATAATCTTCTCTATGTGTTTACTATTGTTTGGAAAACACAATAATTCACGTTTTCCACTGTTGATGAGATTGTTTTTGTACAGTTGAAGTTATACTGGTCATGGTGTTGGTGAAATGTTCCTTGAGATGATTAATGTCTCGTATCTTCACCTGATTCACCATGGCCTTTAAGTGCACCCAAAGATGATCAAAAATAATCAAACTCATTTTCGAGGGTATCTGAAACAAAACATATACATTACACATCTCTTTTGTATGGAAACTTATGCCACACCCTGTAGTCATCTCACCCCCTGGATCACAAACTGGCTTTACAAAGTTTGCTTTTTGTCACGTTTCAAACAATAGCTCTACATAGCTATAAATAAATATGTTACCTTGTTGCTGTGCTTCCTAGGAAAAATTGTCTTCAACAAAGAAAAGTGGTGTTACAAAGATCTACTCTCCATTCATTTGTTCCCAAGACAAATGCACTCCTTGGCAAGCGTCACTCTTTGCAACCGTGGGTGATGGAGCTCATGGGAAATGGTATCGTCATACCAGAAAAAACATTCCCAACTTCAGCCATTGTTGTCACTTCAACCAACGGCAAACTGAAAGTCTTCAAAGAGCCTTCGACCTATGATGCAAAAGCAGTGAATAGAGGTCTCCAGTTCCTGAAATGCATCCGAATTTTCAACCCCTAAATTGACAAAGAAGCAATTAAAAAGGCATTTTCTTTTCATCTGAAGGACATGCTTGATAAGAGGGCTCTTCTGGGGGGAACAAGGGTGTAATAAACCAACATGACGCAAGAAGGACAAATTTCACCTCCCTTTTGTGTCCACGCATGGACTCCTCTCAAGTTGCTTATTAGACTGTAAACAACACAGAGCATGGGAAAGTGAGCCAAAGCTGTGTATTAGTTACTGCCAGTCTCATCAGATTGCTCACATAAATTGGCCAGTGTTCCCAGTGGTGTGCATTGTCTTCATAGTAGCCATGGGTAATAAAGCTCGTTCAAACATGACTCCTGGCACATTTTACCCACCTGCTCCTTTGTAAGAATTACAATGTTCCAAACAACAAACGAGAAGCCAACAAGAAAAAACAGACGAAATGCTCCGTAAATTCACGTTGGTTTGAGATTGAAGGACTGAGTCGTCATTGAGAGGCTTTTTTCTTCTATCACCGTGCCACATATAGTATTTCATGTCATACTGAACCATTTCTAATCATCTCAAGCCTTTCTCTGGTGGATTATAGTGCAGTTTACCACTGTGACGATATATCTTGAGAGGGCAAGCAGCTCATGGCTGAAACCTGGCCATCGGTACCTCTGGCTGAGTTCCCGTTGGTCTCAATATCATCAGAGCTGATGTCTCCCTGGGCGTCTCTCCACTGTAAACAATGGGCTGCCAGGCTCAGAGATTCCTCACTCTTAATGCTCCGTAATCGAATCCACCTCGCGGATGGTCTAATTGAATTGGGTTTCCTTCAAACACACACATGAAGGAGCACACACACACACATGAAGGCACAGCTGGGGTGTTGAAAACCTGTTGAGAGGCTTGTTGCACACGCTGAGGGCCAGAGGGATCGGGGAATGCTAATTGCAGTCTTGAAAGTGTGGTGCATTATGGGACGTGGAAATGGAGCACCTGATTGAGGAAATGATTAAAATGTCAGTGAGTCACCAAAACAACTCAAACCACGTAGAGCTCTAAGTTCACACACTCTTGTAGAGAAAAATCAACTCTAACAACTGCTGACATGAGCTGGCCTTTACAGCAGTTAGAACTATGTTTACGTCATCACCATGAATTTAAACATCACATGTTTAAAACTTAAACTATTATTCATCTGTGAGTTTGATAACTGCTTGAGTCAGCTCTCATCCTCAAATAAATTAAGCTTAATAACTGAGTCCACATTTTATTACAACTGTACCATATCCCCCTTTAATAGCTGCCTCCCATCCCAAAACACAAAACTTTTGCCTCACCTTCTTTCAGAAAACACAAACCACCAGGGGCCCCATATGACTGATAAACAGATAACCCTCTCAATCTGAGTCTCAACCCCTCTGGTTGCACCAGCACCAGCACCAGCTGACACAAGCCCATCATCTCTCTTCTCAGTCTTTCCAATATTGATCCTGGAGCCTTTTTCACCTTTCATTCTTTCATGTCTTCATCCCTCAACAACCTCTTAATCGGTCACTTCATGCCCCCACTATCATCATCACTTCATCCCTCATCCATCCTCTAAGTCTCTTATTTCTTTCCTCAACCACCATTCTGATGCCTGACATTTGTACCAGACAGTAAAATATCTATAATCCAAGTTTAATCGAGTTGGTGCTGCTATTGGTTTAATCCTGAAGACCTCAACACTCGCATTCCCAATTCCATGACATCATTAAACAATGTATTTAGTTTGGGTTTTGACTATTGACAGTATATTGATATGGACAACACACCCCCATTACCTCCCATTGTAAGATGTGAGGCTGAATGCTGAATATTACATTTGTGCAGCCAGTTGGGCAGAAGCAAACTGGCTGGTGGAAAAGCAGGACTGACTTCTCACCTCCTCAACTAACAACAACACACATTAGCTCACTGATAAAAAAACAAATGTCCTCCAGGTACAGTCCACAGCCGAACAGATTATTGTGTTGGCTTGAAGCTGGTGATGAAAAATTTAGCAACTTGCAAGTTACAGTGTATTTTGAAGTTCTCTCTCATTCTTCCCCTGTACTGTTATTGCAGAACACGAGTCTGCATCATAGACTGAAATACATGGAGCTGGACTCCAAGACGTCACCCATCTCTTTCTATAATGAAGTTTTGACGCAAAATAGCTGGTGAGGCCATGCTGGGGATGGGGCAGGTGACGAGTCTCCACACCAACAGCTGATCTGCCAATCATGTGAGCGGAGCTGTGCCTCTGATTGGGCGACCTTGCAATCTTTTTTTTTTTTTTTTTTTTTTAGATATTTTTTGGGCTTTTCTGCCTTTAATCAGATAGGGGGGGACAGTGGATAGAGCAGGAAATGGGGTGAGAGAGTGGGGAGTGACATGCGGGAAACAGGCCACAGGCGGGAATCGAACCCGGGCCACCCGCTCGAGGGCAAGCCTCATGGTGCACGGCCATATCCACTAGGCCATCTGCGCCCCAACCTTGCAATCTTAATATGTTCTAGACCGCTTAGTTAAAAAAAAATTCCCCCCTCAGTCCATTGCGTGCCGTCAGTGAAATTAGTGATCCAGAGACCAGCCTGTAAACGTGTTTACGTCCACTGTGAAAACAACTTATTTTGGCTTGATGTGTATGTGACTTAAGGTATTTCCAGAGCCAACCTCAACAAGCAGCAGGTTTTAACACTTCTGTATTGTTTCTTATTTTCAGACCAGAGGTTGCTGCTTGGCCTGCACCTATCAATAAAGGGAACAATAATCCTTTCTAATGAGGTAAACAATAAAAAGTAAACTTCACTGGAACCTTTATGGTGTACAAAGTGTGACACGACCCCTCTGTTTCTGAAGCAGAGTTTTCAAGTTTATTGTTGGCAGGGGTCCATATTGGAAATTGAGCCTCCTCACTCACAGTTACAGGGGTGCCTGTTTGTCAGTCACCTGAGCTGTGCCTCTGATTGGGCAAACTAGTCATCTCTTTATCTTTTAAATTGCTGAAATTATTTACTCCTGTTTGCATGTGTGCTTTTAGACAATGAGCTACTTTGCTGTTAGCTTTTTTGAGTTGGTGTGCACGTTTTGTGATATTCTAGAGCCAACCTCAAGCTGGCAGATTACAGTTTTTGCACTTCCACATTGGCTTTATTTCCTCAAGCCCATCCAAGCAGAAACCTGCCTGGGTGGGCTTGAAGACTTGTACTGAGGGGAGCTCAAACAGTCCTGGCTTCATTCACTTAATTTTGCAGTTGATCGATATCCACTGCCTACAGCTGGAGAGCAGGTCAGGCGATGGCTGACAAAGAATGCCAATATCAGATTGTTGTTGTTTTCTGCCATCATTGACTCTACTCTCGTCACTGAAACATGTCAGCACTATTTCTTTGAAAAAAAAAAGTCATTCTGTAAGAGGAGGAAGAGGAACAAAAGCTTTTGACAATATCAACAAAGTCTCTTTTATAAAATTAGGCTTGCTTAGTCATTCCTGATCTCCACGCGGCTGGGCCTACAGTGTTCCCCGAAAACTGGGGAAACTAGATCGAGATGATTTTATCGAAGAACAAAACAAGAAACAGAGTAGATGTGCTTGCAGAAAGCAGAGAGACACAGAAAAACAATCACATAACGCTGCAGGAGCTCCCATCATTCTCCAGTCTATAATCAATACAATCTGCCTCCTTCGGCATAATTATTGCAAAGGTATTACACTGTGGGAGATGGTGAGAGTGAGATAGATGTGACAGAAAAGGACTTGCTTTGCTTGGAAGAAGCTGCACTAAGGCAAAACACTTAGAAGCAAAAATCCAGATATGAGCTTCAACAAAGGATTCCCCATTTTTTAGAGTTTAAAAGGAAAAAAAACGTCTTCCTCTGTTGAGCTTGAATGATTGTGAATAACTGTTGGTCTCAGAAAATGGTTACATAACTTCCTTCAACCTCATAAACCCAGTGAATGCACACCTGCAACAAAGACTGTTGATCCTGTCCTGAATAAACAAAGACACATATGAATTGATTCATTGCATCATTAGCATTAGCTTTCATCTTGCACTCACCACTTTCACCTACTCCCTCACAGCTCTGTGAACTCCGTTGTCCGATGCCCTTCAGCCAAACCAGCACACAACCCCCGCTCCTCCTATCTGGCAGATTGAAGATCAAAGCATCAGCTTTCCTACTCAATGTCGCAGAATTCTGGTGTGTGGATTGGAGGTAATCCCCCCACCACCGCACTCCCTGTCTGCCCCTCGCTCTTTTCCTATCGCCTGAGGGGTGAGTGTGACTTGTTTCATAACCAGGAGTCCATAAACATGCAGGAGACGATACAAACACAGCCATCACAGGTACAAGTAACCAGGACACCTTTAGGGTTTATTATTATTTGTATTTCTTACACAACCAGTCAAGACTATCTCTAACTACTCATGATACAACAATGGCCAGACATATGATAACATAAACACACAATAAACAGGAAATCTGGTACAAGCATTCATGTTCCCCAGAGGACAAAACCCACTGACCTTTGTGATTCCCTTTGCAGCCAACAGTGGGTTGAGATTTTCTGTAATTCAGTTGCATTTCTTCACCAAAATGAGAAAATTTGAATCATTCATGGTCCAGTTCTCCACAGTTTCTTTGGACTGGTTGTTCCATAGGTTTAATCATTTTTTGTTATCAAGGTTATTTGACTCTTTGTCCATTTTTTCTTGGAAAAAATGGATCAATCTTGATCTAGGTACAAAGCTATAAAGATGAACAATTTCGCATTATCAGTACTCTAAATGGGACTCCATGAACATATCATGTTCACATGGGACACTGAAATTTGCTCAGACTGAAAGATCCAAAATTTCTTGAAACTATATAACAATTGCTATTTGAGAGGGGAAAACAGTGTCAGATGTTTTAATTTGCCAAACTTTCATCTTCACAAGTCAGTCATAAAATAATCCACAAATTTTAGAAAAAGAACTCTATGGTGAGACCTTTGTCCTTTGACCTTTGAGAAAAAAATGACTTTATTTGTTTTTTAAAGGCACTGCAAGAATGATCCCTTAGGTGTCAATTGCAGTGACACCTATTGCCAAGCTCAGAGGTGTTTTTCTTTTGTTCGTTTTCTTTTCTCATGAACTCCATCGATATGGAACTTGCCTCAGTTCGCTGGGCATTTATTTTGTCAGTGCAAATAAACAGAGTGCAAGTCTTTTAAAATACTTTTCTTTGTCCAAGACAACTTTTTCCAGGATGCAAAGAAACAGAATAATGTATTTATTTCTAGTTACATGGGCTTTTGTTTTTGAGGTAATAACAAACAAACTTTGCAAACTCAGTTAGGACCTTGGTTTAGTCCAGAAGGTGAGCAGCCTATCTGTTGAGCGTTACTTACAGCTCAGTGCTGAGACACATCCTTGAGGTGTAACATTAGAGAATCCTGGTTATGCCCTACTAATGATCATTTACGATCTCAAGCCTTACCGAGCAGAGCAAATGTAACCAGACTCTTCATTTTATTGATAGACACTCACCCTTGTTGTTGTCTTCAAGAAGAAAGACACATCTTGTTTTCATAGAGGCCACCAGTCTATGTGTTTAAACAGGTTTAAAGACAGTGGAAGTTTGACTATTTCAAACCTATAAAGTCCTCATGGGGCCTTTAACATAAAAAGTCAATCAAGGCAAAATTTTGGACAACAGAAACTTGAGGTTTTTATCTTAACCTTGTAAAATTTTCAAACCCTTCTATTTTATCTCTTTAACAGCCTTGTTTAAAGAGCTGATCCAGTCCTATCTTCAATCCAGTCGGTTATCCCACTTTCATCTGGTCAGATATCATTTAAGTGACTGAGCCCAATGGATGGATCCTTGTGACTTTAGCTTTAGCTTTATTTGAAAGAAGCTCACTCAAAGCAAACCCCATGAGACAGAGGACATCTTTTATTGTCAGAATCAGAAAGGAAGACAGAAAACTGCACACTAAATATGAGTTGTATTTGGCAGTCTATCAACAAATGCTTTGGTCTTTACAGTGTGCAGCATGCTGGCTATTTCAAATTAATCTTTCAGATCATTGAAGCGATAAAAGCTCATTCAATACCATTGACCTCCAAAAAGGGTCAGAGTGTTCAATACATATTTCATGTACTCTACGAATAAAGTCAATGCATAAAAAACAGTTCAAAGAAGGTAGGATGAATAAGGAATGAAGAGAACTGGTGTGTGTGTGTGTTTATGTGTGCATGTATGTTTTATGAGAGTGAGATTCTGGTTACGAGCTAAGACCGAGATTATGATTTCGGCAGCAGGGGTCATTAAAGGAAATGTAAGTGTGTGTGGGAGAGGAGGTGGAGTATGCTGCACTCATGATCCCAAACAGTCACTGCTTTTGGTTTTGTATGGGCTGCAAATGATGACTCAGACTCACACCTGCTCTCAGCTACCTGCTCTGTGTGTGTGTGTGTGTGTGTGTGTGTGTGTTCCTGACAGTGCATTATATGCAAAAGACAGAAGGAAAGTGGAAAAAAAAAATTAAAAGGTGAGACAAAGTGTGCATCATCATCAGGAGGTTGAACTGTGAGGGAGGTGTGTGTTACTGTGAGTTTGTGTGTCCGTGTGTGTGTGTGTGTGTCCGTGTGTGTGTGTGTGTATGTGAGTCTGAGAGTGAGAGAGTCAAACTTAATCCAGCTCTTCTTTATCAGTGTTTTATAAGATCTGATATGATGCAAAAGATGCACTGACCCTGAATCACGTCACTTTAAGAAAACTCTATGACTAAAACTCTGCTTTCATACTGTGTGTTTGTGTGTATGCCCGCTGTAGTCATCGATTGCATATCATCACCTCGAAACTTCAGGCACTCAAAAGACCAATATTCACCTTTCTGACCTGCTATCATCCAAACACCACTGAATAGTAGAGAACATTGTCCTGTCGAGTTTCACCTAAACAGCAGTAAAAAGAGTTTTCACAGTCTCAGAAAATATAACCAGAGCAAAAAAAATAGCTCATTGGCCTTGTAGCTACGAAAACAGAAAAGCAATCGAAGTTGCTTCAGATATTTTGCAGAGGGTCGCTCAGCTGTTCAGTTTTTCTTTCCCTGAAATTTATTCAGGCCGTACTCATGACGCAAGCTCAGCATAAAATGTACTGAACACACAGTTTTGTGAAAAAGATCCTTGGAACGATAATTGAAAAAGAAATTGTATGTCAGAGGTAAAACCCTTCAGAAACTAATGAGTGAATGTTGGTACATGAGTGGCTAGAAACCCTAATGTTACCCTGCTGACTGAGCTCTAATGTTAGCAGTCTGAAGCGTCCAGGCTGCAAATCAGAATCTGTGAGGAAAAGATGGCTGTAGATTCAGATGAAATGCAGAGAGCACATTGTGCACACATGCCTGAATGTACATATGAAGATATGTTTTGTGTTTGATTTGTAGGTGAGGTGGAAAGGTGTGCTAAAACACCACAGGTCATGTCACAGTGAGAGGCTGATCAGTATTGGATGTCACTCTGCTGCATCTGCCATGAGCAGGGGGCGAGGTGCACTCAGTACAACTCTGAAAAAACAAACCCTGAATGTGTGTGTGTGGGTGTGTGTGTGTGTAATGAATGGGTGAAGGCAGAGGTTTCCCAAAATATCATGTGCAGGGGCATGGGGAAAAGCCCCACACACACACCATCCCAACACACCCTCATGGTCCCTTGTCACCGTGTATGAGCATCGCATTCAACTGTTTTCTTCTGTTTCTGTGGGCCCGTGTTTATCTTTGTCTCTGTGTCCATTTTCCACCGTGTCCCTGTCTCCCCATGTCTCTCTCAGCCTCTTTTTCTGTATCTCTCTCTGTCTGTGCCTCTCTGAGTCAATCCCCCTCTCTGTCTGTATCTACCTGTGTCAGTGTCTCTCTGTGTTGCCTACCCTTATCCGTCTCTCTGCCTTTCTCTCTGAATCTATCTGTGTCAGTCTCTCCTTCTGTGTCTGTCACTCAATGTCTTTCTCTCTCTCTCTGTCCATATCTCTCTGTAGGTGTATTTCCATTACCTTTGGATATACGCAAAATTTAAATAGCGCTATAAAAAACTGGAAATGGAAACACCTGAATTTTGAAAAAGCACTAAAATATTGCTAAAAAGTTTTTACGCTGTCATGAGGTGGTTTTTCAGACGTTTCGACATTCAAATATATCACAGAAGCGCAATGGAAACACTTTTTCTGCAATTATACATCACAGGACGTGACGTACCTGGTCACATGATCACTTCTCTGTGAGTAAACATGGCGCGCTACGTTAGGACAGAGGAGGAGACGGAGACTTTTCTCGCAATTATTTTCGAGAAAAACATAACGGCCATACTAGACAGCAAACAACAGAGGAATGCAGAGTGATATAAGGAGATAGAAACTGATCTTTTAGCGTCCATCTTCCAGCAGTGAGATCTTGCGGGATGATATTTGACGAGAGTTACGGCACTCCTGCCCAAAACAACCTTCAATGGAAACACGTTCAAAGCGCAAATATAGTTTGTTGAAATTTTAGGGGTATCGCTTTTATTTTGCGAAAAACTGTAATGGGAACCCAGCTTTCGCTGTCTGTTCTCTTCTCTGCCTGTCTGTATCTCTCTGTCTGTCTTTCTGTGTCTGTTCCTCTCCGAGTCTGTGTCCATCTCTATCTGTCTCTCTCAGTCTGTTTCCCTGTCTGTATCCCCTCCCTTTTAACCCACACGGTGCGGAGGCAGATGTCCGTCTAACATGAGTCTGGTTCTGTCTGAGGTTTCTGCCTGCTAATAGGAAGTTTTTCTTTGCTATTCTTACTTGCTAAAAGCTGTGAAGTGCTGTACTCATGCTGGGTTTGGATATAAGACGGCCTCTCTTGTGTTGGGTCTCTTTTAATAAAATAAGATTTATTAAAGTAAAAACGTTAAGATTAGTTTATGTGTTTTGAAAGTGTCTTGAGACAACGTTTGTATGATTTGGGGTTGTTTAAATAAAGATTGATTGAATGATTGATCTTCTAAAGGTGGCCCTCACACATGAACACACTCACACACTGCAATGCATACCAAGTATCTCAAGGCTGACATGGGGACCAAGCTATGGCTGCCTCACACTCAGAGTGAATGACGTAATAGCACATCAGCCCACATCTGTGTCTGTTTGAGTCTGCTCAAGTCAAGGTCATTGATTGAGTTACAAACACACAGCCAGGCCTGCTGCTGAAGCATGAGGAAAAGATGCTGAATTTGTATCCTGATCTCACTCCAGACCCACGCTCACCGTCTGCACAACATGTGTAAACGCATGAACACAGTCACACGTGCTTTTCGGTACAGCTGCAGCTCCTTCCAGCGCGAGCTCTCACACACGCAGGAACGGAGATGACTTTGCCCTGCATGGTGCTTAACCAGATGGATGCAGACGTGGCTATTAAAGAAAATCTATACAGGCCATAAATATACACTGAAAGCCTCTCTGGAGTGAGTCGTTAACAGCTTTTAACGTGCTGGTCTCGTGCCAGCCTGAATACATTAACAGCTGCTTGTGCCCGCGCTACCCTCTGTGACCGCTCCAATAAACGCCTGTGACTGGTGATCCCTCCCAAACGCCGGGATCGATTGAAGTGATTGATAAATCGACAGGAGAATCATTTTGCCCGGTGGGGTGTGAAGGCAGCACCCGCGTCTCTGCACGCACTGCCCGGCTTGGATCGATGCGGCCAGACAGGACCCCGTTTTGGTTTAAATTGGCGTCAAACCATAACTTAACTGACTATTTTCTTATAGCAAGTGATGGAATAATTCATGTAGAGTGTGGATGCGAGAAAGCGTTTCAGGGTAACTGTGAGTCAGAGCAGCCCTCGCTTTGCCTCTGCATGACTTTCATTACACAATGGTGCTTCATTCATAACATCCGTAAAACGCTGCGACGAGCCAGAGGCATGCGATCCTCCCCAAGCTAATGTAGTCCAAACTAACTCAGCCTGCAGCCTTCCCCAAAATAAGCTGCATTTTCTCCTCACAGGTGCAGTTATGAGAGAATAAAAGGTCATTTACGCATTGATTTGCTCAGACGCACGCCCCAGGCTAGAAGGGACAGACGTGCGAAAGCGCAAAGAGCCTCTCTTGCGCATTGCAAACAGCTTTGGCTGGGATAGCGCAGTGGTAATTCATCACAACCCACAACTGTCACACATGGCAACTCCGCACCTGAGGGCTGAAACACCTGCCAAGTCTGACGAGAAGGGCAGAAAAGAAAAAAGGAAAGCGAAACGCTCCAGGTGCCACTTACCTAACTTTTGCTGCCACAGAAGATATCGCATCGTTTCTTAAATTCTTCCTTTTGGATACGGCAGTTCCCATGCTGACATGGAAACGACGCAGGCAGGAAAACAGTTCATTCCAAAAGAGTCTCTGGATGGAGGACTGCGACAATGGAAAGACTTCAATCAAAAAAATGGAAAGAAGAAGAAAAAAAAAAGTTGAGGGAAAATCCAGGAGCTGATATGTCACGCACGCGTCTGCAGAGGAAACGATGCAAAAAAGGAGTCTCCCTCTCTCTCTCTCTCCTTCTCCCTCCCTGTCTCTGACTGTGAGCACGTACGTGGGGTAGCTTCACAGCTGTCAGCGTGTGGCTGAAAATACACAGACCTCTCTCTCTCTCTCTCTCTCTCTCTCTCTCTCTCTCTCTCTCTCTCTCCCATTGATAGGAGGATGGTATGGCTGGTGATATCACCATCATCATCGTCACAAAGGGGAGGGCAGCATACAAATTCTGTCTGAGGGACCCATGGAGCCATCCAGAACCTTTTATCTCAGCCATTTTTCGGTCCATTATTTGGCTATCTTTATTTATTTAACATCTCCTGTTACGTAATTGTGCATTTTGGTAAAAGGGTCCCCCCTCACATCCCCACTCAGAGACAGGGGGAGCGGTGAGGTTGAGGCTCTGCAGTGCTCTGTGAACATCACCTCAAACAGCAGCAGGATAACCATTGCTTTATATTTGGATTTTCCCCCTCTCTTTTTGAATTTCTTTAGGAGCCACTGGCAGGACTTTCAATGTTATCACACTAACAGAGGAAGCTACAAGAGACTGTGCCAGATCATAAAGGGCAACTCTGACAGTATCTGTAGGGCAAAGCTATAGAGGCTGGTACAGTGCTCCCACCCTGTTTTCTTATCATACACGTGCATCTCAATAAAGTGGAATAGGTGTATTTATTTCAGTAATTTGATTTAAAAAAGTATTCAATGCACCCAATGATAGCCCCAATAAAGCTGAGCAGAAACATTATCTCCTGGCTGCAGAAGTCTAAAAGTCTTCAATAAAACCATCCTGGATTTATTCTGCCGAAGACTCAAAATACTCTGAATTGATGTCAATCTTTCTCTCTCTACATCAGTTTATCTGCAGAATTTCAAGGTTACAAATACAACTGAGTTGCTGTCTTAAAGCTGCACCACCCAATACAGAGGAAACAGAATGACAGCAAATCAAAAATAGAGGGATCAAGAGGAAGGAAAGAAGAGGAGGAGGAAGAGGAGGAGGCACCAAAAGTCAAACATCATAGCTTGTACCACTACTGCACTGACTGTATATGGAGAGGTGTCATTTGTCTCTTCCTTCCACCATTTCCCAAAAGTGAAGTCAAAATGCCCAGTTGACTTGCTTGACATTTTGCACTGGTGACATTTTGGACCTGGACTGTGTAAATATTAGTTGATGGAGCTGCATTGTAAATGCCCAAATCCCTCTGATAACCATAAGCAATGTGAATAGTTAGGTAATGTATAGTAAAAACTAATTTCCTAGAAAAAGAAACTTGTAAAGGAATCTAAGTGATAAGAATTATATGTGAGGATAGAAAGTATTACCAAAACAATTTACTTGAATGTTCTCTACTTTTTATTTCCCAAGTTATCTTTTCGGGCTCTCATGCCTCTGACCAGAGGATGGGGTTGCAGACTTGGCACAGACCCTTTAAAGGGACTGTGAGGACTTTTTAAGTGATCTTGAAAAAGTCTCACATCTAGATGTACATGTGATCATGTTACCAAGTTTAAAACGATCAACGCCAAAATAGGTTGTTTTCAAATGCTAATTCCTGGCTTCCCAATTGGGTTGGACTGGACCGAATTGATTCACAGCAAGTTGAAGTCTCGATGACAACGCCATGGTGGCTGTCTAGCAGTGAGAAGAGAGATCTTTGTTTTCTCTGATGCAAACTATTTCTGTGATTTATTTAAAAGTAATCGGGGACACTGGAGCTGGACTGTCAGACTAAAAAGGATCAGAAGGGCAGAAGAAAGCTAAACTGGAGAGTGAACGAGCATGGGCTAAAGGCTAAAACACAAGCTAAGCTGTTTGTGTTCATTCCAATCCTTGTATCTCATCATGAGTGAGTAGCTACATACTACTGATCATTTCCATTGTTGGTTTTGGCTAGGATCCTATGGCTAAGTTTTCTCACTAAACATTTCCCACCTTATTGTCAAACTAAAAGAGTGAAATAATCCGAGATTCAATATCTTTATGTTTAGTGACTGCAAACCAAATAGGTTTGCCATCAATGCTAAGAACAGCCCAGTAAGGGAAAAAAAATCATTTTACTCTAGTACAATGCATAATTGAGCCACATTAACAATTTAATTCAATCATCACCAGAAACACTAAAATGCAAACATTTTCTTACATTTATTGATTAAACTCTCTGCTGTACAGCCTCTTGTAGTGTAAAAAATCAATGCTGACAAAAGTCTCAGCGGTAAAGAAAACCAGTTAAGTCAATCTGCTCAAAAACAATTGATCACTAGATAATGACGAGTGTTGGTCACCGTGGAGTAGGCAAACACAAACACACATTCACACTTGTGTAGAGTGGCACATTCACACATCATACAAGAGCCAGGAGCTTTGCAGACAGCAGAGGAATCGCCTAGTAATGGCCGATTAGCCTTCAAACATCAAATCAATCAATCTCTCAATACACAGGTCATTTCAGCGGCTGCTCCAAGGTGCAGGATGTCCTTGGGCTTTATGTCTTTTTGTGTGTACCTCTACTGCATTCCCACTCTCATAAACACACACACACACACACACACACACACACACACACACACTGAGACAAAAGAATGAAAATCGATAAATAAAGCAAAGCACTGCTTGGCTGGTGTGAGCTGCTGTAGGCCATTAAGCAGTAAATAATTCCAGGCAGCTCTGACGAGACTGAGGCAGTGTGTGTGGATGGACTGTAGATGAGAACAAGAGATGAAGGAATGAATGAACAGAGAGATGAGGGGAGCTGGAAAGAAAGGAGAACACTAAAGAAGGTATAAAATCATGAATGGGGAAGGATCTGAAACAGAAAGGATGACGTAAGAAACGCCACACAGAGGAAAGACTGCGACTGAGAAGGACAAAGGGTTGAATGAAAAGGAGATATTAATGTTTTTCATCTGTATAAGGTGCGGCTGTGTCTGATTTCAGTAAACAGAGCGGTTCTGCTGTGCCAGGACTGTTGTAGAAGAAAAGGAAGGGAGGGCGACGAAACAAATGAAAGGCAGTGAAAATGGGAGGACAAGAAAACCACGTGCAGCCATAAATCCACATCTGCACGTTATATTAGTGTCTTCTCTGACCCTGATGAGTGTTCACCCTTTGATTGATTTCAGAGCTGCTCGATACCTCAAGTCTGCAGCGGGTACAGTCAGCTGAGCAGCATGTGAGGCATACTGTGGGGCTGTGGTTACACCGTCAGCCACTTTTAGCACAGAAATAAAGTTTTAACAAGGCAACATGATGCAGGTCAAATGAAGTGGTATGTGGAGTGTGATTCAAGTGAACATGCCATTGTCCCACTGCTCAAATAAAGATCTGAACATCTGCAGCACATTAAAGCTATGTTACTTTTTGGTCACAAACATGCACAAAGGGGGTGTATTGTGCTTTTTTAGGCTTTGTACTGCCCTCCTGGTACCCCTGTAGTAGCTGTGCAGGATTTACAGACCCCCAAAACCCAACCTTTTTCCTCACAGGTGTTTTAGAAAACCCTCATTCTCATTTTTGTCTGAAACATTTTGTTTTACCCTCTGTCACTTTAAAGTGACTGTGAGTTTGAAGTGGATTGTAGCAACTCCCTTGTACTTGTTTTGAAAGTGAAAGTGAAAGTACATCAAATCTTTTAAACACTACTTAATCTTTTTAACACTTTGTTCAAGGCAACTTTTTACTGGATAGTTTATGTATTCATCAACAGTTACTTAAAACGTTGTTTGACACATGACAACAAGCAAACTACAAGCTAACTTTGTGAGTTTGTAGCGTGGGTAAGTGGCTGGCTACATTTAGCACTATACCCAACCCAGTGCTCTTAGATGCATCAGTACTGTGTAACATTAGTGAATTGTGTTTTATGTCTTACCAGTTCTCATCTACAAAGCAGAGCTAACATAGCCTGGCCCTTCATTTTATTAGCTTGTGTTTAGCCATGTTTAGCTTTTAGCTCATATTTTAGCCTTTGGCCGTGCTCTATCACTTTCCTGTTTAGCTCTCTTCTTTCTTCTGTCCCTTTTCTGTCAGACAGTTAAGCTCCAGTGTCCACCATTATTACTAGATATATCACAGAAATCATCAACTTTTTTTTACACTGAGTACCTCATTTTTAGTTGTGGACTATATCCAGGCTTGTATCTAGATATCAGACTTTTTCGATATTGCTCAGAAAGTCCTCGCAGTCCCTTTAAGGCTCCCACTCCCAAAAACAAAAACAAAAACAAAACAAACAAACAAAAAACCTTTCCCTTTTTCAGCCTATTGGGGGCAGTGCTATGAGTAGACCTTGGTGTTTGAGACCCTCTCCTGCAGCAAACTAGTTAGGAGATCTTTATGCAGTGACCTCAATTCAACAAGTCTCATGGTGATACCGCTGAGATCTTTTCAGAAGTTTACAGACTGATTCAGGGGTTTCATATTTGTGATCTTAACTCTTAATGGGCCTTACAATGCAAATCGAGAAACTTTGAAAACATCTCAGACTCAGCAGTGGTCCACATTCTTCACTGCTGTGACAAAAAAGCATTGCATGCCTGGGCACTGAGGCTGCACAGCTTTGGCAATGAAGACAGAGAGATATATCTGTTGGTTTATATGTAACAACAGACATAGCTTTCAAGTCCTGGTAGTAAATCCAGGTTTATAGTGATTGATGCTGACCATGTCATGTAGTGTGTGTTTGATCCCAGGTCATGCATCTAGATTTGTGGGCCATGACTCCATGTTCTCCTTTACAATCATCTCAGCATCTATATTTGTGGTTTTGAGTGTCATGACATTGACAGTTCCGAACGTTGAGTTTGAGAGGTACCTGAGTGTTGTGACTATGCGGTTCTCTAAACAACACATCACCAACCTGGCTGTAGTTTTTAAGTCTTGATGTCCGTTCGGGTCATAGAAAATCTCCTGAGTGTTAAAATCTGGCTTGCTTTAGCCCAGATTGATCGAACTTGTAGACGTTCAGCACATTTCGCTGTAGCACACTATCATGCTGTTTGTCTGGGAATTAATCTGTGCATCTGACAGTGAGAAAATGTGTGCAAACCAGCTGATGATAAACGCCTTCAAAGCCGAAGCCAGTGTGACAGAGCTAAAGAAAAGCTGAGACATTGTGATGATGAATTGGTACTTTTCCTCAAGAGCTGTCCTGATTTGTAATGTGAGCACAGGGAGAAGACAGAGAGGCCCCTTTTGTAGAGACAATGTTAAATTTGGGACATTGTTCAGGTTTGCTGGTAATCAGTCTGTATGTAGATGTTAAAGATGCATCTTTGGAGTTTAGAGTTACGACTTTAAAAGCTTGTAAAGCCTTTAAGTGAGACAGTATTAAAGTTTGATATGAAGAGAATGTTAATAACACCGAGCTTTTTTGGAAGTCTTGTTTCTTTTAATATTCTGTTTAATTTAGGGAGGGTGATTCAGAGGCTCCAACTCTTATTAAAGAATGATTCTTCCCATTAGTAATGAACTCTGATAATACAAGATAACCCCGTTTGCTATATTTGATCGCTTAATTAAGTCTCATGATCGTTAGAGCAGACAGTTATTCAACCTATTTTTTTTTTTTTTTTTAAATCAATCTTGCCAATTCAGAGACAAAGGGAGAATATTTAACTATTAAATGTAAAATGCTGCAAAAAGTGTGACATTTAGCAAAAAAGCATCTCCATTCTGGTGGCACTTTGGGGTTTAAGTTTATCGTTTTAAACCAAATATAATAAACCAATTCACTTAATCTAGGTTTAGAAGTTCAACCAAGGATCTGAAATAACCAAAGGAAACCTGCGTTTCCATTTTTAAAGACCATTGTAATGACTTCTGAGCAGATGGAGTGGGAAAAAAAAACAAAACAAAAAAAGGCAGATCTTCCAAGCTTGGAATGAATCCCAGGAATCTGGAGAGTAGGACGATCATTAGACCTGGTGTGATGTGCAACAGTGGACCAGATCAGGAGAGAGAAATTAAAAGGATGTAGTATTGAGGATTTCCCATATGCAATGGATTTAATTGAAGGCACAGCAATCAACACAGCTCTGAATATCTCTCAACCAAACTTCTCATCTACTCTTTTCAGCCCTTTCAATGATGACATATTTACTCATTTATCCATCCATTTTCTTTATTGTCTATCCTGCTATTCAGGGTCGTGGGTGGCTATTTACCCATTTATCTCCGTGGAAATAGACAATGGTGAAACTTCTCCTGAACAATCCTTGACTTACTGCCTGCATCCTGTCAAAATATTTAAACTATTGAGACATGCATGCTCTAGGAACATGAACTGCTGACCCTTTCCAAACCTCTTTTAGGAGAACTGATCTGATGCCTGAAAACCTAAACCCTAAACCTTTTCAATAGCCGTTCAAAGACAAACTGACTGAAAAGCTGTTAATTATACTAACTAATCAGTCTGCTTCCACAGCATCAACCCAATAAGTCACGAATGGAAAAAAGTAAACAATTAATGTGAGTGTGTCATTAAGAAAGCAGATCACCCAACAACAGGTATATGATACAGTGAAGGGTGTTGGGTAGATAACCAATAAATCCAATACTGCAATGAAATGTCAAAAAAGTCTTAGATTTGGTATCAATATTCAAGGTCCTCAGAGGTGAAATCCAAATAATCTCATGACTCTTCTGACAGCATGTCGAAGCTTTGATTTATTGACTGAAAAAGCTAAACATGACACTAACTAACAAGAACATGTATAGGTAACAGCATCGCTACAACGTCAAGACTGTATAGATGAATATACTCTCCTGAGGCAGGCAGACTGTCTTGGGATTAGAAATAAAAAAAAGACAGTGATGATTTGAAAGGAAAGCAGAACAAAGCCTAGAGGACAAATGCAGGTTAAAAAGACGATGAGAAGAAAGGAAACATTTTGATGTAAGGGCTCAGTTAAGTTACGAAATATCAAAAAAGACAGTGAAAAAAAGGCTGCTGTTCACATCAGCGTACTGGTTATTTGCCAAGCACCACTGTCTTTATTTTAAGAAGGGGACATCTCAGAGCTACTGAGGACCCTGTGCACCTGACAGAGCAGGGAGGAGGGAGAGGGGAGGATGGATGGCAGCTGTAAAGTCACAGAAAGCAAGGAACAGAAATGAAGTGTGTGTGGGGGAGAGGAGAAGCAAAGACAGGTGATGGATAGTGCAATCCGTGGGCGGAGAGGAGAGAAACTGGGTTAGTATGTAATGTATGTGTTTAAGTGTGTGCGTTTGTATGTGGGGTTAACAGTGGGTGACCAGGGAGGTTTAGAAAAGCTTAGTTTAGATTGAGTCCTAAAGTTATTTATATATTTCACGGATACAGCGATTTTTCTACTTCTGCTGCCTCCAGAACCTCTTCTTTAGTGGCAAATAAACTACCAAACAAGGTCAGCCAAGACACATCCATCCCCGTTTGCATACATGCCGTGTAGCCACCACATCAATCTCACCCTAAGAAGCCTGTGTGAATACAATTACGATGTCACTGTAGCTGATAAACGAACCGTGAGTGCTTCCACAGGCGGGAAAGCTGTGTGTAGAATAAGCTGCCATACAAGCAGATCCCTATCAAGCCTGTGAACGTAGTGTTCACCCCGTTTTGTTCTTCATGTCAGCGCCTCGTACTCATCTGCTAAACAGAGCAGACAAGCTGCCAGCAGCAGCTTACATGAGCTGTTTGCTATGTCTAAATTACTAATTGAAGAATATGTTCAGGCTGCTTTTGACAAGTTATTCAATTCAGTTGGAAAAAATCATTTTAACGTCATTTAATATTCATGATCAGGAAAAGGAGCTGTGGTGCTCCTTTAGATTTGAAGTGTTTCTTGTGTCCTAGTTTGTTAATTCTAAGGGATAAGTCTGGCAAGAATATGTTTTTTAAATTTCTTAATGAATCTCGTGGAGAGAAAGAAACATGAAATGCCTAAGAAAATCTTTTCCTGACCTGTCGGTGGTAATAAAATGTCTTCATACAAAAAGCCCAAAAGACACAAGTAGAGGAAAGAATGGCTGCTGCTGTTTTAAGATTCTGTTTAACCTTCAGATTCAGAGTGGGTGTGGTGCTTGTATCCTCATGTGGTAGCACCAGACTTCCAAGCAGCCCTCTCTAACAATGCTGCTGCGACACCAGATCTCAAAAGTGAAATCTCCGACTGAAATGTCTTTAAAACTCAGAGGACTAAATCCCCCGTCACTCCTGATAAAGCAGTAAAAGTCTGTGTTGCTCTCCATGGTGCTGAAACCAGACACTCTTCCAGGACTGTGAGGAGAACCACTGAGGCAAACCACTGCTGTGAATACTAATGTTGGGAACGACCTAGACGGTGCATTTGGCAGAGCATTGGGAAAAATATGGCTGACCCCAAATAGGCCCAAGGAGACTAAAGAAAAGAAGATCTAAAAAACAGAGGACAGTAAGTCGAGTGCAACGATGGGGCTTAATTTGACAGAGGGAAAGACAGCCAAAGGGAAATGAAACAGATTAATCAAAGAGGATGTTAGATAAGAAAGAAATAAGGACAAAAGGAGGTGTCAAGGTCCAAAGGAGAACCTGCGTCACAAGAAAACCCTCCTACACTTTCTGTGGGCTCTGAGGAAAGCCCTCATTATCCATCAACACTGGACACGAGCTCCATTAGAGAGCTAAGCGTGGTTTTCTTTCCCGGTGACTCATCCGCCATTCACTCCGTCACTTCTCTCCCCTCTGTTGGGGAAACGTGGCAGGATGATAATTGTCATTCTACCTGGTTAACGGGAATCCCTGTGGTCAGGTCGCCCACCCATGCCCCTATGACATTCAGACAGAAGCGATAAATGAGCTGTGGAATCCCGGAGATGATGCGAGGGCTTAAAGGTCTCTGTTGGTACGGATGATGAGGGAAGAAGAAATCACCCTGCATACATGATGATCTGATTTATTCTTATCCCTCTTATCCTTTTCTCCCTTAAGCCTTATTTGCTTTAAATTGTCTTCATGAGACTTTTGAAGCACTTTAATCCATGGATGTTTTCTTTCACTGAGCATATGACTGTTAAGCAGGGGTGTCCAACAAGGGCGAATGCACAAAAACAGCCAGAGAGATGTTGATTGAGAAACACAGGCTCCAAATGTAAGAATGACGCAAATTCAAATATGAATATCAACAAAGAAAAGACAGAAATATTCCGCTAAAAAAAACAGCATGAACTCATCACAGTAAACAAAGGATCAAAAACAAATCAGACATTAAAGTGTCAAAACTGTCATTTTAATATCTTTCAAGAAAAGAGGAACTGTTGAAGCTACACTTAGTCGCCATGACAACCCCAACAAAGCTAACTGTCCACCAGTGAGTATGTGATGGTGTGTAGATGCAGAAGTGCACATGGCAGGGACAACTAATACATCTGATGATGCACTACTACCACTAAATGATATATAGTAAGTAAGTTAGACAATGCCAAACCTCAGTCTGTGTGTATAACAACAGCATGGCTCTGTAGTAGAAGATTCCTGGTGCTAAACTGGCCCACGTGTAGTCGTGACTTAAGACCATTAAATACATCTGGCCAATCATGAAATGAAAAATACAACAAATGTGACCCCAGTTTTCATACAAGCATGTATTTTTCATCGAAAAATAAAAGATATACAGCAAAAAACTGACATCCAAGCGTTTATGTCTTAATTCTAGTAGAAATTTTTTTCGACTTAACGACAACCACACTCACCTTTCCAGTTGAGAAACAAGTTGTTTCAAGATAATGAAAGACAAAAATATCTCTGAATTGCTTGTAACACGTCAAAAAGAATCTGCCAATGGTAATTTTTGTAATTAACTCGTCAAGTTTCCGGAAATCAGAATAACGTCTTGATAAAAGAAACTTTTATCTTGCTCCATTGGCTGATTTTTTTCCTTATTACAAGCAACTTAGACATCATTTTTGTCTTTGAATAACTTTAAATAAGACTTTTTTTCTGGACTGGTCCGATATATGTGGCTGATATCAAATCTAAAACTACATTTTTTCCCCTGAAAACAAGACATTAACACTTGCCTAGATTTCATTTTTTTAACTCTACATCCTGTTTGTGTGATTTTTAATTCAATAAAAGGTTAAGAAGTTTTACAAATCATTTAATTCAGTATTTATGAATTTCAAACAGCATTCCAACTTTTTGTAATTGGAAATGCACTTGTGACTATTGTCTTTTGAATTGGCTTAATCTCTCTGTTTTTTTGAGAAAAGTACATTGGTCACTATAGTTGAACTCAAAGTTCCCATTTCTTAGTTGTTTTTCTGGATTGAACTGTCTCATCTCTTATCGTCAGCCTACAACCAGATTTCCTCCCTGGTGGTCCGGTGACTTGCTTCAGTACCTCAAACTGCAGCCCTGTTTGCTGCTGACAGTGACGTGATGGCCCTTTGCTCTACAAAGACAGCGATCACTGTCAGCTCTGTCATCTGTTTGCCTCGGAACAAAAGCAGCCTCTTCATTTTCGAGCAGAGAGGACGAGAGGAGCCAGGGCACAGCTTCTTCAGCTGTAAGGTCAAACAGTCACCTCCTCCTCAGCAGAGTCCTCTGAGGCTTTTAATTCACACATGAGACACTCAGGGAAATGTGGTTTCAGGTGTAAATACATGCTAGATTTTGTGAGTAGAGTGAGACTGATGCACGTGCCTGTTTTTTATGAGACAAAATCATTTATAAGTGGTAAAAGGAACTTAATTGACACTTTGAATAAATAAAATTGAAAAAGCTATATTTCTTTTTATCACGTGATTTATAATTCATATCAAAGACTTGAACTACTGTGGCCTAGCTTCCAGTCTGCTGAATATTCATGTGAAGCTCTTGAGTGCAGATGTTCTGCATCTTCCCTCTGAAGAGTTCAGACAGAGCTGCTTATATCAGAAGGTTAGAACTCAATTTTGTACATAAGTGCTTACGAGCTGTTTGACAGGATAATCTCTGTTCTTGTTACCTCTGCAGTGGAACAGACTCTATAGGAGAGATTTGAGTAGACACATTCAGCATCACTGAGATTAGCTCAACACACAAAAAAGCAAATCGAGAGTGAATTAAATTGATTAAATTGAGAGACACAGCAACACAGCCTGTAATACATGTTTGATGTTGACTTCACAAGTAAGAACATTTGAGTGTGCCAGTGTGACCGCATCCTCAGTTATGATCTGTTTGATTGTGATATATCATATTTATCTGTGGTCAAAATTCAAATTGAGTCCCTCTGTTGGTTTTGGTTCATAAGTCCAAATGACTTTCTTTTCTAAGTTTGAGCATAACTTAAGAGCTCACCGTTGCTCTTCTTTCTAGATTAAACGGTCCGCAGTGGTAACTTTTAACCTTTTTAAAAACATTTGTGCATTGTAAGATTTAAATTACTGCCTTGATGGGCAATGATATATTGAGCTTTTGGAGATAAGGCCAGTTCAGGAGTTTTCCACCAGAGTTTGAAGTTTAAAGTGGACATGTAGATTTGGGAAGTTGTGTAACTAGTGAAAACGTTTGAGTGGGGCTGATTTCCTCTGCATCTGTGGATAAGGTTTTTTACCACTATCAACAATACATACCAACTCTAACAAATACTGAACAATCCATTAAAATTATATCACCATGCTATATTTTCTGATGTTGTTTAGATATAATGGTGTTGTAAAGTTGTAGTTTTCTTTTAAAAAAAAAAAAACAACAACATAAAAAGTGTAACCAGATGAATCATTTTGAAATCAGTTCAAGTGTAATCCAGAGTCTCAGTAAACATGTCCCTTTGAAACCATTACTTAGATTCACTCCCTTAACATGGTATAAGGCATTAAGTATATAAAAAAGACACAGATCAAGCCAAAGAAAATTGGAAAAACTCTGGCTGCTGTAATTCAGAGTTTGTGCAAAATAAGTTGTCACGTATGTGTGCCCACTGCAGTAGAAGCAGGTGAATTTACAGTGTTGTTACGGTTGAAATAACTCCAACAGGGCAGTTCCCCAATCTCATTACTGCTCTGAATCACCTCAGAGACTAATGGCATTCGTGTCGGCTCTTAGGGTTCAACCACAGTATGTGTGCGGAGGTAAAACGGGGAGAGAGAGAGAGGGTGAGAGAGGAGGGAAGGCCTTTCTGTACGTGACACCCATGCCTATCTCCACCTTGTCTCACCTTGGTACTGCAGCACACACAGCCCTTCTTCCCCTCCAATGCTCTTCTTTTGCACTCTCTCCTCCCTACTAAATCACTCGTAACATCGGCTCCCAGGTGACATATTTCCACTATAATGCTTAATAGATTCCTGAGCTCGCTGCTCGGCTCAGGGGGAGTGGTTTGATTCTTAGGGAGGCAAAGGAAAGCAGGGTAGAACTGTGATGGTGAAAGTTGTGAATGAGAGGATCTGAGGAGAAAGAAAGTGGGAGTATACATATAGTTTTTGTAAAATGTATATTAAAGAAACAAAGAGAAAAGGTCATGAGTTATGCGTGGCATGACCACAGAAAAAGGGTAAAGGGAGACTGGACTGTGTCACACAGCTTGATTCTGCTTTGTATAAGAAAATTTAGATTTTAGCTGTATTGTAGCGATAGGAAGAATATGTTTATTTCTTCATCTATGTATGCAGAAGTACCAAAAACTGCAGTTCCTTGAGTGTCCACTTGAGGTAGACTCCAAAAGCCCAGAAAGAGGAAAAAACACACATTTCACTTTTCCAACTTTACAGTTGAAATAAATATGCCAACAGCCTGTTTCAAAATGTAGTTCTGCTCTGAGTAGCTCACAGGGTGAATCACTTTGCATGCCTCTCTTCTTACCCCGATGCGCCCATCACTCTCGAACAGGGAAAGTCTGGACTCATCAGACCACATGGCCTCCTTTTATTAAGTCAAGATAACTGTAATGAAAGTCTCTTCTTATGACATGACTATAAAATAAAGGGTGTATACAGCACCTGTACAACAGCCTGTATGTAAAAACACTTTCACTGTGGCACCTTTCTTTTGGTTGAATGATGATCACACGCTGGCAGCCAACCTTAAAATCACTGATGTGCCCTTGAACGCGCCGTCAGGAACGTTTTTAAAATCTCTCTCCATTGAATTGCCTTGCCTAAAGACAATTACTCTGCATCACCTCTTGACGTAGCAGGTTTCATGGGTACTCACTCACTTTAATTCCCAGAATAAAGCAAGGAGTAAATTATTTACTGGTTGTTTGTTTGCAGCAAATGAAATATCATTATTTCATCAACATTGGAGGCAACATGTGCATTATGCATTTGCTTTACTCCGATACAGGGAGACTCCTTCTATTCTAACTGTAGCTGCTGCAGGGTTAGAGTTAGCTGGTTGTGAATATAATATGAACACATCTAAGTTTCTCTTTGGGAGGTGTGCACTGTGAATGTTAAAGCTTGGCCCAGATTGACTCCACTACATCGCTGTTACAGTGCAGATGAATGAAAGACCTAAGCCAGCACTGGCTGTCCTCCCAGAGGCTGGATGATAAATTATGGAGGCCTGTTGTGTCTCTTTTTACCCAGACAAACATGCTGATGCTCCATTCATTCATTGTCTGTGTGTATGTGAAACAGTGAGAGAGACAGGAACGCTAAGGTTGTAAAACTGAGGCTAAATAATGTCACCAGACATCGGCTGAGGATAGAAATGTTTCTTGTGCTTACAAACCCACTGCCCTTCTTACTGAGAACTCTTTTGGAACAATGTGTGCTTTGCAGAGAGGCTGGTGATTTACTGCTCCTCCTGGGACATTATAGAGAAGCTGAATGAGAAGCTGAAGTGCCAGAAAGTGCCTCCCCCCACCCCTTCTGTAGTTTTTATATTTGCACAGGGAGATGCAGGAATATGTAATAAAAGAACAGCTGACAGGTTATCTGACAGAAAACCAGGATTGGCAGAGATTGTTGAACCAGTGAGCAAAAACACACACAGAATGTGATGTATGAAGTGACCTTGTCATGCAAATAGAGAGGAAAAGAACCAGGAGTCTGCTAACATGCAGTGACTGCATGGCACTGCATGCATCAGCTCCACTTCTTGCATAACTCAATCCATTTCAAGTGGAGGAAATGTAAAGTCAACCATGATGTGCTCCAGGGGAGTATTTAGACCACATCAAGGTGAAGTTGTCAGAAAAATGAGGATGAATACAGATACTTCACTGACAAGACAACATTTTGAAATACATATTGAGAAAAGTAAATTGATAAATAATCACAAAATAAATAAAAAGGATTATGTCCAAAGTATAACCATGGTTCAAGGTTTTGTAATGAGACAAGTCATCTATTGGAATAAAAGAAATAAATACTCTGCGCTTTCAAAGGGGACGCGTATTTGCTGACATGTTGACTGCCGCAGTACTATAGTGGCTTTAACTTAAAGGCAGGTTCTGCAGGATTTTCCTAAAAACATGAAATACCAACTTTTACAGGTACAGTCTTGCTCATCATCATCTATTGGCCTCCATACATGTGTGTCAGTGTCTGTGCCTGCCTCACCCTCCTCCGCCTGTATGTTGATGCTTCGGTTCACTCAAAGCTGCCCACTGCCTCTGAATCTACAATCGGAGGCAATGGGCATGCACTGCCACTGGCACCAAGCCATGGAGGAGGAGCCCAGTTTGGTTGTTATGTTTATAAACAGTAACAAAAAAAATCCTGCAGACCTTACCTTTAATTTGGATGATTATAATCACAAGTAAGACCAAGATAAAAGCAATAGCTAAAATAAAATCAACATAAAAGCCATAAAACCAGATTCATAATGTTCGTCAATGCTTATCATCGTACTACTATCATGACAACTTGTTCAACTCAGCAACAGCAGCGAGAACAAAACTGTTTCCGTGTCTCTTTGTCCTGCACCTTAGAACAATGAACCTCCATTTTTTAACCTATTTTTTTTTCAGCTAAGATGATAAATGCCAGAGTACAAGAAGACACTTAGTGAACAGTTATGTACCACAAATCTAGACTGGAAAGTTTGCTGAACTCATGTATCCCTCTTTTGTCAATGAGATCATGTGTTGTCTAAAAAGTTGTCTCCATCAATGAACTTTGGTGTGAAACTGCTCAGATATTTGTAGTTTCACAGGCAAAACAGCTCAAGCTGCTGGAAAGATGAGCGGAAAAACAGGTAGACAGGTAGATGGATGGCACAGAGAAAATAGATCGTGGGGAAAAAACAGACAACAAATGAGGGGACAGATATACAGACTGACATGGCAGACAGCGGGATGACAAAGGGCACATTGATCTGATTAAACCCCTTCACTTCTCATCTCTCCACTCTGTCTTGCTGTGCAGCTGGGAAAAGGTCATTTCCTTCTGACTTGGTTTTCTCACTCACCGTGGCCTTAAGCCTCTGAGGGCAGCCCTGCCAAAACATCTCAGATCTGTGAAGACCAGCAACTATTACAGAGGGAGACCATTTACTGTAAGAAGAGGGGGGTTACCTGCAGCTCAAAATACAACAGAAAGAAAGCATGGGTTGGAAAGACACAGAAAGGGAGGACAGGCATGGGGACATCCCTATGTATGAAGATATATATAAAAGTAGGAAGTGGTGGAAACGGGCTGCTGTATCTAAAAAAGAAGGGAATGGGGAGAAGTTTCTCAAAAGTGGAAATCAGTAAAAGGACAGAGGCGTAATCCCGAGAGGTCAGGGACACACAGAAATGAAACACGGAGGGAAGAGAGCTGGTGGTGACAGCACATCATGCAAAGAGTGGAGTGGACAGGCGGGGGAAGAGCAAGAGAAAAAAAAAGTGATAAACGAGCGGTCATGGCAAAGCTGGAGGCGGGGGGAGCAGTGGGAGACCCTGGTGCTGACGGATTGTGCTCTGTCCTTAGACCCTGACTTACACAGACACACAGGCACAGACACACAGGCACAGACACACACACAGACACGCACATACATACACAAAGCAGTTTCAAGGAGAAGGACAA
Organism: Thalassoma bifasciatum; assembly: GCA_008086565.1. Lineage (NCBI taxonomy): Eukaryota > Metazoa > Chordata > Actinopteri > Labriformes > Labridae > Thalassoma > Thalassoma bifasciatum. The sequence continues at coordinate 1,467,184 of RPOG01000020.1, forward strand.
TACTGTAAATGTTGGTGATAGCGCTATGAAAAATGGGACAGGATTTTATTGAAGTGCTTTGACCATCAAAGTCTTGGCTCACATATTTCAAAACTTGCGCTTTGCCACAAAGAAAAAACTAAATTGCATGTGGATTACAATGTTGCAGGATGTGATTTATGTTGACCACATTTGAATTTAATGAGATGGATGATGTGACTTTACCTTTTCCCACTGTGCAGAAATAATGCCAAAACACTATCTGTGACGTCATTTGGAGCAAGTGAGTTTACTCTGTTACATCAGAGCCCCATCTATCTGAAACAGAGGTGACAGGCTTCACTTATTCATTCATTTATTTATTTGTTTATGCAGGCGTGATCTCAAGTGACAACTCAAACCCTTCATGAAGTTTTTATACTGTTTGAGTTTTTATTTTGTGTATTGCAATAATTGGTCCATGTAAGCATCCTATGATTCTCTTTTTTTTGAAGATGTTATTGCAAAACCTTTCTGTCTCTTCATTGAAATTTGCTTACACTTTGCATTTTGTCTGTATTAAATACTGAAAACTGACTCTGAAAAATGTCTCAGAATGGTCTTAAGTGTCAGGAAAAATTACACCTCTCAGGCACAGATGTGAGAACAACCTGAAAGCAATCGGACCCCAACTTTATCTGATAGAGAGAAAAAAAAACACTTAATCTTGTCCTCTGATCTACAAAGCGATCCTCTCTTTTTAGCCCATAAGCTCCAAAATAGCTGGCCTGAGTCCTGCTTAAAGGCCAATCCAAAAACAGACAAACATAGATGTGGAATTCTTATTAAGCCGACCAGTAGGCAATTCGACAACCTATCACAATTTCCTGTGAATTTTGAAGTATTCAATCTCTACTGATGCCATCCTTATCCAGGGGTAGTCACCTCTGAGTGATTAAAAGAGTGTGATACACATTATTTAATCACAAATATTGAGGAAACGTGGAAAAGGAGGACCCCATTGCAGACCAAAAACATCAAACAAAAAAGGGAAAAAAAATAGAAAAAACACATGCGAAGTAAAAACTGAAGCACAAGGAGAGGATGGCCCATCTAAGCAGGAATATTCGCTGACTTAGCACGAGGTAATTACCCACATTTATAGTAATGTTGCATTAAACACAGTGTTCCCTGGGGTAGCCCACAAGCTTGAAGAGCAAATGAACATGCAACATGGAAATATAAAGAAAAGATGTAAACAAGATTGAAACCAATGATGATGCTTTTGAAATTACAATCCTGCTTTCAAGAATAAATGTGTAAAACAGTCTTAATCTGTACAGTCATAAATAATTGAATATACTCTATGTGCAGTTTAATTAACATATCAAGACTTTTTATATCGATAAAGCACATTTCATTCAATTTTGTGCTCAACCTGTTTTGAGGATTATATCAGAGAAATTTACTATTATTTCTAAACTAAAAATTGTTCAGTGATAATTCCTAGAGCTGCTCAGGTGAGCTACTTAATAACATGCAGGTTATGTGAGAAGTGGTGAAGTGAATTCTCATTTCTACTTGTGCCATTTTGAGCCATTTCAGAGTTGTGCACCTGATCACTTTTCAAGTTTTGTCAGTTAAGTCTGTATGGGCTCAGGGTTAAGGGAGGACTTGGAAAATTCAGATTCAGTCCATGACATTTGGATTAAACACAACAAACTGACAAGGAAGTGATTAAACAGAGACTAAACAGACAAAGGTTAAATTAACACAGGTGTGAAACAAAGATACAGGTAAAACAAATGAGTGTAATCAAAGAGGAGGGGTAAACAAGACCATGAGGTAAAACTCAAAACACAAACAAAGCAAGAACTTCAAAATGAGACAGGGAACACCAAAGACTTGACATGGAAACACACATAAGGAAGACAAAAGCACAGAACATTGATCATTAATAAACTCAGGTAAAGAGAATAGGAATTAAAACTAGAAAGCCTTTATTGTCGTTGTACAATAGAACAACCAAATTGTAAATTGTGGGTGTATATATGTGTCTACGTTATATAAATCCAAGAAACTATATATTTAAGACAAATGGTAAGTCATGACATAAATTGAAAATAGTTTCTGAACATTAAATTAACGAAATACTCTTTAAATCTTAAAATCAATACAATGAGTAGACTTTTAAATTTCTCCAGTTGGTCTATAAGAGGAATATTGTAAAGCTAATGCCATTAAAATCTCCTCAGGGTGAGACATGACACATCTGCCCCAGTCCAGGCTCATGCTGCTCACTGCAGAGGGTCTAAGTCAAAGTTGTCTCATCGCCTGTTCACTTTGAAGCATCTCTGTTTTTGTTCACTAAAACTTATTTCTAAGAGGTTCCTGTAATGCATTGCAGCCTTATTATAGAATGAATCATACAAACTGGAGACTAAATATATACTTTTTTTGTCAGAATACAGCCGGGAGATGAGTTAAAGAGCCTCGGTTTAGTCATCTAATGTGTTCAAAGTCTTCTATTCGTCTAACAACAAGCAAAAAGTACATATGTTTGAACATAAGTTAAGAATCCTAGAGTAAAAATAAAGCGCTCACGTCACCAGAAACTATATGTAGGAGTCATACTGCTGGGCGTATTCAAAACCCACAACCTTATTCCTGTCAAGGGAAAAGTTATTCTTATTTTAGCAGCTGCCAACCTTGGTGACGTACTTGGACAGTGAGGTGCTCTCACCTCGTGTTCCTAATCAGCAGTGTTAGCGGGATATTATTAGCCTGGCAAGGTGCTGAAAGAAGCTGCAGCTCTGCCCAGACCTTATGCTGGATCAACCAGCAGCTGTGACTCCATCTTTGTGTTCATCCTGACCTCCGAGTCTGTGAGTGTATTACACAGGACCTACACTCCTCCCACACAAAGATCTGCAATTACATCCCCTTCCTTCATGGGTTTCTGCAGACGTATACTCAGACCCAAGTGAGTTTAATCTATCAGTATATGCTACTAACTTTTGTCTGTTCTGTTGTTTTATCGACTTAAATTTTTTTATTCCTTTCAAATTGTTCTCAGTAGAGCAAGCAATCTGTGTTCAAGGTGTTGTTTGTTTTATCAGCTCATCATCCTGCTAATTAAAATTCAATAAATGTTCAAGCTTGTTCTCCTGTGTGTGGGTGGTGGTTGACCTTCACTGGTTTAGAGTGGAGGTGCCAGTATTACAGTCTTTGTGTGAACAAAGAAAATGCATGAATAGGTCTTTATTTCACAAACTTTCTTGGCTACCTGAAGTACAGGTTGTTGCTGAAAGACATAAAAATCTAATAATACTACTTCTTTTGGCAGAGAAATCAAAACTCATGGAGTAAACAGCCACAGCAAGGTTTGTTTTCATACCTTGAGCGTATTTGTTACAGAGCTGGACAACCACATCTTTCAGATCACCAAGAAGTCATAGCATGCTCAGAAGAGATCAAATAACAAGACACAGCATTGAAAAGTGTGTATCAACGCCCTCCTACATGTGATGATTGAACAGTGGGTGAGCACTGAACATTTGCAGAATCAAACCTGAAGGACATGGGTCTGTGGGGGAATGAGGCAATTTCCAGCCAGAAAGTAGTCTGTGTGGAGAGCTGCTGAGGTGGAACACACTGGCAACAATGCAATCCCTGGAACCCAGTGGTCATTATCAGGTGATGATTTCTTTTACACCTAACGCTTTAAACAAGGCATCAGTTCAGCTCACTAGTTAAAACAGGTGCGTTATTCATCTGTGATTACAGTAGTCATCGGTTCAGGTGCAGCCATGATCTATTTCCTGTGTCCCTGCAGACACATCCTCTCTATGATCAGATTCAAGTGATAAATAATGCACTCTGGGATGCTATGAACCAACTCCTACTAGTCATGTGCAGGGAGCAAAGGCTTGACTGGCTGTCACTGACTGCTGGTTACACTTGAAGCTTGAGAAGGTGACGAATGCTTACATAAGGAGATGGCTGAAAGTCTCTGAGGTTGACCATTGGCTGTTATTCAACCACAGAAGAGATACTACTTTCACTTTTAGAGAATACCCGATATGAGTAGGTGGAGAGATTTGAGACTAGAAAAGCAATATTTTTTGGATTTGTGACATATTTTTTGAAGTGGATACAGATCAGTGACCATAACTGGTTCTATATTACTCAAAAGAATAATTTACATTTGTTAAATATTTACCTTAATTATGCCTTATGCCATCATTTTTTCTCAACACTATGAATATTATGAAGAATCCTAATAATATTCAACCAGTTCTTACAACCTTCATGCACTTTGGTGGGGGGGCATGAACTGCAAAATAAAACAGGAAACCCAAAGGACATGGGAAAATCCAAAAGTACACAAAAATAGTACTGAAACAACGGTTATGATGAAGCAGTATAAGAAATCATGACTTCACAGCTACAATCGAGAGACTAAAACCAGAATAACCAATGTCTGGGAAAGACAGGAAGTAACATGGGGTCTTCAAATAAAAACGGAGTATAACTCAGAAACAGAATCATAAAGAATAGATACAACACTAAACAAAGGCTATTATCTTATTGGCCTGATAGGTATCATTTTTCTTGAAGAAGAAAAAAAAACCTACCTTTCTTGATATCACATCTAGTAAGGTAGTTTTTCTTATCTAATTCATGCAGGAGACTTTCAGGATTAATGCATTTATCTACCTTCAAGCTTGTTATGTAAATGTCTGTGGAATCAATGTAGACACAAACAATACAGTAGCTCTTACTTTGTTCAAGTATTTCCATCTAATTGAACAATTTTCTTCACTACATCTGAAGGACTTCAAATGAGCTTCAGTTTTTTTTCTGTTTTTACACACAAACATACTGATGGATGCTTTAAATCAGTAAAGATGACTTAAGTAGACTTTTAATGATCTGCAGGGTTATTTTTATGTGAAGGTGTTTAAGTTGTGCTGAGTACTCGGGGGAAGTTCAGTCGTGCTGAGATTGAACTCTGTTATGTAAACGATTGCTTAAAAAAAAGTGTGCAGGCTGTTCACAGTATGCTCTTCCATCACATTACTGTAAATGTATAAGCGCCGTCTTTATGTCTGAGAGGTAAAATGTGTTATGTAAAGCTAAAAATGAATCATCACCTCTGTGGCACGGCATAAAGGAGAAAATCTGCTCAAAAGAAAGAACCTGAAAGCTGTGGCTGCATGTTGATAGCATCTCTTCTGGTACAACAAACCATCTCATTTTCTCCTTATCACGCCAACCCTGTGCGAGCCTGCGGCCGAGATCACCTGACTCATGCTGAGACAGATTGAAACCGAGACATTAAAAAGAAAATTTAGAGATAAAGGAAACTGTAAATTACAGGAGCCCAGCGAGCCTGGGGCTGACAAATCATGCCCCCTGATACCAGGCTCTTGTAAAACTAATTTCATTCTTTATTGGAACTTGAATCTTATAATACAAAGCAAACTACTGAACCTCTTGTTTCTTTAAGTGTTATAATAAAAGCTGACGTCAATACTTTGATTATTTAAACTCCCACCCGTGGCTGTCAGTGGATTATCACTTATATCACACTATCAGTTTTGAATGAGCTTATTCCTAAAGCCTGAATCAGAATAATTTTGGGGTTTGATTAGACAGCCTATCTAAAAATACTCCAAGTCTACAACACCTTTTCAGTCCTTTGTGAGGACTAAGGAAGTGATCCCGAAAAAGTCTCGACTCTAGATATGCCCCTGATTATGCATACACAATTTAAAATGAGACTATCAGCACAACAATAGGTTATTTATAAATGTTACTTCTCAGCTTCCTGTTGTTTAACAGTGAAAAGAAAGGTCTGTGATTTTCTCTGATTTATTTAGTAACTCTTTCTCACAGAAATGGAAAAGGAGAAAGTAAAAAGGGAGAGCGATAGAGCATAGGCTTGCGGCTAAAACACGCTGGAGGCTATAACACACATGGCTAAAACATGAGCTAAGCTGTTTGTGATAATGTTCATTCTAACCGACATGCAGCTGTTATTCTGCAGTGATCCGTTCAAACCTGAGAGTCTATCAAAAACATGAAGAGCAAGTAGTAAAGTTACGCCACAAACAAGTTAAGGAAAAAAAAACGAAAAAAAAAACAGAGAACAAAAATCAAAAGCAATAACATATTAATGTCACTTCCTGTTGTCACAGAGTTGATACCCATCGATTCATTACTATGAAAAAATGAAGCCCACATAAATCTCTTATTAACTGTTTAAACCTAAAGTTGATGCCAATGACACATTTTCTTGTCTTTACTTCTTTCCTTTGGCCTTGCTTTGTAAAACCAAAACAAGTGACTACACAATACATTCATCATTAGTGGTCTGTAGTAAGTGGTTTTGAAAACAGCCTTGTTCTGTTTTCGTCAGCTACACCATGACAGGAAACACTGAGACTTTACAGTTGTCCAGGAGACGTCATTGACACCCACGACAGGAGTCTAAGCCACAAAAGGTTACTGCTATAGGAAATGACTGCAAGGTTTTCAACCAAGCAGATTTTCAAAAAGATAAAAGGAAATAGGGAAAAAATAATTGCAGTTAAACAAAAATAAAGTTGAAATGTTTCACTCTGTAAGATTCTATATAATACTGTATATAAGTTTTATGTTTTGAATTCGGCTCATCTTAACTTATTGAGATACACCTTTTATTAAATCTCAGTATTTGGTGAGCAGTTTGTCTCAGATTTAGTGAAATCATTACAGGTGTTTAAGTGCTGATAAAGGTCGGTGACCTAAGTTTTGAGTCAAATATCAAAAATAAAAATATTGAATACAATGAATCACAAATACAAAAACCTCTGGAAAATGTTGAATTCACATTTCTGCATTACTGCAGACAGAAATATCAAATGTAGAAATGAGGAACACAGAACAGATTGGCTGCAAAAAAGCACTTCCCCAACAGACTGTCCTAAAAATGACTCTGCAGCCGTGGGCACAGTCTTACCTCTAGTGAGACTTGTGCTGCAGTTAATGGAAAGTGTTTGATAGATGTGATTCTAGGAAGGATCCTGGAACAGAGCACATGTCTCACGTTATGGATGGCACAAGCTCAGGGAGAGGGAAGAGTTTACACAAGTGGCCGTAGCTGCAGGCTGACAGAGGTCTGATCTTAAGGGAGGATAAGAGAAGTGACTGCGGCAGAAAGATTTCAGCTGTAAGAGGAAAAAAAATCCCAGTTGTAGCTCTACCTGTACTAACAAAACAAGCATGTTCTATCAGGACTGCCTCAGAACTTTAAAATAGAAAGAAAGCCTCTCAGACAGCTATCTCTCAGTTTAATTTTTAATGGAAATGCAAACCTTTCAGCCTGAGTTGGTTCCCTTCTAGTTGCTTCGATTTTGGGCTGAAAATGAGCAAATTTGTAAATAAGAGTAGAGAAAAACCAGGTGTGATGCAGCAGTGCATTAACATATTTATTCTATGTGGAAAATAAATGTTATCCAGCTCCAGCAAAGAGTTGTGAGTTTGAAGAAGATGATTCTCCCTGATGTTGGATGTTATCTTTTCAAGGCATAAACTAGAAGAAATAAACAAGGTCTCTGTCTCTGTACTAAATAATGTTGGTTGCCATAATGATGCAGTTTCCCATTGCATGATTTTACATTGCACAACAATACTCACATGCACAAGAGCCAGAGTACAACATGAAGTGAATTATGAGCGGTAGTACTAAAAACCGGAACACATCCATATATCCATTTTCACATGTATAAAATGCGTACTTTTACTCTGACACATTTCCCTTAGCCATCTTCATCACTTGTTACTAAAAAATCAAATCAGAGGAAATTTAAGTTGGTGCCTGTTTGTCATTTTAAATGCTAGGCATGAGGAAGAAGCAGAAGAAGAAGCTCTGCATGTTCGGGCACATTTTCACATGTCACATTATTGATGCCATCATGGTCTGTGTTTGTACTTTAGTGCAGTGTTTAATTCATGACCATAGGTGAAGGTTGAAACAAAGATCAACAGTGAACTTCAACATCCAGCTCAGCTCCCTCTTCACCACGACAGTTTGGCACTACAGAGATGCCACTGCTGCGTCAGCACTAATCCGCCTGTCGGTCTCAGGATCTACTTTGCCCTCTGTGACCTCAACGTCTGGACAAACTTAAAACTTAAGAAGAGATGGAGAGGATGGAGGTGCTGGGCCAAATTAATTTTGGTAGCCAACACACCCATCTGTCCATTAAATCAGTCATATTGCACCAATTATTGATGTTTGTGCTTAGCTCTTAGCATATACAATTTATAAAGTTCACAAATAGACATTTTAGGTATATAGACATGGACTTAAACTATTTGTCATTACATTAATTGAAAGCTAAAATTAATTTTGAGATGTTTTAGGGAGGCTAAAGAGATGGTTTGTTCATTTTAGAGCAAAATTTAATGCCAGTCCATAAAATGTTGTGATATCTTTGTCTGGAGCAAAGGAATCCAATAACAAACAGGCATCCCTAGACTTTCACTGGATCGCATTGTGCTAAATAACCTTTTTGATTCAGTTACTGATGATAATACATCTTCATATGGCTCCTATTTTCTGCATGTTGACACTATTTCTGGATTTGTCACTGAGGCACTTTCACTACAGCAGCAGAAAGTGTGACCCACTTACCTGTTTAAGTCCTTTTTGTCCCCGTTTTCTAAAGGCCCGCAGGCAGGAGAAGAAGAACGAGGGGTGATAAAAGAAGGCGGAGCGGGGGGAAAGGGAAGGGAGCGGCTCTGTGTAGATGGGGAAAAGAGAGAGAAAGATACAATATGTGGCTCTGGTCTGTTTCATGTGACCTTCTATAAATCAAAGTGTTCGTCTGTTTGAGGGGAGTAACTGCCCCTGGTTTCCCATTTGATGTGCCTCATTTTCTCTTAACTCCAAATCCTCTGCTGCCTGTCAGGGTAATAAAGTCTACAGTGGGGTCATCATCTCCCCACACAGCACCTCTGTGGTGTCCCTTGTTCACTGTCAGCCCTGTTGTTCTGTCAAGAAGCTCTAATATCCTGGAAGCCCACACTCATTCAGCCCAGTTTTCGGCCTTCTGTGATGTATCGATCTGAGCCTTTGCCACTTATTCCCCCCTAGTTTTCTCTCCTGGCTCCTCTCCTGACCTAAATTCCCCCCCAATGTGCTCATTAATTAACTGATGCGAGTCTGCGTTCCCGGGGGAGGGTGGGGGATTGAAAGAGCTCATTATAGGAGTCATCAATAAGGTGGGATTAATCATGCTTCGGTATGTGTGATCTATCTCTGTCCCTGTCTGTCTGTGTGTTTGTGTGTTTGTGTGTGTAAAGCAAACAGGCCTACAGGTGTGAAAGCTCTTCATTTATGATCATCTGTTTGCTTTGCACTCTCCCCTGAGCTCAAAATAACACAAATATGTTTTCTTGAGCATGAAAATCTTAGCTGTCTTGAATTATTTCACATCATTACAACCTTAAGTCTTTGCTCACATGATTATTCCTGGCCTGTGTACCCAGCATGCTGCAGCCCAAATGACTGAGCATCAGGGCATCAAGCTGGGTTACAGAAAATCACTCTTATATTCATTCTGTGACACCAGCTGTTTTTTTAAGTTGCATGGTGGTGCAGTGTTGTTGCCTCACATTAAGAAGGTTGGTGTTTTTAATCCCTGATACGACAGGTGCCTTTCTGCGTGGGGTTTGCATGCCGTCCCTCCCTGAGAATGTGTGGCTTCTCTTCAGGTACTGCAGCGCCAAAACCATCAGGTTGATTTGTCATTTTTTAATGCCTGTAGGTGTGAGGGGGTGAGGATGGGTGCCAGTCTCTGCACTCTGACCCTGTGATTAGCTGAACTCCACCTATTGCTCAAACAGGGCAGAGATAGGCGCCGACCCTCCCTTGACCTTGGAAGGTGTAACTATTACAGATAATAGAGAGTATGATAAAGTTTGAAGAGACTTTTACAGGACAGCTGTTGCATGAGTATAAAAGGAACACTGCTACAAACAGATTAACCCTTAAAAAGTACAAATCTCGCGTCACACTGCTTAACTTTGCCAGTTAGCAAACTGTCATCATCTACATGTCATAGATGGGTAAGTTTTCCCTTGGGAAAGTAAAGCCTAACCCAGGATGCTGAGAAATAGCACTTAGAAATGACCAATTTTGGCGCTCATAGTAAAGGGGCTGTGAGGAGAATCTGTATAAGTGGATTACAGCGACTCCTCTAGCAGGGGATTCGTGCAAAGATCAAAATTTTTTTCCAATTCCACTTTTCTTTGTTCAAGATGTCTTTTAATCCGATACAACCCAACAAAGTAATTTATTTACTAACAGTTACGTGGTGCTGTTGTTTGAAAAGTGACAACAGGCAAACTTTGTGAGTTTGTACAGTAGTTTAATAGCCAGGTGCAATCAGCGTGACTAAAAAATTGTTGCATTCACATATCTACAGTGTCTCACAAAAGTGAGTAGACCCCTCATTTTTTTGCAGATATTTAAGTATATCTTTTCATGGGACAACACTGACAAAATGACACTTTGACACAATGAAAAGTAGTCAGAGGGGTGTAAGGGCATGGGATAAGAAAATAATCAGGTGAGTTAGAACATTTTCATATGCATTTGATAAAAAGTTGAAAGTTCAAGAATAAAGTCTGAATTTAGAAATAACATTGAGATGCAGCTACGATGCTGTAGTTGCTGTTTCAGAGTCAAAGTGTTTTTGTATGAGGTCACTAGAGGGTTACACTAAATGGGAAACATTTTCTAACAATCCAGCAGAACCACTATCCCTGTTGTCGTAGTGATAAGGCGCTCAAATAGAAATGCTCAGGGGCAACAGCACCAAGCAGATCAACCTGTATCCTTCTGTATGCCATGACGTATTTCTTCCTGGAAATTTGTCAGCTGAAAAGTCTCTCCACTCCAAGGACTCATTGAAATGAACTTCACATTTTGCAGAAACAAAGCTTGATTGATGAGTGTTTGATCATCTAACAAACTTCCCTGACACAGCTTTGTCAAATGACTCATTGTTAAGATCATTTATAAAATGTTCTGTTTCCAGTTTCTTGTAAGTGAAAAATTGCAGTTTTGGACCAAACAGAAATCCCAAACACTTTGCACTTTGATTTTGTGTGATTACTTCACTGTACCAAACAATTCATGAAAGTGTAATATATTCATGAATCACAAATGAACAGAATTACTTATTTCCACACTGATGTTTGTGTTTTTAGCTAATTATAAAACCTGACTGTCAGTGCAAGTGAAACACAAAAAGAGAGTGAAACAGTGGTTTATTAGTAACAACTGGCTATCAAAAACATATTTAACAAATAACATAGATATTACAAGCGACAGGTATCATACAATACAGGCATAACAGTAAAAGTGTTGACCATATCAGGGCACAAGTGGTTGTTTTTTCCAACAAGTCATCTAAGGCTTTGTTACATTAACTCTGTGGCACAGTTCCACACATTGCATCAGCCCCTCATCCATTATAGCGTCCCATTTTATAAAAGAGGTTAAACATTCATTCTGCCAGACAACATCAATTCATTGTGCTCGCTTTCTGGAAACGACCCAAAAGTGAAAACAAAAAAAACAAAACAGTGCAAAACCATTACCTCATGGCTGAACTGAAAACTCGTTTCCATACTTTCACATTCTGTGTTCAGGTTCTGTTTATCCGACACCATATGGGGTCCCAGTAGTGTTTATCACAGGGCCCCTCCCACTGTCTACATATGTAAGGCTGCAGGCACTGTAGCACCAGTATGAGCTCAGATCGCAGCTTCACACAGCGTGCATAATCAACTGTGAAGGCAATTAAATCATAAACAAGTTGCATTGTGTTCCTAATGATGAGGGTAATCTTATGAAAGCACTGGCTGTTTATCAGAAAATCAGGGCATTTGATTTAGATGCCAAAGAAAGAAAGAAGCAATGCGTCACTTCTTTCTTTTGAAAAGCAAATATCCTTTCACAAATGTTTGTCGTGCAGTCTTTTTATGACAGTTTTTATGACAGGGCTGAATAGTCGTGCTAATTTCATTAAATCAACTAAACATGTAATCACTGTACTCATATCTTATGAAGATAATTGTTAGTTGCAGACTGAGTCGTGACAGAGATCAAGTGTTCTCTCCTTTATACGGAGAAGAGTGCTAAATAAGGCTATAAATATAGTTGTTAGCTATTAGTGCCCTGCATTGCATAACTGAAATGATTGTCAAGCTTTAGTGACAATTCATCCGACGTGTTACAGACTGATGACTGAACTAAAACACAATTTATTAATGTACTTTTCTGACATGGGATAACGAAAGCAACAAATCTGGACAAATTTACTGAAAGAGATATTTGATCCCAAACATTTAAAATCTCTGAATCATGTCTAAACATGCCAAATAACTTGTGCCACAACATGTTCCTGTGAAAACTACCCGCCTGCTGCTGCTGCAAATAACTGCTGTGCATACACTGAACTGAGACAAGTACAGCTTCAGAGTTCAGCCAACAGATCCTCACTGTCTGCTGCTCCTTCTGAGTCTGAGAGATTCAAGCCAGAAAACAGATGAGGGGGGCCGACTCGGCAGCTGAGAGAGAAACCAGAGCTTTGAAGTGGGTTGCAATCATTACTCCCCTTCATGTCCCTGGCACACTGGGTCCAACAAAACTGAGCTGACAGCAACAGACACACAGTGAGCGACTTGTTTTGCTTTTTCTTGATTTAAATTAGTTTGTTTGGAAAGGTAATGTTGGGGAAGATCATTACAGAGATGAAGGACCTAATTCACTTAAGGGCTTTGTTGTTTTTACACTTACAGAATGTATCCTGATGAGCAAATAACATTCATAAAAACCAGGCTAAATGCTCCACAAGGTGTCTCTGTGCAGCAGTGTATTCTGCATACATTCAAGTGTGCCATTACACATTCATTATGGGCAAAAAAGGCCGATATTCAAACACAAATATTCACTAACACTGGTGTTAACGGCCCGGCACAGTTAGTGAGATATCTAGTGCTGGGAGCTGGATGTAACTGCACCGTATTGTTTTGCCTCAAACTTTTCACACATGAAAACTGCAACAGTACCTCAGGATGAACTTAAATAACATATCTATTCATGAAGTTAATTAATATTACTTGTAATTCACAATTGCCATAATAATTAGGGATCAAATCAGTGTAAGGCTCAACCCCTGTACACACAGGCTTGTTGAGGCCTGATTTGTAACAGTGACCTGAAATGTAATTAATAAAAAAAGATAAAACCCAAAATGTGAAAACTGGTCAATAATGTAACAGATGCTGAGCCCAAAACGTAACAGCTTGTTTCATTTTGGGTTTTAGTACATTCTTCTATGACATCTCAGGTTGTTGTTACATTTTGGACTCCAACAAGCCTGTGCCATTACCAACAAAGAAAATGCTCTTTTTTTCTTTTTGAACACACTGGTTTTTGCTTGCATGTGCCATGGAGTAAGCACCTCATAAACTGCAAAATTAGACTCATACTTCTCATGAATTGATCTCTAAATAAAATGGTGAGGTCTTTTTTCGTCTTCATCCAGCTTTAAAGAATTTGATATCGACAGGATGACACACGACAGTGCAGCTCTGTGCTGGAGCAAAATGCATAAAGCTGCAGCACTTTGTGGGTATTTTACACTTAAATATAATTATAGTGATTAGCCTGGTGAATTAGAGCTTTTAACTAAATAGATAGGCGAAAATTAATTCTTCCTGAATTCCCATTGAGTGTATGAAATGTTTGCATGGGCGTTCTAATTTATTTCCAATTCAATAGTATGAAAGGCACATTTCTATTGATTTACAGTAATAGATTTTAAGCTTAAGTGTTCGATTTTCCACCGACTGATCTTAGTGCTGACACATTTCCAAGTCTGATTGGCCATCTTGAAGTTCTAAATATGAACTGACTCTTTGCCTTGTCACAGTTGGTGCACAAGTTAGAATAAAGACTCAGCAGCAGCTATATTTGCATTTCGATGTAACACATTTTCCTTTTGTTTGTACTTTAGCTCCTGGCTTGAGACGAAAACATATTTAATTTGAAAAAGATTTCAGCTTACACAGTTAATTTTTATCTTCAAGAAAACACAAAAAGGGAGAAGTATATATATCATCTTTCTGATTCTTAGTTATCATTCTCATAAGTCTTGATAGAAGGGGGAATTAAATACTGATCATGAAGTGTGTGCACCAGATGTAGACACAAGCCATTATTGTTAAGTCTAAGTCCTGTCCCAAGTTTATGAGGAAAGTCCTGGTCAAGTCTTGCATAGTTTTAGAGAATATAAAAATCAACTATTAGGTTCTGTTCAATTGTGTTGCCATATTCACATTTCCTTACTTAAATAGGTTTCATCTGAAATTAAATGTGCTTTATGGTTTCATTATCCAATCATGCAAAGGGCAGATTTTTTTTAACCTGGGAGAACGATCCCCTGAACTTTCCCCTGCCACCTGCACCTCTCCTCTGTCTCTACAAACAGCAGCAGTGTGTCTCTCAATCCCTTTATCTACACTAGACTACACTGCACATGAAAGCACTCTCATAATACTACTCTTGTTTGGAAATGGTTCACAACAGATGATTCGTGTGTAGGAGGCTTGTTAATAATGATCCTAAATGAGGGAGCAGATTATCACCAGTGGCAACCAGATGAACAACACAAGCAGCTGTAAGAGAGGGGATGTAAAGAGAGTCGTCTCTCAGTCTCTCTCTCTCTCTCTCTCTCTCTCCGATCACCTGCAGGGAATATCTGACACTACTTGAAACATACAAGTATACAAGGGATTACAGAGTGGATGAATATCACTCACTTACTGATCAGAGAGAATCATGTGTGGATTCAAAGAATAAAAATGGTCTATAAATATAGTTAGAGCAGCTGGCCCAGGTGTGATCTATAATAGGAGGGAGTGACATCCTGCTCCTGATGTTAAGTGTAAAGGATACGAAACAAAAAGGTTCTTGTGTCTCAATCTCTGGTCCTGAATCTCAAATCTGTAGGAGCAAGATCGGGCAAATCTTAACTCATGCTTGTCTGTGACTAATACTCCACGACTCATGTCTGGTGCACACACTTTTTCAACATGACTCCTGCAAAAGTCAATATACCTTTACTACTCCATTCAAAAGGTCTGACTACACCCTTGGGTGCTGTCAACACAGAGTTAAGGATTAAAAACACCTTTCAGTGTAAGGTAGTTGCTGGACTACTATGCTTGGTCATGATGCCACTATCTTTCACTCTGATGCAGGAATGTATCATCGTATTAATTTCACAGATTTCCAACCCTGTCACCAATAACAGGCTTCCCCTCGCTCTCAGTGATATCTAGATGTGAACATAGGTTTGGTTTAATTTACAAATCCCTAAATTTGCATACTGCTCAAAGGAAAGAGCCTTCTTTCAAAACATTTGAGTTATTGTTCACCGGGAACATTCAGATGAAGCCAGGCCAAACAGAAACTCTGGGTCCTGGATAAACAGTTTCATAAACAATATATCTGTTTGACTGTGTTCTGCATTTATTATTTATTATTCACTTTAATTAAGTCATGTCAACTTTTGGCATACCCACACTCTTCTTGTGGAGAGCACTCGTGTGCAGAGCAACCAGAGAGTGATTTTGCCTCATTTGACTTCTCTCTGTGGCGGATTTTCATCAGACAGCTGAAGTGTTGACAGCCAAATTTAGAAAGAAGACTGGAGAGTTAGCCAAAAAAGGCAGGAATGTAATTTTTCTTTCTATCTTTTGAGCGTGATTGCAATTATTGTACTTAGTAGAAATCTCACAGATGACTGCATCAGAAGAATCCATGTGTGGAGATGGCAGTCATGTGGAAAAAGCTAGTAAGATTTCAAAATGATAAAATTCTGCTTCCAGTTTTCAATTTGCAGATTCAAAATTTTACCTTTTTTGCTTGTTAATTTCTTACAATAAATATTCATTCATATGGAATTGATATCTCCCATCTTCCACTGAACTGTTGTGATTATTGTAAAGCTGAAAGTTATTTGGCTGTTTCATTATGAGAGAGGATTGCAGCTGTGAATCTGTTATAGGAATGTATGGGACTTGCAGATGAGAACTTTACATAACAGCTCCTTGTATTCACCTTTAGGGGACTGTCTGTTGTTGTGTCAGCCACACAGCTAACAGGGCCGTGTTACTGAGGGCTAACTGCTGATCAGTCATGCTGACAGTCTCAGGGTCAGGGGACAGGTTCAGAGTCATATTGGACGGACAGGAGGATAGAGAGAGGCAGGATACAGAGAGATGACATGTTGGAGAAAGGCTCCTCAGATTGTTCTTCACTTGACAAACTGTTTGGAAAGGATTTCCTGGTTTGATGGTGTGAGCAGTGCGCTGCTGTTGAGTGAGGTAATGTGGCGTGTATGTCTGTCTTCCAGCTCTTCATCCTGAAGATGAGAAAATGTGTCAGTAAAGGGATTACATCCACAACTTATTTATTTATCTAGGTAATACGATCGGTTATCTACGACCACCTACACTTTTAATGTGTTGAGATGTGGGTATTGTGTGAAAATATGCATCAAAAATGTGAAACCTCCATGATTTAGTCGTCTCAAACTGGATTTGATTTGCACAGCTTTTCCTCTTTAGATCTCAGAGGTAACTGGCTTTAAAGCATCCAGTTAAAAAAGGCTTTTCTCTAATCCTGTCTTTAATGGCCTGAGCTTGACACCTCCAATCCATTCTCACTAATGATCTTTTTACCCCACTTTGTGTCTGTAGTGCTTGTAAAAGATGTGCATTATCAGCTGATAGATTAAGTAGAAGAACTTTGTTTGAATTAAATCAGCTTTAGATAGAATAACAGCTTAGCTAAACATTTGACTAAACATTTTTTTTTGTCAAGCAGACACACCCTACCACACAACACCTTACTACTATCAAATAAACTTTTTTGCTTTTTTTGGAAACTGGTCATGATATTCTCAATAACCACCTGATATGTTAGTATGAGATAAAATTAGATTTTATATTCCTTTTAGTCCCAAAATGAGGGAATTTATAGAGCAAAAGTTGCAAACAAGAAAGTACAAAATGCAAAGCATTACAATGAGAATATATGAAACAAAATAATATAGTTAGTGTAGTCTAGAAAAAAGTATGTACATATCAAACATGACATAAAGATACAAAATCTACTGAAAGAGAAGATTTTTTTCAATCATAATTCTTCATATTAAGTTTGACCATAGCAAGAAGAAATCTTCCATGAAGCCCTCACAGCTACCTTAAAGCCTGTTTAGAGAGATTAGTAAAGTTTCATCCATGTTCAATCTGTCAACATGGAAAAGGCAGGCTTTTCGGGGGGGGGTTAAACATATTTTTGCTTTTCACAGGAGCATACCCATTAACCATCTACTTAGACATCCTGCAGTCACATCCAAAAAATATTCTCCAAGCTCAGCTCTTACTGTCCTAGTCAAACTGAAAGGCTTCAGTCCAGCGTCAACTATTATTAACTTCTGAATAGACGCCAACAGGACACATTTATCTACCCCAAGGAAAATAGGAGCTATGCTTATCAAAAACAGCCCTTCAGTGTCAACCATTATCACCAGTATTTCGCACCGTGTCAGCCGTCTCCTCCCCTTCTGTGTGCTCTTCCTGGCATTGATTGTATTGCTCCATGTCAGACAGAGCGCTCTCCAGTGCCTCCTCCTCATAGTCAGTGTGGTAGTCTGACTCTTCTGACGGAGGGAGGGAGGGAGAGAGAAGGGGTGGAGGACAGGAGGCAGAGAAGCACATTGTGGGTGAATAAGTTGGAATATGGTGGTGTGTCAAAGAGGTGACAAAACAAAGTGGGTGTGCAGGTGAATGAGTCAGAAAAATAAAAAAATGTGAAACCCTGTGAGAAGGAACATGGCAGTTTGATGAGTGATGGATGACAAAGAGATCCAAAATAGAAAGACGAGTAAGAATACGAAGGAAGATATCCCGGAGAAACATCAGTGTACTATGTAAAATTGTACCTTTCACATAATGTCAAGATCAATCTAAAAAATCTTAACTGTCCTGTTGGAGAAAATAATCTGATATTTTCACAGACCTGACCATCCATCAGCATTTTACAACTTGTTCAACCTTCTTCTTCTAAGATTAGATTTCAGAAATCCATTCCTCCTTCTTATTGAACAGATTCATGTGCAAATACAGAATGACAGGACGAAAAAGTCTAAAATTGAACAAGACCAAGCAGTGGAAACACTGATGTTGTTTTGGGAGAGTAACAGTATTTATTTTCCCAGGCACACAGTTGGTTCACCGTGCTGTGTGTGCCTGAAATTTAGAGTGTTTGTGTGTGTGTGTTGGTCGTTTTACCATCCACCAAAAGAGGTTTCACTGGCTCAATGCGGGACACAATTTCCGCCAAGTCAGTAAAGGAGGCATTGGGACATGTCACCACCTGAAACCCACATTACACACAAACACACTTCAGTACATGAACACATCAAAGACAATGGAAAAAAAATCTGTCAACATTTTTCCACAAAAACAGCAATTTGCCTTCAAAAAAATCAAATCAGCAGCCTTAAGAAGATTAGTTTCTGTAGCCAAGCATTGTTGTATGACTCACTACTAACTTATAGGGGTCTGTGATTCTGGAAAAGTAGGGTCTATTTTAGGGGACTGTTAGATTTGGTGATGTGCAGATACTTTCTTTGATTTTTATCTATCTCACCATCACAATTTATTCTTTTGAATGCTGGCTTATTATTGTAGATCTCAACAATAATAATTTCAGCATTGCTCTCTTCAATAAAGACAGAAATCTGCCCTTTCTGTTTTCAGATTTGTCTTTTGTTTGTTCAGCATTTCTAGCAGCAGCACAGAGCGCTCTACTGTATTTAGTATCTATCACAGGAGGGGGACGCAATATCTCTGCTGAGAGCTGCACCCCACAGTTAAGTCTGGAAATAGAAAGAAAGCTCATTTACTGTGTGTGTGGGATGGTTAGTGTAAAAAAAAGGAAATTGGAAATAATTATAGTTTTATTATTAAACAGACTGAAGCTCAATTGTTTCTTCTCTCCACATTTGTTCAGGTTTGTTTATCTGTTCATTTGGGTTTATAATCTTAACTATCTCCAGAACCAACTCTGCTGTTATCCCTTGATCCTTTGCTTGTTGTGTCTTATTTAAGGATCAAATCTCTAATCTTTCTTAATTGTTTTCTCTCCTGTTTTTTTGTCAGGCCAGATTGTGTTTCTGACATTGCTTAGGGTCACATTTGGTCTACTCGTTCTGACTAATGGGCCAAATGAGAAAACTCAAGCAAAGCCTTATTGAAGTGGTTCAACCGTAGAAATGAAATGGATAAGAATAAATGTAAACAATGGAGAATGTGGATGTGTTATATCAAACATTTAGCTTTCAGAAAAGGAAAGTTTGTTAGACTGAACTCTAGAGTACGTGAACTGGCGATTTTATGGAAATAATTTGATAAATGAATAAGAGATTATAGCTGAGGGATCACTGTACATTTCCAGCTTTACCTCCATTGACTTTCTAAATTCTAAATTACAAGTTTTACCCCCAGACTGAGATTTTAAGCAGGTCTTATTTGTTGGTGGTAACACTGACTTTTTAATTAATCAACACCCACTAATGATTTTTTTTTAAAAGATGATTGCAGTTTAACAGCAAAGGGTTATCTAAGGCAACATAAAGACTTTTTAAGTGATCTGGATTTAAAATTTAATTATCAACTCTGAACTCAGTTATTTCTACACGCTTGGTCTCAGTATCTACGGTCGAGTTACAGACAAATCCATTTGTGGCATGCAGACTAAGATCCCTATGATGACACCATGTAGGTATGCAAACTTTACCAGCAAGAAGCAAAATCTGGCCTGTTTCTTACAGAAAAGAATGTTTTTGATTTATTTTGTAGTAATGGACACTGGATGAACTGGATTGGCAAAAAGAAAAAGGAGGTCAGAGCAAAAGAAAGCTGAGCAGGAGAGTACATTAGAAATGAGTGAGAGAGCCTCATGGTGCTGTTTTTAAATAAAGAAGGACAAAAAGGATATGTTAAAATGAAAAATAGTTCCTGAGATAAAACGTCTGTTTTATTTTTATAATCAAGAATCGCCTGTTGTAACTCAGCTTGATGGTTGTCTTAACACATGTTCTACAGTCTTTTTATATGTCACCCCCCCTCCTTACTCACATTGCTCTTGCTTTGGGTGTTGTGAAACTCTTCTTGGTGTCTGTCTATCATCATTTTCTCCACCACTCCACTCCGACTCCACACGTCAAACACTGTTTTTCCGTGCTGGTATCCTACTTCCTACATGACACAAACAAAGATGTGTGTTCTGTAAAATTATATCTCACCTGACAGTCAAACAGTTCAAAGATGCACCAGACATTATGAGACATAAATTAATCCAGAGTAAATTTGGGGGTTTTGGTATCATACACAACCTAAATGACTACTTTTGGAAAACAAACAGTTCAGAAATACAAGTTAAGAAATAAAAAAATGGTAAGTTAAACTAAAATGACAAGATACAAACTCCTTCCTCAAACTTACAGCGATCTCATCAAACTTCCCAAACTCCAGAGTTCTGTATCTGTCGATCGGGGGTCTGATGTACTCGCAGTAGTCGCTGTTCTTCACAGACTCCAGCTGCCTAACACAGCACACATAGGCCAGCCGAGTCTGAATCTCTGCCATGTTCAACACCTGAGAGCATGTGGGAATGAAAAAATGAACAGAATTAACATATGCGTCAATGAAAAAAATCACACGTCTCCAAAGATAATCTCATTGACATGCAAAGGACTCATTTACTTTTCCACATTCCAGCACATCTGGTGTTGCGTCTTCAGTGTTAATCGATCTTTACCTTCACTTTCTCAGCCAGGGGGTTGAGGCGTTTCCACAGCAGCCACCATCCAGAGAGTGAGTCGCCATAATTAGTGAGGTTAGTTTCATCTCGGCTGCCCACGTCAATGGCTATCACCACTTTGGCCCCCATGGAACGTGCCACGTCAGCTGGGAGGAGGGGTGAGGGGGTCAGGAAGAAAGGTGGGGCAGAAGGAGGAGATAACTTTGAGAAATAATCCTAAAGGAAGTGGTGAAAATGACACCTTAGAGGGGAGAGGGGATTCAACAGGCTGAGTTTAATAAACCTGGGAGGTTGTTGATGTAGCCTCCATCCATCAGCAGGTGTCCATCTTTGGGGTCACAGAGAGGGGGCAGGTATCCAGACAGAGACATGCTGGCACGAACATATCGCCACAGGGAACCTAAGACAGCAAAGAGACAATTTTTCAAGTTGTGTGTCCCTAAAGCACCTCAGGCCTTGTTCAACTACTGGGTATTTCTTCTAAAAGCCCAAATCTACCACATATTGGTGAGGCTAATTGGAAAGATCGCAAACCCTGTTACAGAGGCTTCAGGCCTAAAGTGGACAGCACTAGTTTGATTCCCACCCACAGCCTCCGACTGCAGGACATGCTTCACACTCCCCCTAGTTTCCTGCTCTGACCACCGCCTTAGTTCTAAAGGCATGACAGGCATTCAGGACACCAGAAGCGACAAATTTAAATAAATTTCTTTCTATACGGTAATCTTTGAGTGGGATTTTTTTCATCACGTATATAATCCTGTGAATTATGAGCCAGCATATGTTGTTTTATTTCCACAGCTTTAATCACAAACTTTTTCTGTATAATCAATTCAGTGTGATGACAGCTTTCTCTGCACACCATCCAGTGTATCTGTTTGAAGTCTATATATTTACAACTCACTAACTATTACTGATAAACATAATAATAAATCAACCTGTTTGATGTTCGTACCCAGCTCATATAACTAAAATACTTTTTTGAAGCTTAAAGTCCAATCATTATCAGAGGTTATTTTTGGCATTTAAGGAGTTTCTCCCCTTCTCTGTTTAATCTTGTGTTGACAGTCCTGCTGCCCTGTGCCCTTTTATAGACATTTAAAGGGAGTTACCCTTTGCAATTTGGTAAAGTCTTGCAAAAGCCTCATACCTTACTGATTAAGTCGTTCATCGATTCTATTTACTCTGAGCAAACAGACTGCAGTTCTTACCGTCAGTGTGCACCCTCATGGCTGAGGCAGTGATGTCAGTTGTAATATTGAAATAAGGGATCCAAAGGTCCTGCATACGCACAAAGGTTACATCAGAACAAATCAACATAACAGGCTCAAGTATTCTTGCACTAGCACAGGATATTTCTGGATGTTTACCCGATGAAAGGAATCATTTTCCATGCGCTCGTTCTTGAATGTCACTCTCACTCACCTCAATCTGTTTGCTCTTGAAGACATTGCTGAGGCTGGAATTAAAGGAAGCGCCTGAAAACATGGAGGTGACTGGGTATGTCAAATCCAGAACCTTCTTAAACACAGATGTCATTTCCTGCAGGGAGAAACAAAAGGTCACATTTTTCCTCTACCTTTAAATAAAAGTAGATTCATCTTCTGAAGATTAACAAAGTGC
Source organism: Thalassoma bifasciatum (assembly GCA_008086565.1). NCBI lineage: Eukaryota > Metazoa > Chordata > Actinopteri > Labriformes > Labridae > Thalassoma > Thalassoma bifasciatum. The sequence goes on from RPOG01000020.1 coordinate 1,489,727, forward strand.
ATTTGAGGTGAGAGATTTACAGGATTAAGATTAATTCAGTTTGTCAGTGCTGGGCATGGAAGCTTAAGTTTGTTTTTCTTTCCTCTGGTGCTGCACACAGGATTTACTCACTAATCTGAATCATTTCACTCATAAAAAACATTCCTATTCAGACAGTTTGCCTGATTTGCAAGAGACAAATTTTTCATTACAACTGCTGTTGTTTTAATTCAACACAAAGGAGCAGCAACCCAGCCAGCTGCTTCTAAATAAAACTTTCAGGACCAAGGACAGAGCCAGACGAAGAGGGGCTGGAAATACTGCAGGAAGACAAATGGTGCCACATGCTCAGCTGGCATATTAGGACACTAAGCAGGTGTCTCAAATTAGCCGTCATGGACAGTCTCAGTATCAAAAAGAAAAGGATACATTTCATATCAACACTGTTAAAAGATCTGCTTATAGAGTTCTCCTTAAAAAGTAGCCTGTTATGTAGGAAACTGAAGAGCGCCTGTTTGTTTGTTTGTTGATTTTTTTAATTAAAAAAAGCCTGCCATGAAGGCGTGTAATGCTACATTATGTAATAAGGCTGCATTGTGCAATAATGAAATAAATTTTCACTTCATTTTGTAACGCTGAATTTTGTAAAAAGAAAAATTCTCGAACGCAATTTGTAATAAGTTCTTATGTTTTGTGTCATAGTGCACCAACTTCTTGGATCTACTTGATTAAAAAAAAAGTGAAACACCCACATTTTGGAATAACTAACACAATATGGAAAAACTTCTTACATAATGTGGCAAAATTTATCATACATTATGGTCAAGAACTTTATCACAAAATACAGTATTGTTACATAATAAAGTGAAGATGTATTACATTATTATATACTGGGGCGTTACTGCATCATGTAGCACTGCAAGGGATTGAAAAAGGCCTCTTTCCCCATGTTTGAACAGTAGCACATTATAAATGGGTAAAAAAGGGTTAATTTTCCTTTAAAAAGAAGCCCCTTTATGAATTGATTAAAAAGGGTAATTTTCCCACATTTGAAAAGTAGCCTATTATGAATGAGTTAAAAAGAGCTGATTTTTCAATTTTTTTAAACAAAGCCTGTTATTTAGGGGTTAAAAAGGCTACTTCCACTTTGAAAAGTAGCCCTCTCCAAGGTGGTTAAACATGGCTACTTCCTCTGTTTAATTTATTTATTTGTTTAAAAAAAAAAAAAAAAAAAAAAAAGTTATAAAGGGCTCATGGGATCAAAATGGGCTACTTTCCCCAATTTTTGAAGAGTAGTCCATTTATTTAAGGGGTCAAAAAGAACTACTTCACCAAAGTTTAAGAGTAGACTGTTATAAAGGAGATAAAAAGGCCATCTTTCCCTGATTTTGAAAAGTAGCCTCTTATGAATGGGTCAAAAAGGAGCTTATTTCCCCAGGTTTGAAAAGTCGCCTGTTATGAAGGAGTTATAGGGGTCAAAATGGACTACTTACCCTTTGAGAAGTGGCTTGTAGGGGTGGTGAATTGGCCTAATTTCCCGATTCGATTCGATTCGATTATTAAAGTCCCGATTCGATTACCAACCGATTTTCGATTATTGCCGATTATCGATTATCAATTATCAATTATTGCCGATTATCAATTCGATTTTTGCCGTTTATTGATCTTAAATTTAACATCAGTTAGTTGTTGAATTATTTGACTTGTCTTTTGAGTAACATGTCACAGCATCTTCAGTATTGCAGTGTAATTGTAATATCCAGATTAACTTTTGTTTTACTTTGTTTTAAATGAAGTCTTTCACTGTTTAAAAAATTTCCACACTTGTGAATAAATGCCCAAATTCTATTCATTTGTTCATTTTAGTAATAACTTGCACCTTCATAACAACTTAAATGTCATAATAAAGTAGAAAATACAATAATCTTTCTGTAGCATATATGCTATGATAGAAAACGGAACAAAACAGAGCACAAAACATTGTGTTGTGAGTAGTCAAGTACTGAATAAGTGGTCTAGAACAACCAGATCTTTGCACCAATATGGTAACTTATATAATAAAATCAAATGTGAAGTTTACACACATTTTACAGTAGCCCTATCACTCTTTTTAACGTTTTAAAATAATATAAACAAACTACATTTGCGTGGGAGTCA